>CM053793.1:154697608-155127608 GCA_028749045.1 Cupressus sempervirens | reverse complement strand
ATTGCTAAGTGTATTTGTATTATAGGATAAGGATAGGGTATGGATAATGAAAATATATTTGTGTTGTGTGTGGTAAAATGTAAAACTACTGAGATTGATTATAAGAGGTTGATTTTTGTTAATAATATGTGTGTATACATGCAAATAATATTTGTTGAATGGATTTTGGTTGAAGATCTAATGAATGGATATTGAATGGTAAGTTTGGAGGAAGATTATAAGAGGTATGACATTTCCTTGAGAGAAGTTGATTAATTGTTCTTTGATTATTCAATCCCAAGAAAAGATGATTAGGAAGTGGATTTATTGTTGATGGCAGATGCCTCTAATATATTGTCAATGTGATGAAATGAATCTTGGATCAGATAGATCCTAAAAGATTGAACGGTTTTGGTAGACACTCTTCATTACATGTAGTTTATGGTATTGATGGTATTGTACATTCTAGTGAGAAAAAATATATAGTTCCAGAAATACAAAACGTAGTTCTTAAACTGTAAGGCATATATAGGAATTGCTTAAGTCTCTAGCCTTTAGAAGCTAGAAAACAATACCCAAAAGTATCTTTAAAATTTCATCTTCAACACATTATATCAAAATTTAACAAAATGATCTATAATATATTGTGCATATCCACTCACCTATCAATCTCTCTCAAGGATTTTTGATCCAAATAGTAGGTGTGATGATCCAAATAGTAGGTATGTAACTATTAAATGATACCCAAAAGTATGTTTAAGATTTCTTCATCAACACATTCTATCAAAATTTAACAAAATGGTCTATAATATTTTGTGCATATCCACTCACTTGTTAATCTCTCTCAAGGGTTGTTGATCCAAATAGTTGGTACGTAACTCTTTCAAGTATGTAACAATAGGTATATAACTCTTTCGTAGGTTATGACTCAAAATGATACCCAAAAGTATCTACTGGTCTAATTTTTCACAAGTAAAAAAAATCAGATAAGTTTCTATCCTACAGGTTAGGGTTTGGTTTGTGCAAAGTTTCATTTTAAAAACTAGGTGAAACCATATTAAAATATTTTATGCCCTGAGAATACTTGTTAGGTCATGTTCTTCCTTTTAAAAATAATTTGCAAGAAATTCAATATTGAAAATAGAATATTCTTTCAGGTGATATTTAAATTCTTTCTTTTCAGTTTCTTTTTCTTAAAATTATTCCTACCATCAAATCTCCTTTAGGTCTATAGTGGTTGTCATGTCACTATCACAATCTACAAGGATTTTATCATATGCGATATGGTGACCATTGTAAAACAAAAAGACGTGACATGAGACAAAAAGGTAGGCGTCAGTTTTTCATTATTTTAAAATTCTCAACCATGTAACTGATGTCAAAAATGTTAGTACTAGAGAGGGGACTAGTTGGAATATGTTACATTTTTCATCACAAGTTTTTGTGATATCTGAGAGATCACTATGTCGCAACTATAAAATACAATAATCTCACCGATAGTGACATAACGCCTTGCTGTGAAATAAAAAATATGAGATTAACAAACTGGATAGGCACCGTGAAGTTTCTTTATTTTTAATGTAGTTGTGTGATTATGATGCATTGTTAGAAGCATTGAATATAGTGATAATAGTGGAAATGTGTGATTTTCTTTACACCAAAAATTTTTAAAGCCTTAAAGAGGTCGCAATGTCGTGACAAGGAAATGGAGGAATCCTGTCAGAAGTGACATAAAACCTTGCCAGTAAAAGTTGAATGCGGAAATAGTTTACATTGAAAGGTGGGTCCCAAAAGTTCCCTACTCAGCAATAAGCTACTTAATTATTGTTACACATTGGCAACAATTAAGAGCATGTGTGTTTTATGTGCCATATTTTTTAAAGAATGTAGTGGTTGTTATGTCATGACCAGAAAACCCATATTCTATGTCAATAGCAACATAGCACCTTACTGGAAAAGACAAGACACGATGGGGCTTAATTTTATTATGTTGTAAAAAGGATTAAAATATTATACATAAATTTCTTGCAAGTGAAAGTGTTGTCAAGTCGCATATGACATGGAAACACACTCAAGAAAAATGTAGATGAAGAGTTGGGACTGTTAGATCTAATTTGTATCAACAACTATCACCAAGTCACCATGAAGAGTTGCTTGATGTTTATCCCATGCAACATGGTGACCAAAGGAAAGAACACATGGGCTCACCACAACTAAAGTAAGATAATTGTAAAATCCTAACCGTATGATCTAATTTGCATCAACAGTATATACTAAGTCATTATGAGAAATTGCTTTCTTTTTAATGGTAGCAACATAGCAACTAAAGGGAGAAATGGAGGGACCCACCACAATCACATTGAAGTACTGGTTAAATTCTCATCTTTAGATTACAATGAATCAACAATGGTCATTATGTCACATAAGGAAACTACTCACTATTTATGCATGGTGACATAGGGAGAAGGCGACACATGTCTTCAAGTGCTAGTAGGTCCAGTCCAAGTTGCTAGCAGTAAAAGAAAGGCTTACGATGAGAAAGCTTATTGGGTTGACTTCTAGTGCGGTGAGTAGAAAATGAGTTATTCTTGGTTTTGTTCTTGGATCATCAATTTTTTGGGATTGACGGTGTATTTTCAAAAATAGAAGGTGGTGCCAATCTATTCTCCTTATAATTCATTTATGAAGATTGAAAGCTTCTCATGCAAACCAAGAACAAAGTATATTATAGAAATCTCACTATTGCCTTCATATGCAAACAAATATTTATGCTTCCAAAGAATTTAGAGCTATTAAAAAATTGTGCTTGGTGTGATCAAAATGTGAAAGAATTTCCATTTGTCCATAGTATATTGTAGAATTATAGAGAAAAGTTAGCGGAGAGTCAAGTAAGTTCCTTAATTCATGATAGATATCAAAGTCTTCTATTTCTCTATGATTTTTATTCACCATGGCTCCAAAGAAAGGTTTCTCAAGTCAAGAAGACTATTTATCTTGAAATATTCATAATGACCTTGAATTATTCCCTCAGTCCACAAATGAGTCTGTAAAAGTGAAAAAATTAGCTTCTCTAAAGCCTAGACTCAAAATCGTTGATAGATTATATGATAAGGGAAACTGGATTAGGGATGCAAAAACTTCTCAAATGTGGCTATTTCTTTTCATAAAATGGTTTTAAAAAAGGAAATTATTTTCCCCTTATGGGAACATCTACAACTTTGACTTGGGAAAACTAGTGGTCCTTAGTATTGTCATGGATTCTAACCTATTAAGGTCTATTTGCAAAAGTTATGACCCAACGATTAGAGTAGTGAGAACAATGGATAGTGAATGTCTCATCACAGTAAGCCCTGAAGAAATTTGAGAAGTTTTTGGTCTAGAGACACCATCAGATTATCATATACCTATTGACCTACCAGATCTGGAGAAGGAATATTTATCTAAGAAGGATACAATTAGATAGGGTCTATTAATGGCACATATAAGCACAATTGGAAACTTTCCAGTAATCACATCATCTACTAGGGAACCTTTGAAAAGGAATACTTCACTTCTCAAGCTGTGGAGATATATATGACTTTGTGTAAGGTTTTTGGTGATGATGAGTAGAATGTTATGCTTATAAATTTTATGTATATGATGGATCAAATTTCTTCTTTTAGTTTTGACATTATTTTTCATTTCACCTCCTATTTAGTAGAAGAAATCCATATATGCCTGGTTGGAATTGCAAAGGGCAAGGTGGAAAAAACTTTTGGTCACTAGTCACTACTAATGCATATGTTCTTTTTTAAAGGTGTAATATATTTTGGGAAAGAAATGGTTTTGAACAGAGAATAGGAGGGAGAATCTCTACTAGTATAATTGTGGAGTGTAGATATAACCTGGGATGCAGAAAATACTAGTTTTGTCAAATTTGATAGATACTTTACCTCAAGGTTAAGGTGCATTGTATTAAGTTCAACAATCCTTGAATCCATAGGGAATTACTAAATTTTATTAGGCCCATGGATAACTCCTCTAGTTTGAAAGTATCACACAATTGGGAAGATATTATACCATACTCTATTTCAACTATTTTTAGAATCTATGGTTTCCAAGGGACCCCTTATGTATTACCCTACCAAGTGCCTCTAAAATCAGGAATAGTTGAGATATTGTGGCATCTTGGGGGATTGATGGAAACTTATTTGGTAACAAGGTGAAGAGGCTCATTTTTCCCAACTTGTACTATAGCCCACCATTTTGTAATTACAAAGGGTGGTTGGTTGTTTCTATATAAATTACAATACTAGTATAAGATGGTTGTGTCTCATCCCCATTTTTGTGATACTAAGGGATTTGATGATTTGGTTTTTAGATTGAGAGCTAAGCTTGGTTCCATAAAACATGGACCTTATTAGCTTGAGGATATAATAAGGAATGAGTCATCTTTGAAAGAGAAAGAGACCAAAAAGGAGAAGTGGAGGCTTTTTTCAAGAGTTTTGGAATTTATTCATTGTTTTGACAAGGATTATAAGCCTCTTGGTAATGCAAAAATAGAGGTAGATAAAATAAAATAAACTCATGATAACCTTTCCTAAGATAGTGGAAACAATGAGTGAGAAGAAACAATTCTTCATCAATGCCAATCCAGATAAAGCCAAAGAGGTCATGAGGAGATGGGCATTTACTCATCATATTGGAATAGGGTAGTTAATTGTCCAAAAAAGAGGCTACAATGTGATCCAAAATAAGAAGGCCACTATGGACAAAGGTAAGAAAATAATAGGATCAACTAGTGTTGTTTTGTAAGAGAGACCAAATAAGCTCTCACCCAAGAGGAAAAATATAATAAAAGAACAAGGTCCTCACATTGAGGAATATTCACCTACCAAATCCCCTTTACAGATTGGAGAGGAGTATCTCATTAGAGAGCAAGTGGAATAGCTAGGGTCCCAAGGGGGAGTATTTATTACCTAGGTGGAGTTAGAAGAGGGAATCCTCAAGAGCCTCTGATGCCAAGCCTTGATTTGGCAGTGAAAAATTACAAATGAAGGGAATTGGACCCTGTATTAGAAAAGGCTAGCCACAATTTTTTGTCAGATGATGATTTTGTTAAGCCAAGAGCCTTCTATCAGTTTTCTTGGAGAAAAAATATAGGACTTTTTGAAGAAAGATGCAATAAATTGAGAGCAGAACATCTAGAGATTAAAGAAGCAGATGCACAAAACTAAAAAAAGGAGGAGATGACACAAGAATTTAAGAACTACTACCCAATTGGGATACAGCAGATGCTCTAGTTTTTAATTTTGTTTCTAATATTCTAAACATATAGAATAAGAATAAGAAAGAAATAAAAGGTGCCACATTTAGTGCATACCATGCTGCCTTAGCCATCTGGTCAATAAGAAAAGGATCCAAGATTGTTTCCTTGCAGTTACATGATACTAGATTAATGGACAACATAATTGTGAACAAGGTAGAAGATACAACCAATGTGGAGGTTGTACATTTGAATGTTGGTACATCTAACCTAACTTTAGCCATTGTAGATAGATATGAGAGGGCTAGGTTGGAATTGCAGGATAAGTATGAGAAAATTTTGGAGGCCTACAATAAAGAAGTTTAAAAAAGAATTCAACTTGAAAATAAAGTGATGGGATAGTCTTCTATGCCAAGAATCACATACCCTTGCCCACCAGTGGATCCTTTCAATTCCACTCCCCTCATTGAGATTCTTGACACACCACAGAGGCCACAATATTATACAGCTGAAGATTTTGAAGAAGAGAAAAGTAAAATATGGGTGTTACATGTAGATTTGAATGTGCAGTATGAAGATAAACTAAAAAAGGGTCTCATTTATTTGTTTGAGAAAATTTAGTGGTCATTGTTCTATGATCAATTATCAAAGGTAATAAACATATCAGAGGAAATAAAATAAAGTGATGAGACTTTGAAACCCATTATCAATAAGTGGATTAAAAAGGGAAAAGAGGTCACATTTTTATGTTATTCTATCATAAAAATTTCACACAACCACATAGGAAAAACTTAGGATGTTTCTAATGATCTTCCAGAATTTGATGATAGAAGAGTTGGGTTACAGAGAAGAATTGCTAGTTACTTGAATAAGTACAAAAAGTGTAAATTTTGACTTACTCTCACTTGCTTTGGATAAGAAGAATAAACTAAAGAATAAAGATGAATGGGCCAAAGAATTAGATGATTTATTTTGTTTGAGAATGAATTAAATCATTAATGAAATAGGACATGCATGGTGGGCAACCACAATAGAGGAAATGGTGAAGGTCCAATTATTCTTTGATTCTTTAAAGCAAGATTTTGTTAATATTGACAAAGAGGCTAAGTATGTGATCAAGAAGAAAAATGGTATTATGACACACTTTTTGACAAGTGGATGACATATATTGCTTCTGATGAGTAGTGGGAGAAAGTTGAAACTGATAATGATGAGATGGATTAAGATGAGATATAGATCATTGATACACCTATAGGAGATCAGAGGAAAGATGAGGAAAAAGACAAGAAACCAATTGCAGTTGTAGGTTTAGAGGCCCAAAATGATGAGGAATAAATGTGCTTTTATTATTTCATGATGAAGCCAGTGGAGATCCCCAAGTTGAGGTTAGCTTGAAAATACTAGAACATGAGACAACATTGGCTAGTTTGATAGCTATATATTCTAAGGAATCAGAATAGCACAAGATCTAATCATGGAATCCATAGCATTTGGAGATGTAACAGAAGTGGGGCCTACTAAAAGAATACTCTTATGTATGAGATTTCTATTACACAAAATTTTGTCTTCTTATGACAACAATAAAATGTAAATAACTTTTCTTTGAATGACAACTATTAGCTCTCTATGCCTGAAGCTTGTTGCATCTCACATTATTTAAGTGAGATTCCAAGGCTAGAGAGGGGTCCCAAATTATGGTCTTTCTTTATCTCTACTAAGTTTGTTCAATCTAGCTTTTCTTGATGAATACTTGGTGATATGTTTTCTCTGCAATCTTATGAGAATATGTCAATTTGACATGATTTAGATGTTTTGTCTTTAGTCATTTTGATTCTTGTTCAAATGTACACAATTTTTCAAATGGATTTAATATAAAATGAGCTATCCCTACATCTTTTTCTGACTGGATCTTGTCTCCTTTTTCTTTACCTAGTTATTTTGAGGTTGTATGGGCAAGTCTTGTTCAATTAAATGCAATGAAATCAAATTATATGCCAATATACTACTGCTTTTAATTCAAAGGATTAAGTAAACGCTTTAGTAAAATTGAGAGGAGTGTCATGGTAGTGGGAGGAATGTTTACAAGAATGATTTTTTGTAAGAATTGCTAATTACATTGATTGTAATACAATCAATCAAATCCATAGACTCTACATCCCAATAGATAAGGCATTGATCTAATTATTTCATTCTATGGATGGAAGGATCATAAGTAAGCATCAAGCTTAAATTTTAAATCAATTTTATTTTACTATTTGAAGATTTGTCAATGCTGGTCAGCACTTATTTGCACTTAACTTGTAAGTTATTATTCTGTTGGTGTTGCTAGAATTATGTGTAAACCTGAGAGGAATTGTGACTAAATCTACTTTTAAGGGATGTATGTTGTCATAGAGTCATGGAATGAATAAATTATGTATATGGTATAATATTGAAAATCTTGCATCCCTTAGGTATACCTCCCTTGTTTCTACAGAGCCTAAATAGTAAATCAATCTTGATTTTGTTGAAGTTGGATCCAAATAAGAAGCATACATAATTGTTAATGGGAGTTAGCTGATCTTTAGATTTTGTGAGTTTCACTATGTTGGTATTGAGCATTTTGTTGCTTAGTAGTTGAAAAATAGCAACAAAATGGTAGCTTTTCTAGGGAGTTGCTTAACAGACATTTGTGTGTGAAAAAGTACTATAGTTTCCTTTTTCTTGGTGTATATGTGTGCATCAAATTTTATTAGTAGTGGTCATGGTTATAGTGGACCTTTCTTAATGAAAAACCTTGAGAATTTAAAGAAAAGAGAAAAGATCATGGCCTTACAATGAAGTATATAGCCCTTAGGAAGAGTCTCATTTGGAGAGCAAGAGTTGTAGTCATGTGTATTCTATGATTGGTCCCTCTGTACTAGAAAGTTTTCTTGTACCTTATTATTTTTTTCCCATGAAGTCAAAAGCTATTTCATTGTCGTATTTTCCCTAGAATAGGGTGGCAACTTGATCAAGCTTTTGAAGCTAGTGCTTATTGAATAAGTGATTACATAAATGGCTGACAAAAGGAAAAGCACATGAGCCTATGCAAGGGCCTATCCTAATAGACCATTATATACTAATCTACCCCAAGGTAGTAGGAAGAATCAAAGAAAAAATGTTGTAGATCCAAATACCACTTGGAAACCTAGAGGTAATACATCAACATACCCTTAGTACCAACCAGTGGTAGAGAGGGAATCTTCTTCGTTAATTTTTGAGTTAGAAACTACAAGGCTTTTAAGGCTCATATTTAGTACTCCTTTGCAAGAAGATCAAGTTTATCGTGATAAGAATATTTCCTCAGTGGGAGATACATTCCATAGATCAAGTGTGAACCATAGGCTAGGATATGGGAATGTCACAAAGGATTGTAGAATAGTTCAAGGTATAAAACATATTTTTTTAGATCTTGATGATCCTACTAATTTAGAGGCAACTTTTGTGGACCCTAAGGAAGTGTGTTTAGAGATAGAAGTCCTAAAGAAATGGGTTGTAGAAGAGAAGGAGAAACGTATCCATTTCGAGAAGGAGAGAGAGCAAGCCACCTTGAATGTTATTCTTGAAAGAGATAACCTGCATAGAAGAATGGTTGCTTTTAAAGAATAGAACAAGAAATTAGAAGAAAGCACTTTAGTCCTTCATGTTGATGTATTTGGTGGTATAAATAGCTTGAGATCTAGGGTTCTAGAATAAGAAAAGCTCATGAGCCAAAGGCAAGAATCTTCCATTTCTCAAGTCCAAGCTTACAAGCTTGCCCAAGTAGACCCTATAGAACCTATTGTGAAACCCACAGATAAAAGAAAGAGAAAAATTATAGGAATCCAAATAAGTGAAACCCAAGTCATAACAAGCAAGTCTATAAATCCTCCTATGTCTAAACTAGACCTTGACTTATAAAACACCAAGAAAGAGAAAGAGGTTTGGCAAAAGAGCTTGAAAAGTTTGAGAATGAAAATCAAGCAATAGAAACCAAGAGAAAGATTCAGTTCATCAAATCTAACTCCACTTTAGCCTTCGGGCCCAATCTATCTATTCAAACTATAACTTATGTACCCACTTGTGGACTAATAATATCTAGTTAGGCTATGTCTCAATATGATCCTATGTCATCATCCACTACTAACATTTAGATCCCCAATGTCCTAATATAGCAATCTCAAAATGTTACTCATAATCAAGCCAATATAGCGAGCACATCCAATTTTGCTAGTTTTTAGAGAAAGCCTATGTATATGAAAAAAATTAGGCAAATATCATTTGTAGGGGTTCCTGGTTTTCTTCATCCTATATCTTTTGATCTAAGAGACAAATTTGTAAAATTCTCTGGAAATAATGTTGTCACTGGTGAGGAACACTTGAGAGTGTTTATAGACATTTTAAATGATTTTGAAGTTGAGAATGAATATGTGGTCATGAAATTATTTGTACACTCATTAATTGAGCATGCTAGGGATTAGTTTTGAAGATTACTAGATGACTCCATTAGTTCTTGGAGTGATATGGAGAAATTTTTCAAAGAACAACATGGTGATAATACTAATGTTGGTTTCATGTTGAATGATTTCAAAAATATCAAGAAAAATCCCAATGAATCTACATTTGATTTCAATGTAAGATTCTAGAAGGGATTGTACAAATTGTTTCAACTTATGGAATTAAGTGAAGATGTCTACCTTACAACATACTTCAATGATTTTGATAGCAAGATGACTTATTAGTTGAGGGATAAGGAGCCTCAAACTTTGAGGGATGCTTTCAAAAATGCAATAAATATTGAAAATAATAGAAAAACATCTGGTGAGTTAAGGAGAAGAGATGAGCCGAAGTTTTTAAATCCCAAGAATAACAAGAAAGAAAATGATGAAGTTCCTATAGGAAAAAATCCTGAAGAACCCTCAATAGGTCAACTACTAGACTTATTAAAAAGAATGAATCCATCAAATTTTAGTTCAAACAAGCCCAATGTTGGTGAGGAGGCCCTATAAAATAATAACCATTTCAACAGACAACCAAGAATGGAAAATTATCTCTACACTACTCAATGGAAGTATGGTAAACTGATTCCCAACTAGACCTAAAATATGAAGGATAAGTGTACACCAGATCCTTTATAGAGAAATTTTGTGAACATGAATGATGATATACCATGGCACATCATATGTCAATCACCTCACTCTTTAGATTACGGTGATGTTGCTTAGTCATTTTCTTTAGATCATAATACATAAAATGAGGAGGAAGAAGAAGAAAAGGGCATTGATGATGTAAGTTGTAATATGGTAAGCATGTTTGATGACTTCATAGATTCTAATTTAGAGGAACATGAGGATGATGTTGCTAGTCAAAGAATTTCTTATCAATTACGTCATCAACAAATATTCTTAGATGATGAAAATTATGATAAAGACAAGGTATGTAATGTATCCTCAAATATTGAACATATAAATTTGAAAATGCCTTCTAAGGAAGAGATTGATAGAATCACTATGGAAATGACTTCTCAAGTGCACAGTAACTATAATTTGAGGAATAGGACAATTGGAAATGATGTTGGCAATTCTTCTTGTATATTCGTCAAGGATATTACACATAAGATGAAGGATGACAGCAAGAAAAATTAGACAAAGACAACAAAGGCCAAAGATAGTAAAGCCAAGAAGTGGGAGCGTAAAAAGAAAGCACAATTTCAAACAGGTGATACCCCTAGAGCGGTAATGCAAGAAAAGAATTCAGGATCTGATTTAGCCAAGTAGGTCATAGTGCCATCTATTCAAAGGACTCCCCCTCTAGGTATTTTTTTGAAGCCCATTGTATCTAACCCTATTGATATGATATCTATGTTGTCACAAATTACTGTCAAAGTACCCTTGTCTAAATTATTTAGAATTGATGAGTGCAAGAGTAAGGCATTATCATTGTTAGGTGGGATAGGAAATAATAGTAATGGGGTTGAACCAAGTGTCATTCAACAAACTCCAATTCTAGTAGAGGACAGTTGTATTATATCTCAAATCCCTCAAATATTTTTTGATGATTCATTAGTAGCCTATATAGAAGATATTGACCCATTCTTCCTCAGTTTGATTATAACAGGAAAAACCTTAAAGAATTGCATGATAGATTTAGGCACTTCGAATACCATCATGTTGGTCTGAAGGTAGATACTAAGAAAGGTAAATGTAGGGGCATGGATGTTAGAGAAGTCCCTGTTATAGGCATTTTCAATGCACTACCATTCAAGTTGGCTACATATCATGAGGTGGAATTGACCATGTCAATCCTTGTGGTTGACATTCCCCCACATTATGGGATGTTGGTCTCTATAAAATGGAGTACTACTATTGGGGGTAGTTTACAGTTTGATTTGTCTTATGGTACATTCCATATAGGTGAAAAATTTGTCATAGTAGACAGGGAGCCAAAGGTTAATAAGATTCTAGGAGAAGGAATTGATAAGGATTCAACTTTCTTTTGGACACTAGTGTAAATGTATTTAAGGAAGAGCTAATTATTTAGGAAGTTGAGAAATTGCTTGCTATTATTGAGCATGAAGTGGAATGTTGTAAGGATTCAACACTTTTGTGGAATATGTATTTTGATGGGGCTAGTTCCAAAGAAGATTTAGAGGAAGGGGTAGTTTTTTTTTTCTCCTGAGAAGAATACCTTTAGATATTCATTTACTCTAAAATTTTATTGTACCAATAATATAGAAGAGTACGAAGCCCTATTGTTATGACTGAAATTTTCCACCCATCATGGAATCAAAAAGTTGCATGTCGTAGGTGATTCTAAACTAGTTATCTCACAAATAAAGGAAACTTATGCTTCAAGAAACAAAAGGCTGAAACAATATAGAAATGTAGTCTGTTATTAGATAGAGCTTTTTTTATGCATTTGGTATTTCATGGAGAGATAGAAGTTAGAATAAAATGGTAGAATTATTAGCAAATGTAGTAATAAAGCCTAAGGAAATATCATTTGCTAGAGTCTCACAAATGGAAGCTCAAAATAGACCTTCAATGCCTAACAATATTGAAAATTGGCAAGTTTTTGAAGAGGAGAAAGATATTGTAAACTTCATGTTAAATGAGGAAAAATATCATGTTCAAGAAATAGATTGTAGTGATTTAATTGAAACCATTGATGGTAAGGAAACTATTTTTGGCTAGGAGATTATGCATTTGAAAACCAACAAGGTACCTAAGGGGTTAGTGGTTTTGGAGAATTTTTTTATAATCAAGATAGATTGCCAAAAATTGTCAGCTGAAATTAGAAAACCACTAATTGATTTGCTGAGGAAGTATAAACATGTTTTTGAATGGTCATACGATGACCTTAAGGCTTGTAGGGAGGATCTATTCCAACATGTTATACCATTGAAAGACAAAGTAAATCCTTTCAAATAGAAACAAAGATGCAAGAGAGTTGATGAAGCTAAGGGATGGAGGGATAATTAAGAAAATTAGACATTCCACTCGTGTTTCCAATTTAGTACCTATTTAGAAAAATAATGGGCATATAAGGAAATCTGTAGATTTCAAGAATTTAAATATTGCATCTTTGAAGGAAAATTATGGTTTACCAAACATGGAAGCTATGTTGCAACAAGTAATTGTTTTTGAGTTAATTTCCATGATGGATGGTATTTTGGGATACAACCAAGTCCTTGTTAAGGAAAGTGAACAATTTAAGATAGCTTTTACAACTCTATGGGGAACCTATGTATATGTGAGGATGCCATTTGGTTTGATCAATGCAAGTGCCACTTTACAAAGAGCTACGGATGTAGCATTCCATGAGTATATTTTTAAATTTATGGTTGTATACCAAGATGACCTTACAACTTATTCCAAGAAAGTTGATGATCATTGTAGCCATCTGGAAAAGATCTTTATCAAAGCCTTGGAATATGGGGTATCTTTAAATCCAAAAAATGTATATTTGGGGTAACTGAAGGCAAATTATTGGGACACATAGTATCAAAGGATGGAGTAAAGAAATATCCTAAAAGAGTGGCAACTATTGACAAAGTGCCTAAGCCAAAAAATGTAAACGGAATACAATCTTTCTTTGGGCAAGTAAACTTCTTGAGGAGATTTGTTACAATTTTTTCTAAGACTAGTAGGCCCATTTCAAAAAAGCTCAAGAAAGGAGCTATTATAAACTAGGATGGTGAACCTTCACATGCATTTCAAGACATTAAAACTACCATAAAGAATGCTCCAATCCTTAGGACTCTAGATTACACAAAACCAATGCACATATTCTCTTTTGCATCTTTCCATACTATAGCTATAGTCTTGTTATAGAAGAATGGGGAAGGATATGAATAAGCTATTGCTTTCTTTAGTAAATCATTACAGCCTGCTATACTAAAATATGAGCTAAATGAGAAGCAAGCATATGCCTTGGTGGTGGCTGTTAAGTCTTTTAGGTGTTATTTGGTAGGTGGCATTGTTATTGCATTTGTACCTAGTGCAGCTATCAAGGACATATTTTCTCTACAGTAGGTATCAGGCAAGAGATGCAGATGGATCAATAGGATCCAAGAATTTAAATGTGAAATTTAGATCAAAAAATTGGTAAGAGGTCAAGGAATATCCAAGCTTATGGCTAATTCCAACTTAGATGCTAATTAGATCAATATAGTAGTAGATGACCAAATATTAGATTTATGTGATATGACTATTAATGGTATACTAATGTCATTTATTATCTGGAACATATGGAAGCTCGTTCCCATTTAATTGGGAATGAAAAAAGAAGCACCAAATTACAAGCTATTAGATATATTATTGTCTAAAATGATTTATCGTGGAGAAACTTTGAGGGAGTGCTACTAACATGTGTTGATCAAGAAAAATCAAAAGAAATATTGAAGGAAATGCATTTTTGAGTATGTGGAGGACATTATATGGCCAAGACCACTACACACAAGGTGATGAAAGCTAGATTCTAGTGGCCTTCTTTCTTCAAAGATGCTCAGATAATGATTAGAAAATGTGGTGCCTATCAAAGATTTGTAGGTAAATTGAAATTTTAGGGAAACACTACATTAAAGCTAGTGGATGTTCAAGCACAATTCCAATAATTCAGAATGGATTTTATAGGAGAAATATCTCCTAAGTCTAGTACTAGTTATTCGTGGATATTGGTTGCTACTAATTACTTCACAAGATGGGTAGAGGCAATTCCTACAAGAAATGCAACTAGCAAGGTCGTCAATAATTTTTATCTGAATAAAATCATTTTCAAATTTTGTTGTCTTCAAAGGATTGTGACAGATAATGTAATGTGTTTTAGATATGAAGAAACCATTAAATTTTGTGATAAGTATGGGATTACAAGATTAGCATCTTCACCCTATCATCCACAAGGAAATGGACAAGCCGAGTCTACAAAAAAGAGCTTGTTGAAAGTGATAAAAAGAGCACTAGATGATAAAAAGAAAGCCTAGAATTCTAAATTGTAATTAGCAATATGGGTTGATTAGGTGACTGTAAAAAAGGCTATAGGAGTAGAACCCTTTTATATTGTGTGTGGAATCCAAGCAAGGATGCCTCAGAAAAATCTAGTGGGACTTTATAATAATATCCAAAAATATGATGAGGATATTATTGATGACATGCAAGAAAGACTGGATGAGTTGGTAGGATTAACAGAGACTAGGAAGCAAGCATCTCTCAAAAATCAAAAGTTATAACTATAGGTTAAGACACTTTATGATAGAAGAACGATGAGGAAGAAATTTGAATTTGAAGATCTAGTCATCATGTGGAATGCCAAGATTGAGAATAAGGGAAAACATGGAAAATTTGATCCTATATGGTTGGGCCCCTATCTAATTGAAGCTTCGTCGGGAGAAGATTCTTATTTTCTGAAGGATCTATCAAGCAACATTCTTTAGCTTCTAGTTCATGGATAGTTCTTGAAGAGGTATTTTTGTTAAAATACTTATTTTATCCATGAACAATAGTTTTAGGGTTTATGTACATTTGTATATCCTCTTTGTCTTTTCATATAATTCTTGTGCATTGTGCTTTTCTGGTGTGGTTGTTCTCTCAGAAGTTGTCATTCTTTGTCAAGTATGTGATCTTCTCTATCAAAGATTCTAGATGTTAGATTGTGGTGACTGATCAGGAAAGTACTGTACATATGGCTGACATATGGCCGACATGTTATAACCCTAAAGTGGTTTAATACTTGTATAAAAAGGGCTTAGGGTTGGGTATTTTTCAATATGTGGTGATACGAAATTGGTTCTTGCGGCGGTATTGAGCTGTAAGGGATTACAGATTGTAATCAGGTTGTAATCACTGGATTGTAATAAGATCGGACTTGCTGTTTGGTGGACGTAGCCCAGGGATTGGGTGAACCACGTTAAATCTTGGTGCCTTGTGTTCATTTCTGTGTGTTCTATTATATTCTGTTATTGGTTATATTTGCATGTAGTTTTTATTTTTGTCCGTGGTTTATCCTAACAAGTAGTATCAGAGCAAGGTTGTCTTTCAGTTATCCTCTACAGGAAAGTCTCACGGTTAAGTGGGAGTCTCACGGTTGAGTGGGAGCAATGGCAGATGAGGGTAAGTTGATGGTTGATAGGTTTAATGGGTAGAACTTCTAGTTATGGAAGATGCAAATGGAAGACTATTTATATCAAAAGGATTTATGGAAGCTGTTGGAAGGAAAAGCCAAGAATCAGGGAACTATGTCAGAGGCTGAATGGGATCTTTTGGACAGAAAGGCACTCGAAAGCATTCGGTTATGCTTGGCACCATCGGTGGCATTTAATATTACAAAAGCAAAGACGATAGAAGATTTGATGAAAACCCTAGCGACACTGTATGAAAAGCCCTCCACTTCAAATAAGGTATTTCTCATGAAGCATTTATTTAATATAAAAATGGCAGAAGGTGGATCTGTTGCAGATCATTTAAATGAGTTTAATACTATTACTAGTCAATTATCTTCTGTGGGTATCAATTTTGATGAAGAAATTAGGGCTCTCTTGATTTTGTGTTCTTTGCCTGAAAGTTGGAATGGCTTGGTAATGGCAGTGAGTAATTCTGTTCCTGGATCTAGTACCCTAAAATATGATGATGTGATCGGTGTTATTTTAAGTGAGGAAACTCGTAGAAAATCCTCAAGTGGATCTACATCAGGAAGTGCTTTAAATGCACAAAGCAGGGGTAGAACGACTGAAAGAGGAAGTAACTCTGGAAATCATGGGAAATCAAGAGGAAAGTCAAAGGGGAGGAGGTCTCAATCGAGAGGACCAAATGATTGCTGGTACTGTGGGAAACCAGGGCACAAAAAGAAAGATTGCTGGACTCGAAAGAAAAATGAAGGAGATAAATCAGATGGAGACAAAGAGGCAAATGTGGTAAGTAACAAATCCAAAGAGGATGCTTTGCTTCTATTTTTAGAGAGTGTTGATGATTCATGGGTTTTAGATTCTGGTGCTTCTTTTCATGCTACACCTCATAGAGGTTATTTCATTGATTATGTCCAAGGGGATTTTGGGCTTGTTTATTTGGGGGATAATGAACCCTGTCAGATTGTTGGAAAGGGAAAAATTAAGATTAAGTTGCAGAATGGGAATCATTGGCTACTACATGAGGTAAGACATGTTCCAAAACTAAGTAGAAATTTAATTTCAGCAGGGCAACTCGGTGATGAGGGTTGTGTAGTTACTTTTAATGATAAAAATTGGAAGGTTTCAAAAGGTTCCCTTGTAGTAGCAAAAGGTGTGAAAGTAGGCACCTTATATCTTTGTACAGGCCATATTGTTCCTTCTACTTTGATTGTTTCAGAGAAAAATGAACATTTAGGAACAATTACTGTAGTTGAGCAGGGAGAACAAATAGCTGCTGTAGATTCTGATACAGTGCTGTGGCATAATAGACTTGGGCACATGAGTGAGAAAGGTATGAAAGTACTTCATTCAAGGAAAGTTTTACGAGGTCTAAAATGTGTGAATATGGATTTCTGTGAAAGTTGTGTGTATGGAAAACAAAAGAGAGTGAGTTTTGTAAAGATAGGGAAGGAAAACAAAAAGGAGAAATTAGAGCTTGTGCATACAGATGTATGGGGACCGGCTCAGGTATCTTCCCTTGGTGGCTCTCATTATTATGTTACATTTATTGATGACACAACTAGAAAAGTATGGGTTTATTTCCTTAGACAGAAATCTGATGTATTTCAAACTTTTAAGAAATGGAAATGCTTGATTGAAAATGAGACTGGTAACAAATTAAAATGTCTCAAATCTGATAATGGTGGTGAGTATTGCAGTCATGAATTTGAAGATTATTGCTCCACTAATGGTATTCATAGACAAAAAACTATTCCAAGGACTCCACAGGAAAATGGAGTGGCTGAACGCATGAATAGGACTATAATGGAGCGCGCAAGGAGCATGAGGTTGCATGCTAGGTTGCCCTTACACATGTGGGCAGAGGCTGTCAATACTGCAATATATTTGATTAATAGAGGTCCCTCTACTCCTTTGGGCTGTGGTATTCCCGAGGAAGCATGGACTGGTAAGAAGGTGAGTTATTCTTTTCTCAAGACCTTCGGTTGTGAAGATTTTGCTCATATAGACTCTGAAAATAGAACCAAGCTAGAAGCTAAATCAAAGAAATGTGTCTTTTTTGGATATGGCATTAATTAATTTGGCTATAGGCTTTGGAATTTTGAAAATCATAAAATTATAAGAAGCCAGGATGTCATATTCAATGAAAAAGTGTTGTACAAAGATCTGTTGCAGCAACATGAGAAAAAAGAAGATGATTATGTAGTGCTGGATGATACTCCAAAAGCTGATGTTCCAGCCATTCCTCATGATGTACAACAACTGCAAAAACAAATACCACACACACCAGTGAATGTTAGATGGTCAACAAGGCCAATTAGACCTCCACAAATGTTTTCTCCCTCTTTGTATTCTATTTTACTTACTGATGCTGGTGAACCTGAAAGTTATGATGAAGCTGTGCAGGTGGATACTAAGATTTAGTGGGAGTCTACAATGAAAGATGAAATGGACTCTTTGCTGAAAAATAAGACATGGGATTTGTGCAAGTTGCCTACAGGTAAAAAGGCTTTACAGAATAAATGGGTTTACAGGTTGAAAGAAGAGGAAGGAGGTAAGAAAAGATTTAAGGCCAGGTTAGTTGTAAAAGGATTTGCACAGAAAAAGGGAATTGATTTTGATGAGATATTTTCTCCTGTTGTTAAAATGACTTCTATTCATACTGTTTTAAGTCTTGTGGCTATTGAAGATTTGCATTTAGAGCAGATGGATGTTAAAATAGGCTTTCTTCATGGTGATTTGGATGAAGAAATATATATGGCTCAGCCATAGGGTTTTGAGGTCAAAGGTAAGGAGAACTTAGTGTGCAAATTGAAGAAAATTTTATATGGCTTGAAGCAAGCACCTCGGCAATGGTATCTGAAATTTTACAGTTTTATGCATAAGCATGGATATAATAGGTGTCATTCAGATTACTGTGTTTATTTTAAGTGGTTGGATGATGATAGCTACATTATTTTATGTTTATATGTTGATGATATGCTTGTAGCTGGGTCTAACATGGATCATATTAAGGGGCTGAAATGCCAATTAGCACATGCATTTTCTATGAAGGATTTGGGGGCAGCAAAGCAAATCCTTGGTATGAAGATTTGCAGAGATAGGAAGAACAGAACATTGACGCTATCTCAAGTTGATTATGTTGAGAAGGTGTTGCAACGTTTCTCTATGGAGAATGCTAAAGCTGTCAGCACACCTTTACCTGGTCATTTGAAATTGACTAAGGAGATGTGTCCCAAGACACAGGAAGAGGAGGATAAGATGTCCAAGGTACCCTATGCTTCAGCTATAGGAAGTTTGATGTATGCTATGATATGCACTAGCCCAGATATTGCACATGCAGTGGGAGTCGTTAGCAGGTATATGAGTCATCCAGGTTTTGAGCATTGGAATGCTGTCAAGTGGATTCTCAGATATTTGAGAGGAACATCCAATAAGTGTTTACACTTTGGGGGCTCTACTACTGATTTACAGGGCTATGTTGACTCAGATTTGGCTGGGGATATTGATACCAGGCAGAGTACTACAGGTTATGTCTTTACTGTTGGTGGGGCATCTGTGAGCTGGGTTTCTAGGCTACAGAAGATTAATGCTCTCTCCACTACAGAGGCAGAGTATGTTGCTACTACAGAGGCAACCAAAGTGATGATATGGCTTCTATTCTTCTTGGAAGAATTGGGACATCCTCAGAAGGATAATTATTTGTTCACAGATAGTCAGAGTGCCATTCATCTTGCTAAGAATTCAGCTCTGCATTCTAAGACCAAACACATACAGTTGCGGTACCATTTCATTCGGTCAGTTTTGGAGGATGGACAATTAAAGCTGGAGAAGATACATACCAATGAAAATCTAGCAGATATGTTGACAAAGGTTGTAACAAGGGAGAAGTTGAACTCCTCTTCAGCTTCAGTTGGTCTTTTAGACTAAATGTGAATAAAAGAACAGCAGAGTCCAGGGTGGTTTGATCCAGTGGGAGCCCCATGCGGTAGTTGTATTGCTACAGGATCAGTCTCCAAGTGGGAGATTGTTGTTTAGTGTGGAGCCTAATCAGTCCTAAAGCGGTTTAATACTTGTATAAAAAGGGCTTAGGGTTGGGTATTTTTCAATATGTGGTGATACGAAATTGGTTCTTGCGGCGGTATTGAGCTGTAAGGGATTACGGATTGTAATCAGGTTGTAATCACTGGATTGTAATAAGATCAGACTTGCTGTTTGGTGGACGTAGCCCAGGGATTGGGTGAACCACGTTAAATCTTGGTGCCTTGTGTTCATTTCTGTGTGTTCTATTATTTTCTGTTATTGGTTATATTTGCATGTAGTTTTTATTTCTATCCGTGGTTTATCCTAACACTAGATTCTTGCATAGACATAGGTAGTCTATCATCCCCAAACAATGCCATTGGTGGTTTGATTTTTCACAAGTTAAAAAAGTTAGATAAGTTTGTATCCTATAGGTTAGGGTTTGGTTTGTGCAAAGTTTCATTTTAAAAACTAGTTGAAACCCTAATAAAATATTTTATGCCCCAAGAAAACTTGTTAGCTCATGTGCTTCCTTTTAAAAAAAATTGTTGGTAATTCAATTTTGAAAGTGCAATATTCTTTTGCGAGCTGTTTAAGTTCTTTCTTTTTAGTTTCTTTTTCCCAAAATTATTCCTAACATCAGATCTATGGTGGTCGTCATGTCACTATCATAAATTGAAAAAATTTAATCATATGCAACATGGCAACCATCACAAAATAGAAAGATGGTAATGTGAGATAGAAAGGTGGGCATTGATTTTTCATTATTTTAAAATTCTCAGTGATGTGACTGATGTCAGAAATGTCAGTACTAGAAAGGGGACTAGTTGGAATATGTTACATTTTTCATCCCCAATTTTGGTAATATCTAGGAGTTCACTATGTTGCAACTAGAAAATAGAAGAATCCTATTGCTAGTGACATAGTGCCTTGTTGTGAAAATGGAAAAGGTGAGATTAACAAACTGGAAAAGTACCATAAAGTTTCTACGTTTTTAATGTGTTTGTGTGATTATGATGCATTAGCAAAAGCACTAAATGTAGTGATAATGGTGGAAACATGTGATTTTCTTGACACTAGAATTTCTTAAATCCTTAAGAAGTCACAATCTCATGGCTAGGAAATGGAGGAATCCTATCGGTAGTGACATAGTGTCTTTCTAGGAAATGTGGAATGTGGCAACAATTTATATTGAAAGGCAAGTCCCAAAAGTTCCCTAGTCAGTAGTAAGCTACTTAATCTTTGTGACACATTGGTAGCAATTAAGAACATGTGTGTTTTATGTGCCAAATTTTTTAAAGAATGTAGTGTTCGTTATGTCATGACCAAAAAACCCATGTTTTATGCCAGTAGTGACATAGTGCCTTATCAAAAAAGACAAGACATGGCAGCGCTTGATTTTATTGTGTTGTAAAAAGGATCAATATACTATACATAATTTACCAGTGTGTCAAAATGTTATCAAGTTGCATATGACATGGAAACACACTTAAAATAAAGGTAGATGAAGTGTTGGGACTGTCAGATCTAATTTGTATCAAACACTGTCACTAAGTCACCATGAATAGTTCCTCGATGTTTATCCCATGCGACATGGAGACCAAAGGAAAGAGCACACGGGCCCACCATAGTTGAAGTAAGATAATTGTAAAATCCTCACCATATGATCTAATTTGCATCAATGGTAGGTGCTAATTCATTATGAGAAATTGCTTTCTTTTTAATGGTAGTGACATAGCGACCAAAGGGAGGGTTCCACCATAGTTGTGTTAAAGCATTGGTTAAATGCCCATCATCAAATTACAATGAATTAATGATGATTGTTATGACACATAAGGGAACTGGTCACTACTTATGCATGACAACATAGAGAGAAGGTGACATATGTTCGCAAGTGCCAGTGTGTCTAGTCTAAGTTGCTAGAAGTACAAGAAGGGCTTACGTGAAGAAAGCTTATTGGGTTGAATTCTAGCTGAGCGAGTAGAAAATGAGTCTTTCTTGGTTTTTCTCTTAGATCGTTAGATATTTTGGTATCGATGGTGTATTTTCAAAAATAGAAGGTGTTGTCTCCCTATTCTCCTTAGAGTTCCTCTATGAAGATTGAAAACTCCTCGTGTGAACCAAGAAAATAGTATATTGGAGAAATCTTGCTATTGCCTTCTATGCAAACAAATCTTTGAGCTTCCAAAGAATTCAAAGCTATTAATAAATTTTTCTTGGGGTGATTAGAACATGAAAGAATTTCCATTTTTCCATAGTATATTGAAGAATTACAGAGAAAAGATAGTGGAGAGTCAAGTAAGTTCCTGAATTCACCATATATATCAAAGTGTTCTAGTTTTTTATGATTTTTATTCATGATGCCTCCAAAGAAAGTTTTCTCAGGTCAAGAAGACTATTTATCTAGAAATATTCGTGATGACCTCATTGAATTATTGCTTGATTCCACAAACAAGTTTCTTAAAGTGAAAAAATTAACTTCTCTAAACCCTAGACTCAAAATTGTTGATAGATTTTATGATAAGGGAAACTAGGTTAAGGATTCTAAAAATTCTCAGACAAGGCTTTTTCTTTTCAAAAAGTTGTTCCCAAAAGGAAATTGTTTGCCCCTCATGGGAACACCTAGGACATTGACTTGGGAAAACTAGTGGTCCCTAGTGTTTTCATTGATTCTAACCTATTAATGACTATTTCCAAAAGTTATGACCTAACAATTAGAGTAGTGAGAAGAATGGATTCTAAATTTCTCATCACAATAAACCCAGAGGAAATTTGAGAATTTTTTAGTCTAGAGCCACTATCATATTATCATATACCTATTGACTTACCAAATCTAGAGAAGGAATATTTATCTAAGAAGAATATGATTAGACAGGGTGCACTGAGGGCACACATAGGCACAATTGGAAACTTGCTAGTAACCACAACATCTACTAGGGAACCTCTTAAAAAGGAATACCTCACTTCCTAGGTTGTGGAGATATATATGACTCTGTGTAGCATTTTTGGTGAGGATGAGCAGAATGTTATGCCTATAAATTTTTTGTATATGATGGCTCAAATTTCTTCTTTTGGCGTTAAAATTATTTTTGATTTCACCTCCTATATAGTAGAAGAAATCCATACAGGCCTAGTTGGAATTGCAAAGGGCAAGGTAGGAAAAACTTTTGGTCAATACTCATTGCTGATGCATATGTTCTTATTTAAAGGTGTAACATATTTTGGGAAAGAAATGGTTTCAAATAGAGAACAAGAGGGAGATGCTCTACGAGTTCAGTTGTGGAGTGCAGATATGACTTGGGATGCAAAAAATGCTAGTTTTGTTAGATTTGATAAGTAATTTGGCTCAAGGTTAAAGTACCTTGTATTAAGTGACAATCCTAGAATCCCTAGGACATTAATAAATTTTATCAGACCGATGGATAACCCTTCTTGTTTGAATGTATCACACAATTGGGGAGATATTATACCATACTCTGTTTCAACTATTTTTATAATCTATTGTTTCCAAGGGACTCTTCATGTATTACCCTACTAGGTTCCTTTAAAAGTACGAACAACTAAGAGATTGTGGTAGCTAGGAGGATTGGAGGAAACCTATTTGGTAAGAAGACAAAGTGGTTCATTTTTCCCAACTTGTACTGTAGCCCACCATTTGTAAGTATAAAAGGTGGTTGGTTGTTTTTATAGAAATTACTAGACTGGTATAAGATGGTTGTGTCTCATCCCCATTTTTGTGATATTGAGGGATTTTATGATTTGGTTTTTATATTTAGAGCTAAGCTTGCTTTAATAAAATATGAGCCTTATTACCTTGAGGATATAATAAGGAATGACTTGTCTTTGCAAGAGCAAGAGACCAAAAAGGAGAAGTGAAGGGTTTTTTCAAGAGTTTTGGACTTTATTCATTGTTTTGAAAAGGATTATAAGCCTCTTGGCAATGAAAAAATAGAGGGAAAAACTTATGATGTTATTAATGATCTTCCAAAATTTGATGATAGCAGAGTTGGGTTACAAAGAAGAATTGTTAGTTACTTGAATAAGTACAAAAGTATAAATTTTGACTATTTCCACTTGCTTTGGATAAGAAGAATAATCTAAAGAATAAAGATGAATGGGCCAAAGCATTAGATGATTTATTTTGTTTGAGAATGAATAAAATCATTAATGAAACCAGACATGCATGGTGGGAAACCACAACAAAGGAAATGGTAAAGGTCCAGTTATTCTTTGATTCTTTAAAATGAGATTTTGTTAATATTGACAAAGTGGCTGAGTATGTGATCAAGAAGAAAAATGATATTCTGTTGTTTAACTAGCTAGATGACACACTTTTTGACAAGTGGATGCTTGATATTGCTTCTGATGAATAGTTTGAGGAAGTTGAAATTGATAATGGTGAGATGGATCAAGATTAAATATAGATCATTCATACACCAACAAGAGATTGGAGGAAAGACAATGACAAAGACAAGAAACCATTTGTAGTTGTAGGTTTAGAGGCCCAAAGTGATGACATGACAGAGGAAGAAACAAGAATAAATTTAGTTTTATTAGTCCATGATGAAGCCAGTGGAGATCCCTGACTAGAATAGGACATAGCATTGGCTAATTTGATATCTACATATTCTAAGGAATTAGAATAGCACAAGAGCTAATCATAGAATCCATAGCATTTGGAGATGCAAAAGAAGTGGGGCCTACTAGAAGAATACTTTGATGTATAAGTTTTCTATTACACAAAATTTTGTCTTCTTATGACAACAATAAAATGTAAATATCTTTTGTTTGAATGACAACTATTAGCTATCTATGCCTGAAGCTTGTTGCATCTCACATTATTTAAGTGAGATTCCAATGCTAGAGAGGGGGTCTGAATTATGGTCTTTCTAAGTCTCTACTAATTTTGTTTGATCTAGCTTTTCTCGACGAATACTTGGTGATATGTTTTCTTTGCAAGCTTATGAGAATATATCAATTTGATAGGATTTGGATGTTTTTTCTTGAGTCATTTTGAGTCTTGTTCAAATGTATACAATTTTTCAAATGGAATTCACACAAAGATGAGTTATCACCAGATCTTCTTTTTTGGCTGAATCTTGTCTTCTTTTTTTCTACCTAGTTATCTTGAGGTTGTATGAGAAAGTCTTGTTCAATTGAATGTAATGAAATCAAATTGTATATCAATTTACTATTTCTTTTAATTCAAAGGATTAGCTTACAATAACTAGTCCTTGGGTGATAATTCTCCTTCAATGTAAAACATAATTGACATGCTTTATTGATTGTTACTTTCTTCGGATATATAAAGTAGGTTGCCATCATAATATATGAAGAAAAGTTTCCTCCACCCCATACACCCTCTTTATTCACAAGGGTTGTTATTTAGATGATTAAATGTTGATTATAACAAGCTTGGATTAGATTAGTGAGAGCCTGATCCCAAATATGTGTCTACTACTTATGTTTCCTTTTTCACCAATTTCTTTTCTTGTTTTCGATGCTCTATAACAATTGACAGTCTATCAATATAAATCCTGAGACTTTGCTGAAGAGAGGTATCCTTTCATACATTTAAATTTTCAAGTAACTGCCCACTAAGAATAAGTTTAATGATAGTTACCTAAATGGTTGATTACAATTCTTAGTAAACAACAACTACCATCCAAACTACTATGTCTTTAACATATCTCCATAACCATTATATTCCATATGTCACAAAAATGATTCCATTTATGCTAAAACCTTATTTTCATGGAAGATCTTCATGTACATCCTCATGCTGGTTGACATTTTAAGAGCCTCCTTGAGAATATCAAACTTGACTCCCATAAAATTTTATAGATTCAAACTCTACTCTTAACGATTAATCTGTGGTTGATGATGGTGCTAATAGCTCTGCTTCACCTAAGAGACTTGCAAAATAGAAGCTTCCTTACTTGCTTGCACAAATATCCCAAGTGCTAGATGCAAGATCCACCCTTAGCATCACTTTCTCGATCACTGCAATGACGCACTAGAAAAACAACCATTATCGAACTACACTCTCAAATTTGTGCCAATGGAGTGAGAAAGAAAAAAAAATTTAGGGAGCCATGCATAGAAAATGGGTTGCTACTTCATTTTTCTCTTATAAATATAATGTCATTGATTTTATTTGGAATTCAATACTACATTCATCCTTTGCTCATTTCTAGAAATGGCTCCCTTGTTACTCGTGATAAGCAACACAACTGCTACATGATGGCTCACCCTTCAGATCTCTTTCTAGGAAACCACAATGACAACCATTGCCAAACAATTCAACAAATTATGCCAATGAAGTTGCATATACATCATGAGCCCTTGCATATAAATCAAGATGCTTCACAACCCTCCAACAGAAAGGATGATAATTCCAATATTCAAAATCTAGAAAATGTGTCTTTCTTGAACACCAACACTGGTTCTATTGGAGGGTTGCTAGGAGCTTTCATTGTAGTATCTCCGATTAGCCATAATAGGTTCATAACAAATTGTTAGAGTGTCATGCAGCCACCTAATTCTAGAGAAGGTCTCACCATTAGGTCAACTTCAAAATTGTTGAATAGATGTGCTATAGAATGGCAACTACTGCCAAACCTCTTATGAAACTACATTGGTCCAAGAAGATGATCTAAGAGAGAGTCCACAAGTAGGCATTCGTTGGGGGATTCACCTACGCTATTTTTTTTTAAAGAACTTAATTTGGTCAAAATTTTGACCATCTTTTCATGGTTTTCCACCAATGAATAGTCGAATTATCGACCAATCTATTGGTTGTGACCATTACATTCTGGTTGGTGGATGGGCCTAAATTGGTCAAGATTTTGACCAATTCTAAAAAGTTTTCCACCAAGAATTGGTCAAACTTTCAACCAATTCTTGATAGTTTTCTACAAACAATTGCTGGAAATTTTAACCAATTCTTGATAGTTATATAGCAATAAGTGGTGGACATTTCAACTAATTATTAAATGTTTTCTACCAACAATTGGTGGAAATTTTGACCAATGCTATCAAGTTTCCTACCAATAATTGGTGGAAATGTCGACCAATGGTAGGAAGCTTTCTACCAACAATTGGTGGAAATATCAACCAATTGTTGATTATTTTCTACCAATAGTTGGTGGACATTTCGATCAATTATTGATTGTTTTCTAGAACAATTGGTGGAAATTTTGACCAATGCTTGGAAGTTTTCGACCAAAAATTGGTGGAAATTTTGACCAAAACTTTAAAAAAATTGACCAATAGTTGGTTAAAATTTTGACCAATAATTACAAATCAGGATCAGTAGAGACAAAACTATTTCAACCAACCATTTGTAGAAATTTTGACCAACCTACAAGTTGGTCAAAATTTTTATCCTAGGTAAAACTTTTAGCCAATTCTTGATAGTTTTCTACAAACAATTGGTGGAAATTACAACCAATTCTTGATAGTTATATACCAATAATTGGTGGACATTTTGACCAATTATTAAATGTTTTCTACCAACAATTGGTGAAAATTTTGACCAATGCTATGAAGTTTCTTACCAATAATTGGTGGAAATGTTGACCAATGGTAGGAAGTTTTGTACCAACAATTGGTGGAAATATCGACTAATTATTGGTTATTTTCTACCAATAATTGGTGGATAGTTCAATCAATAATTGATTATTTTATACAACAATTGGTGGAAATTTTGACCAATGCTTGGAAAGTTTCCACCAAAAATTGGTCAAAATTTAGATCAGTTATTGATTAATATCTACCAACAATTGGTGGAAATTTTGACCAAAACTTAAAAGTTTTTTACCAATAATTGGTTAAAATTTTGACCAATAATGACAAATCAGGATTAGCAGAGACAATACTATTTCAACCAACCATTTGTAAAAATTTTGACCAACCTACAAGTTGGTCAAAATTTTGATCCTGGGTCAAACTTTTAACCAATTCTTGATAGTTTTCTACAAACAATTGGTGGAAATTTCAACTAATTCTTGATAGTTATATACCAATAATTAGTGGACATTTCAACCAATTATTGAATGTTTTCTACCAACAATTGGTGGAAATTTTGACCAATGCTATGAAGTTTCCTACCAATAATTGGTGGAAATATCGACCAATGATAGGAATTTTTCTACCAACAATTGGTGGAAATATTGACCAATTGTTGATTATTTTCTACCAACAATTGGTGGACATTTCGACCAATTATTGATTGTTTTTTACAATAATTGGTGAAAATTTTGACAAATGCTTGGAAGTTTTCCATGAAAAAATGGTCAAAATTTAGACTAATTATTGATTAATATGTACCAACAATTGGTGGAAATTTTGACCAAAAATTAAAATTTTTTGACCAATAGTTGGTTAAAATTTTAACCAACGATGACAAATTAGGATCAGTAGAGACAAAACTATTTCAACCAACCATCCATAGAAATCTTGACCAACCTACAAGTTGGTCAAAATTTTGACCCTAGGTCAAACTTTTGACCAAAATTCATCAAAAATTGAGTCCAAATTTATAGTGGTTGACTAATCTTGAAAACTTTAATGTTGAAATGAAAGGTACCGAGAATCAAACTCCTATGCTAGAGTTACAACATAATGTGAAGTTGATTTTAGATATGGTAGAGGAATGTATTCAATAGTTTGATCATAATTTAAGGTACAAGAGAATGTGTCAATATACTAGGAGTTGCTTTAGAAAGAGACTATAAAATAGAAACAATAGTTAGACAACGTAGAGAATATTATGGAAATACTTAATAGAATCTAGGAAAGTGTTGCAGTAGGTACATTGACATTGGAATCACTTGTAAGTGTCTTTGATAATTTACAGTCCAAATATTGGGATGACTACAAGTTGTACAATTTGCCATGTATTGTATCTGCATTTGGTTTGCCACTGCTTATAAGAGTGTTTCAAGGTTGGGAGTCAATTAAAAATACTTTGCATGGTTTAGATGTAATATTATTCTGTCAAAGGCTTCTATGAGGGAATAAGCTTCATGATTATTGCATTTACAAAAGAAGCAAAACTTGCTTCTTTAACTCCTTACTCTCAACTCTTCATTGTAGTTATTCTTCAAATAGTGAGGATATCTACTGCAAATTCTTGGGAGACAAGAGACCCTTAACCTATGCTATATTTTCTAGATACATGGGAGAAGTTACTATAGACTTTAGTACTTCATAACATTCTAGATACTATAGTGATGCCCAAATTAATAACAATAGTAGATACTTGGGATCTACATAGGGAGACAGTGCCAACACATGTATGGTTACATCATTGGCTTCCATTGTTGGGCCAACATATGGAACCTTTATATCCAACCATTCATTATAGGTTGGGGAATAGAATTCATGTCTAGCATGCAAGTGATGCATTTGAATATGTAATTTTATCACCTTTGAAAATTGTATTTGATCCTGCTAGCTAGGAACAATTAGTTGTTCATTTTATCATACCTTATATGTTGATAATTCTATAGAAATTTTTAGTCAACTAAAATAATCATAAACTAGACCAATTTAAATGGGATATGGCTTATTTCTTTCTTAAAATATCTACTATGATAAGTTTTTGTAAAGTTTCTTGCAAATTCTTTCCATTTTTGTTGGTCTGCATTTATTTTGTATAGGATCTTGAGGTAAGTCACTTAGCACAAGTTGAGTGAGTTTTATTCTTTTTATTGTTTGGATTCTGAAATATGTATGTAGCTTGATCAAAAAAATTGGTGTGCTAAGATTTAATAAGCACCTTAAAAAAATCCATATATAGACACACACACACACACACACACAGATAGATATACATATGTATATAAGTATACATGCATACATGCATGCATGCATGGGCACACACACACACACACACACACACACACACACACACACACACAAATAAATACATACGTACATAAATTTATATCTCTATCTATTGCATCAAGACAACTCATATTCCATATTGATTACTTATTTAGACTATCTTTCTCCCATTCATAGTTTTGATAGTGCTAGAGAACTAATTATCTTAGTTGTTGATGAGAACCAATAGACATTATTGCCTATCTTAGGGACACAAAGAGAATATGTGGGTGCAATGAAGGAAATGCCATAATTTGTGTTTCATTTATGCCCCTTAATTTTTACTTTTTTCAAGGGAAGCTCATTAATTCTAATAGAACAAAAAATATCTAATTTTCTATTAGTTTAAAATTGTTCAAAAAAAAAAATATTTTGCAAGAAAATGTGGTTGAGGGTAAAAGCACAAACTTGTGTCACCCTTTTACAAAGCAAAAGGCTAACAAAAGTATAAATATTCACCTTCAATGACATAAAACTAGTATTATTATTTAGGATTTGAAAATGAGTTAAACTAATGAAATGTGTAGAAATGGATGAATTTTAGGATTATAAACTTTAATAATTATTTGAAATAAGAAATGATATATTTACTTACTTTTCAAACCAAAATTCTTAGTTTCTGAAAAATGCTAAAAATTAAGAGTCTAGATCCCACCACAAAAATATATGGAAATAAACTTATTTCCATTTGATTTGAGATTGTGTTATAGATAAGATATATAGCTAGAACAATCAAAAATAAAAATTGTCTTTAGACCTATACTTTCTCTTTTGTAAGGATTCAAATTTCAACTCACTTTAAGTTGATATTTTTCATCTCCCATCACATTTTTCAAAATAAATCTATTCCAACCTAAAGAAAAATTATACATTCTTGAAGAGGACTCTCTCCTCTAGAATATCATATAGTTTTAAAATATTTTTGATATGATTTAATATTTTTTTCTTTAACAAAATTGAGATCTTCTTGTTTTAATTACAGTATACTATATTTAGTTTAAACACTACGAACTCTATATGAGAATATTCTTGACATTGAGATTTATAAAATAGTATTTATATGTTACTAAAAAATATCATAAAAAATAGTAAGAGTTATTGAAATGTTATTTTATGAAATAAATTTATTTCTTTAGTAATTGGATACAAACTAGTATTAAACATGAGTTTAATAGACCTTTCGAATTGGTAAATTGTGAGACCATATATAACTTAGAATAAATTTATCAAGATGATATTTTTGAACAAAATTTATTTTAAAATAGAAATGCAAAGATTCAGTTGTTTTAATAAGTCATCCTGAAAGGTGACATGACTTTTTACTTTTACCCTTGAAAAACTACTAGCTCAAAAGCAAGAACATGGTGTTGAAATAGTACAAAAGGTGCTTGACATGAGATATCTGCAAGGGAGTTTGTTGAGAACTATTGAAATATTGAATGTTGAAATGAAAAATATTAAGGATAAAACTATTGGAATTACAATAGGAAAGGTGCACTTCTAGTGGGGGGTGAATCAGCAATTCAAACTTTCAACAATTCATTCATCCCATGCATTAACAAGTAATCTAAAATAACATGTAAAGCATATGCATCTTCAAACATATAACCAAGTAAGCATTCACACAAATAACACCAGATATAATTACCTATAAAGTCTCCAAGTGAGAAGGTAAAACTAGGGTGGGGATGACACCCACAAATATTTACTACTGCATCAATAAAGTATATCCAATGAAGGTTACAATATTTTGACCATGAAACATGATCTACCCCATGAAAGGTCTGCCTTGTTAAAGGCTTACAAATACTATTGGGTCTCACCTTGTTAGAGGATTTTGACTTCAAATTAAGTAAACACCCTATTAAAAGATTTCATACAGCCTATTAGGACTTCTTTGTAAAGAGATTCAATTGAAATCACCTGCTAAAATGTCTTAGGATAGATCCTACAATTGGCACTTGCTTTCCTGATAATAGATCGCGTCTAAACAATATCATTCTTGATCCTTCTCAATTAGATGTGTTGATGTTGTATTTCTTTATTTTATCCTCTATTCTTCTCTAACTGATTCTACAATTCACTCTTTCATCTAAGTCACCTCAAATGCTCTGCAAACTATCTTGTTCACTCCTTCAATTTTTCTCTACTTCTCATTTCTGATGCTTTTGAATTCATGGATTCATCCTCTTTAAGAAGACTTATGTGGCTTAGGGTTAGGTATGAATCTACAACTAAGATTCACCCATTTTGTCACTTAATTCTCCCTATTTTCTTATTGGTTGCATGTAAGTACATAGGGAATCCAAAAAGAGATTTTCCCTTATCTTTAAATATCAAAATCTGATATTTAAGTTGGTCAAAAATAGTTTACATAGTTCTTTGTGCCATTACAAATAAATATGTCAAAACTGTGTTACTCGGCATATGAAGTATTTGATGCTTAGTATGCACTATTTTTTATACTATGGCTCAACATCTGAACTACTCAATATCCACTATTTACTCAATTCCTGAATCACTCAACATGATCTATCTACTCAGTACTTGAGTGACTTGACACTATTTAAAACTCAGAATGGTCTAATATTTACATGTTGTGCTCAGCATGTACTGCTAGTTTGGCATGAACTAATCAAATGACTTAATAGTGTTGACACTCACTTGTAAAAACCAATATGAGATCAACAATCTCCCCCTTTGACATGAGTGTTAAAAACACTTAAATATACAATATTGTCCTTAACTTCTTAAACATAACATATTCATGACTCAACTTATACAAAAGTTCAAAATTTCAAAATTTTCAATAATCTTAGATAGCTTCAAAGCTTGATAACTCCCCTTGATTTAATGTATTTATTCTATATCCAAAATTTTGTGCTCTTTTCTGAGTAAATGTGTCTCTGTTGATACACTTTGACTTCATACCATATTTTGTGTCCTTGCTCATGTGCTGATATGCTCCATCTTTCATCTTTCTCTTATTATTTCTTCCTTGTGTGTTTCTCTCCCTTTATCTCCTCTTGTATATTTTCTCCCTTTGTATTATTCTTCCCCTTTATTACTCTCACCCTTTGTATTATTCTCCCTCTTTTTTTAGACTTATGTCAAATGGGTTATACACCTATGGTGTGTTTGTCCAAAGAGGATTTATGGACATCCATGATTATTTTGAGTGCTGCATCCCACTTATCATATGCAAGATGCAATGACTTGATTTAGATTGCAAGCTCAGTAGCAAGGTGTACTAGACCATCTAAGGTAGAAATATTGGGGTCTTTCTTCAATAAGGTCTTGACATAGCCTAGTTCCTTGTGCAATATTTCCATTTAGGGAGTAAGGGTAGCCTAAATGCTTGTCAGTTTGGCTCTAATATTAGCATCATCTGTTGTTAAGATAGCTAACTAACTTTGTTTATATAACAATGTCCTAAAATGTTGCTCACTCTGAGATGGATTTGATGGTAGTCTTGCACCTGATGTAGATATTTGAATTTTTAGATTTATAATGTGAATTTGAGTCTCTTGGGTGAAGAGTGTTAGATTGCATAGTTTTGTGTATAGTGAGAATAAATTATCAACTACCTTCTTCACATCCTCAACCTTTGTTACTACAGCAACTTGTAGTGCTATCTCACAAGATATTCTCTCATTTACCTTGCCTTGAAATTTCTTTTCAGACCATTATAAGAGTTTTGAATTGGTATCCAAGTCTTCATTTCTAACCTTTTCTATTATATCTATCAATTATTCTATGATTGGTTTGGTCTCATCATGAATTGGTAGGATAAATGCATCTAAAAATATGTCCTTAGTGTCAAAATTTGTTGCTCTACATATTTCCTTCTCTGTCTTTTCAATTTCTATCTTCCTTGCTCTATTTGTTTAGACTTTTCTTTACCTTTTTGAGTGGTTTCTTGTGTGGTGGCTTTGGTGGTTGGTGCACTTGGGTTGGCTTGGCTAGGTTTAACAATCTTCTTTGCCTTAGCCACTGGCTATGTCTTAGCCTTCTTTACTTTGACTCAACAGGTATAAGTGCATCCTTAGCTTCTTTTTCCTTGGCACCTTTAGTTTCTTCATCTTCCTCATCTTCTCCCATGTCTTGAGTTAAAGCTAGGGGCTCTTGTGTTTGAGGTACATCTTCCTCTTCATCCTCTTCTTCTTATTCCTTTTCCTTATTAGCATCTTCTCTAGATTTAGCTTTGAGTTTCTTCACTAGCCTATCATTTTTCTTTATTGTAGATATAGTCTTTAATTCCATAGTAGTATTTGATTTCATCAGCTCATAGTCCCCAAAAATATTAGTAGACTTTTCTACTTCCTTTGCTAGTAGAGTTGTGATAGTTGTTGATTCTTCATCCTTATTTATCTCATATCTAGTCACCGCCATCTTACCCTTGATGTCATAGCTTGCACATATGTATAATCATCATCAACAAGAAAACATATATTATCATAATGTTTTTTAACTAACAAAATAGGCATCCTCATCTTTCTTTCATTGATTTCTTAAAATATTTGAAATAACTTTTCATGATGATTTCAAAATTGTCTTCCATCCATTCATTGAATTCACCAATTTGTATTGCAACTGATCTGTTGGTTTTCCATCCAACTATACCAAATGAGGGAAATGTGTTCTCTACATAAAAGAATGTGCAATCTAGCATAGAACCAAACTTGCATTGTGCACTCTTGGTTTTCCTTATAGCTCCAAGGTTTTCCATAAGTAGTTGTAGTTGTAGTTCTACTAGATAATATGTATTATCTTTCTTTACAATTTTGTAACCAACATAAACAGCTATGCAAGGTACATTATTCAGTCTACTGGATTTATAGAATTTATGTGAGATTACTCTTATAGAAAATTTTATCAATGAATCAATGATGGCTTCTATAGTCATACCTCTTTTATTCCAGACTGCTCCAGTGTTCTTCTCAGTTACCTCCTTTGAATCACTTCTAAGTGTCTTTGGGTGATCTAGAGTTGGATAACTAGTTACCCTACGAATAGTTCTCTTCGTGATCTTGATCATTCCTCCTTCTAGCCACAAAGAACCATCATGAATTCTACTTAGAACAATGTATATCTACTTAATTTTGAAAACATTAGGAAAATCTAGGGCTCTTGTTTAACCCTTCATCTCAACAATTTTGTATTCCAGTTTTACAACATTATTTTAACACAATCTATTATATGCACCTCTTATCTCCATGTCACCTATGCTTCCTATCTTGAAATTATAACATTTCTTCACATCCTGTACCATTACACATTTGGTGGGATCATAGTCAATGTGTCTGACAGGTCTTGTTTATAGGGATGTCAAGAATGACCTTAAATATAGGTTGTTTCACTTCGTTACTAACCAGCTGAACAAAACTTCATTCCCTTCAAAATTTCTTGAACTTTATGCCATTGTGACAAGCTAGGGTTTAAGAAAATTTAAATTACATAGCTTAGCACTTGATAAATACCTTTGAAAATTTATAGAACTGGTAATGAAATGCTAGTTTAATCTTTTGTGTTCATTTTTGACAAGATTCTAGGTCACTTCTAGCTCTTCTTTCTCTATCTCATTTTTGAAATGGTGAAAAATGAGCTCAAATTGATCATATAGCCTTTGAAAACCTTGTATTTCATGTTAAGTGCTTACACAACTATAATCTTGGCAATACTAAATTCAAGTTCATTCGGTATCCATTGATATTTCCACCACTCGATAACTGCTACATGTTCAACATCTACTAAATTATTCTAATAACTTGGCATCAACTAACATTCCACGATGCACATATAGGAAACTTTTCATACTTGGTAACAACATTAAAAACTTGAATATTTATCTTGAATTTCTAACATCTTTTTGCATCTTTTATTCTTGCTAATGTAATATTTTTAGTACTATCTTCTTCTGGAACTGATGCATGATATAACCTTTGAATGTCAGTCCCACATACCTCTTGTTTCCTTAGTTTGATGAGGTATGATCACTTGAACTATTAGGTGAAGTGATCCCTTCTCCATTTGATTTATTGCAAACATATTTCTTTTTCCATGTCTTGTTCATCTCATCTCTTATGTGTTCAACATTCTCTTTTCCTTTGTCTTTGTTTGATTCCCAACTTGGTGCCTTTGACTTTGTTGGACAATGCCTACTGATATGACTAGTTTTCAAATAATTGAAACTTATTGTTTGACTTAACCATCTTTGATAGTTGCCTCTGAAGTACATCCTAATACAATTCTCAGGAACATGTCCATATTCTTGACAATAATGACACCTATATCTTGTGTTATAATCCCAATTATAAGAGTTTTCATTGTTTCTTACCTTTGTTGGCTTGTTTGATGACCACATCTACACTTGGATCTGCATTCAAAAGCTCTATGTCCATACTTCTAACAATTGTAACAATATTCTTCAAATATTTACATATACATGTTCCTAGTTCTATATTCATGTGTCTAATGACCTTGCTTGTTGCGCTTATGACAATGAGTCATGTATTAGAGTATTTTTTCATTTATACTTATTAATTAAATCATATTGATTTAATTATATAAGTTTCTATTACTCTAGTTACTTAAGCTTCATTTAGGTGCATTATTAATTAATTATTAATTAATAATGTGCAACCCAGTTTTTTAGTTTAGGGTTTCTATCTCACCTTTATAAGGTTGAGCATTGTACTTTTCTCATTATCTCTTATGCATTTTTCATTTGAGAGCAACTTTTCTTCTATCTCCATTTTTTAGCAAAACCCTTGCCTCTTCTCATCTTTTTCTTCTGTGATAGGTTTTTGCATGCAGGGATTCGAAGGCTTTATGGATTTGATTGGCTTATTTGCTCAAATCCTACATGGTATCAAAGCCAAATCTGCTATAGCTTGTTTGGTGTTTCAAGAAAAAGGGAGAACAAGGGTTTGGCAGATCAGATCTAGTGTTTTTTTGGGCTTTTTTTGAGAAAATAGGGGGTCACTAATTTTTAGAGTAGTTTGAGGCCAAACAGACCTCATGGATGGATTCAGAAGATGTCAATACCCTTGTTTTGATATAAAATTTGTCCGATTTGGACAATGTTGATCTAGGAGGCAAATTTTTTTGCCGTATAGGGCCGTACGGCCTCTACATGCAATCCGAGATGTAGAAAATTTTAAAAATTGCAAAAAAAGGGCACAACATTTTAAAACTCACAGCGGTTAACAAATCACGGTGGAACCACTAGTGGTTCCCTCTGGGGTCACCGCTGGCGGCCACCGCTGGCGGCCACCGCTAGCAGTTCCCACTGGCGGTCTGCCTAGTGGCCCGTAGCGGGTCTTGCCGCGAGCCCACCTCTGCTTTCCCAGAGACAACTCTCTACCCTCCTGTCACTCCGCTAGTGGTTGGTGAGATTTTTTTTATTATTATTTTATTAAAAAAAAAAAAAATTTCATGCATTTTCAGAGGCCCTGGAGGTTTTTCTTCCGTAACTCGAGCATACAGACATATTTTTTCAATTCAAAAAATACGTCGGAAAGTTGGTTCTGAGTTAGAGATGCTGGTATAGGTTTTTTTGGGTTTTGATGTAGTTTGGTTGCCTGTTTTGGTAGTCAAAGTTGGATGTTCTATTTTGCACTTTGGGAGGCGTATCTTAAGCATCCGATCTCCGATTTTGGACTTCTTTATATCACTGGAAAGCTCTTTCTGTGCTCTTTCTAGTCATGTTGGTTGTTCTTCTAGATTCTATTCCAAGAACATCCTATTTAGTCTTTTGCATCTTAGCATTCTGGTGGATATATTGTTTATTTTAGGTCTACGGATCGATTTTGTTGCTTCAGATGCTTCATTTTGGGCTCTACCTGCTGTTGTTTCAACCTTCTTCTTTTTTATCATTGTTGATTTTCATTGTAGGCATCTTTATGCAAAGCACTGAGATAAAGTGCCACTCTTGCATTTCAGGATCCTTTTCATCATTGTGGTTTGTTGTACTCGCACTATTTTATAAAGTGCCATGGGGGTGTTAGTTGTTTGCCACTTATAGGCCCTCTTTCTATTTTGCCTCATGTAGTGTTGATGACACATGCCTTTATTGGTTTCTGTACCTCACTCTCGATGTGTTTGGTTCCTGTGTTGTAGGAGATTTTTTGGCCCACCTTTTCAGTTGCCTGTCACCTCACCTGCATTAAGGGGGGTTATATTTTTGTTCTATGCTTCTTTGGTTGATGGTTCATTGGTGTGACTATGTATTTAGTACCTGATCCTACATACTAGGTGATTGCAATGGATGGCTACCTATGCATTTTTGTGAGATGGATCATCTACCATATAGACACACTTGGTTCGTGCCTTCTATTTCCATGGAGGTTCTACAAATCAGCATTTTGACAGAGTTTTGCAGTTCTTCATGCTTCAGTGATTCTCTTCTGATCTCTTTGTTCCTTCTTCTAGAACATTCTTTGCTATCTCTTTTTGGAGTAGGGTTTCTCCCATGTGATTTTCTCTATTTCTCCTCTTTATAGAGATTATGTTGTGATTGGGTACTTGATCAGGCCTTGTTGCCAGGACACAATTTTTTTTTGCTTTCATAGGTTTTCTTTGCTAGGTAAGCTTACTCCTTACTTTCAGCTTAAGGGGGGTTGCTAGAGTATTTTTTCATTTATACTTATTAATTAAATCATATTGATTTAATTATATAAGTTTCTATTACTCTAGTTACTTAAACTTCATTTAGGTGCATTATTAATTAATTATTAATTAATAATGTGCAACCTATTTTTTTAGTTTAGGGTTTCTATCTCACCTTTATAAGGTTGAGCATTGTACTTTTCTCAATATCTCTTATGCATTTCTCATTTGAGATCAACTTTTCTTCTATCTCCATTTTTTAGCAAAACCCTTGCCTCTTCTCATCTTTTTCTTCTATGACAGGTTTTTGCATGTAGGGATTCAAAGGCTTTGTGGATTTGATTGGCTTATTTGCTCAAATCCTACATCATTTATAGGCTTGACATTTTAATTTGTAAACTTTCTCTTGCACAAATTAACAATGTGTCCCTTCTTACCAAAACTATGACAAATAAGTTTGAATTTTTTACCTTTGATGCTCATTTCTTAGGCAACTTTAGATGACTTTCCTTCTTAAGTGCTTGTGTAGCCCAATCCTAATGTATGATTGTTAGATCTAGAGGATCTCAATAATTGCTCAAAATATTTGATGGCTTCATTTGGCTTGTTGAAACTTTCAACAAACTCTTTTTCTCTTTTTAGGTCATTTTGTAGTTGTTCATTCTGAAACTTTAATGTAGTTATCTCGATATTTTTGATATTTAACTCATGGTGAGCATTCATCATTTGGTTTAGGGTGTCCAATTGCATGCTAGAGATTTTGGTTAGCTTTGTTGACTTCTCTTCTAGTCTGTTCACTAGAATTCTTTTATCTTCTTCAATCATCGCCTTGTCTTCCATAGCTTTCTTCTTTTGTTCAATTACCTCACATAGCATCATGGCTTGAGATTCTTTCTCTAGCTTGAGATTTTTGATTTCCTTAGCTTTTACTCTATTCTTTTCCATCATATCTGCAATTACTGTATCAAATTCATTGGAGTCACCATGGGAAAATAGCTTGGTAGTGTCGATCTCTCTATACTATGTCTCATTATCTACAATAGCAATTTCTTTCCTTCTCTTCAAGGACTTCTTTAATTCCTCTCTAGCTTCATCTAGTTGATGTAGAATGACTTGTATCTCAATTCCTTGATTTTTAATAATCTTTCCCAACTTGTAGACTTCCAATTCAAGATCTTTTCCTCAAAGCTGCAAAGCTTTTCCTTCTGAGAACTCATCTCTAATACTAATTATTGGAATTACAATAGGAAAGGTGAAATTTTGAGAGGGGGGGTTGGGGTGGTGAATTAGTAGTTCAAACTTTCCCCATTCATTCATCATATTCATTAACAAGTAATCTAAAATAACATGTAAAGCATATGCATCTTCAAACATATAACCATCTAAACATTCACATAGATAACACCAGATATGATTAGCTAGAAACCCTCTAATTGAGAAGGTAAAACTGGGGTGAGGATGACACTCACAAATCTTTACTGCTATAGCAATAAAGTGTATCCAATGAAGGTTACAATGTTTTGACCATGAAACATGATCTACCCTATGAAAGGTTTTCCCTATTAAAGGCTTACAAAGACTGTTAGGTCTCATCTTGTTAGAGGATTTTAACACCCTATTATAAGTGTAGCTTTTTAAAGGACTTTGACTTACAATTAAGTAAGCACCCTATTAAAAGATTTCATACAACCTATTAGAACTACTTTGTAAAGAGATTTAATTGAAATCACTTGGTAAAATGTCTCAGCATAGATCCTACAGTTGGCACTTGCTTGCCTGATTACATATCACCTCTAAATAGTATCTTTCTTGATCATTCTCTACTTAGATGTGTAAATGTTGTATCCCTTTATTTTATCCTTTTTTCTTCTCTAACTAATTCTGTAATTCACTCTTTCATCTAAGTCACCTTGAATGCTCTGCAAACTAGAATTCACTCTTTCATCTAAGTCACCTTGAATGCTCTACAAACTATCTTGTTTGCTCCTTCAATTCTCTCCATTTCTCATTTCTCATGGTTCTGAATTTAGGGATTCATCCTCCTTAAGAAGACTTAGGTGGCTTAGGGTTAGCCATGAATCTATGGCTGAGATTCATCCATTTTGCCACTTAATCCTTCCTATTTTACGATTAGTTGCATGTATTTGCATAGGGAAGCAAAAAACAGATTTTTCCTTATCTTCAAATATCAAAATCTAATCTTTAAGTTGGCTCAAAAATGGTTTACATAGTTGTTTGTCCCATTACAAACGAATATGTCCAAACTATGTTACTCAACATATGAAGTATCTGATGCTCACCATTCACTATTCTATATAGTGTGAGTCAACATCTGAACTACTTAGCATCCACTATTTATTTGGTTCTTGAATCACTTGGCATGATCTTTCTACTTAGAACTTGAGTGAATTGGCACTCATTACAACTCAGCATGGTTTAATATTTACATGCTATGCCTGACATGTATTGCTAGTTTGGCATGTACTAAGTAAATGACTTAAGTGTGTTGATACACACTTGTCAAAATCAATCTGAGATCAAAAAAAATACCTATGCCTAAGTTACAAAAAAATGTGAAGTTGATTTTACATATGTTAGAGGAAGATATTTATAATTTTGATCAAAAATTTAAGGTATGAGAGAAAGTCTATGGAAATATACCAAAAGGAGAAAGAGTGGCTTTAGAAAGAGATAGCACAACATAAACAATATGTGGACAATATAGAGGATATTATGGGAGCACTGGATAGAATTTAGGAAAGTTTCATAGTAGGTACTATGACATTGGTATCACTTGCGAGTTTCTTTGAGAATTTATAGTCTAAATATCAAGAGGACTACATGTTATGTAATTTTTCATGTATTGCATCCCCATTTGATTTGCCATTTCTTATAAGAGTATTTCAAGGTTGGAAACCACTTGAACATTCCTTGCATGGTTTAGAGGTAATGTTATTGTGGCAGAGGCTTCTACAAGGGAATGAGCCTCATGATTATGGCATTACATAGAAGAAAAACTTGCTTCTTCAACACCTTAGACTAAACTCTTCATTGAAGTTATTCTTCCAGCAGTTAGAATATGATGCAAGATATTAGAGCTAGAGTTCTTGAGTATGTGGATGGATTATAAAACATGAACCAATTTTCACTAGAATCTTGGGTTGGGTGATGTTTTTTAAAAAGAAGTTATTGATTATGTAGATAGATCATGGACTATGAGGTAGTTTGCATGAGGTGCTTGTGTTCCAAAAAAATTATCTTATGAAGACTTGATTATGGAGAAGAGAAAGAAGAGGATGAATTTAGTGATTTGATGGATTCTAAGTATTCCTAGACTTGAGAAAATTAGAACAAGAAATCAAGAGGCATTATGAGTTACATTATTTGATTTGTATAAGAAAGTGAATGAATGAGAAGTAGAGTTGCAAAAGAGAAGAGTGTGTCACCAAAAAAGAGATGTGGACATTTCTTTGGATGTGGAAAAGAAAGAAGATCTAGTGGAGTATTACGCATGTGATACAATAGAAGAGCAAGAGGATGATGAGGAAAATATTTGTGAACCTAAAGTTGATGAAGATGAAAGAGAAGAGGAAAAGCATCATGACGAGAGGATTCATGAGCCCAAAGTAGATGAAAATGATTTTAAGAATGCAACAATAAAGGAAGAGTACAATACCTTGGTTGGAGATCAAATAAGTGAAGTGGTTGCATGCCTTGTTAAAGATGTGGAAGAAGAAATGAAAGATGAATATGTGAAAGAGGTAAATTTCTATGAATTATGGTATGCTAAATTCAAAATGGAATTGAACGAAAATGATGATGATTTACATGATACTCTTGTTATTGATGTGTGGTATGAAGAAAAAGATTGGTATGGTGTTTTTGAGTTTATTACTGGTGTATTTAATTCAAGAAGATTAGAGAAGGATGAAAGTTATACTAGGACAAAGTTCATTGCAGAGTAGTATTTTCAAAAGAAAATACTCATTCTACCTAGGTGTTGGAAAAGAATAAAGAAAGAAATATATAGATGGTGGATACCTGTTCTAGTGAGGTGTTGGAAGAGAAGGAAAAAAAATGTCATTGTCAATTGCTTCATTTTGTGAATTCATATCCATAATTTTTTTTACTATCATGGTTGTCTGATGCAAGAGCATCTTGCATCACAAATAAAAGGGGTGTGATCAAAATTATAAATTTAAAAAAGAAAACTTGAGGAGAGAAAAAGTGACAAAAATTAGAGGGAAAATAATAAAAAGGGAAAAAATGGGGAATTTCTATTTTCAAGGTGCTTAGGTGGTGTAAATAGTAAAAATAAATTAAAATGGTTGTCATTCATTTATTGAGGTGTGTAGGTGTCATCTTAGAATTTTGTGGAAAGTTCCTTAAATCATGCATCTAATATTTTGTCCAATCCACAAAGGAAATATAATTTTCTAATTGGCCACATGGTGGTGCTTATTTGTACTTGGGTGGGAATTTAATATTTTTTGTAAGGTAATTGTATTTACCTTTTATCTGAAATTGGTTGTGTTTGTAATATCTTAGGTGGTAAGTGCCTATATAAGAAAGGCATATGAGCATTTTTAATCAAGCTCTCGAATTGTAATATCTTGCGTGAAGCTTTCAAATTGTAATCTCTTGTGAGAAATCTTAGAGGTGAAAGATCTGGGCATGTAAGATCTTGAGAGCAAGTTTCTTCTTGGTGAAGCTCTTGATTGTGGAAGTTCTCTTTGTGGAAGCTCTGGGTGATAGTTCAAAGCATTGTCTTGCAAATTACTATAATGAAGGCACCCATGTGGGTTGGCATATTATAATTGTGAATTTTGTAATTTTTCATTTGTGGTGATAATAAGAAGCCCTTATTTTTTTCATAGAATTGTTATTATTTCTTTGTTTCTGTTATGTATTTATGGTATTAATGGGAGTATCCTTCACTAGAATAGCTACTACAAATTCCTAGGAGCCAAGGGACATTTAACCTATGCTATATTTTCTAGAGACATGGGAGAAGTTGCTACCAGATTTAGTACTTCATAACAATCTATATCATATATTGATGCCCAAATTAATAGCAAGAATAGATACTTGGGATCCTCATAGGGAGACTATGCCAATATATGCATGGTTACATCATTGGTTTCCATTGTTGGGCTAGCATATGAAGCCTTTATATCAAACCATTCCTTATAAGTTGGGGAATGTGCTTTATGCTTGGAATGCAAATAATGCATCTACATATGCAATTTTATCACCTTGTTAAATTGTTTTTTATCCTACTAGCTAGAAATATCTGATTGTCCATTTTATTGTACCTAATATGATGATAGTTCTATAGGAATTTGTAATCAACCCAGCTAATCAGCAGCTACACCAATTTAACTAGATTATGGCTTATTTATTTCTTAAAATATCTTCTGCGATATGTTTTTTGTAAAATTTCTTGCAAACTCTGCCCATTTTTCATGGTTTGCATTATTTTTGCGTAGGATCCTAAGGTAAGTCACTGAGCATGATATTATTTGGATTCTAGAATATGTATGCAATTGGATCATTTTTTTTTGTTGTGCTAAGATTGAATAAGCACTTTAAAAAGGAACTCTTTGTAGTTGTATGCATACATACATAGACACACACATATGTGTGCATATATGTATATAGACATATACATATGTACACACACACACACACACACACACACACACACAAACATATATATACATGCATACATACATACATAGACATACACATATGTGTGTGTATGTATTCATACACACACATATACATATACATACATACATACATACATACATATATACATATATACATATACACATACATGCATACATATCTATAATATATAGACACATACATGTATATGTATGTATGTATGTATGTATGTACGTACCCTAACTATTGAAGATGAGGTATTTGGGTTTAGTTAGAAGTTTTTGAATCATGTGGTTGTACCTTTATTGTGATGATATTGAGATGCTATTGGTTTTTGATTCATGAAGTTAGTTTTATTCATAAAATGATTATGAATCCACCACAAGATAGAATTGCCACTTCTGTTTCAAATATGTAGATAAGTGCGTTTTTCCTAGATGGTTGGATTTAATTAAACAAATGACTAAATGTTTTGGAGGTTATTTACAATAGATTTAAAATTATTTAACATGAAGTATAGATTAGGGGAAAATGACCAAATTCTAGTAGCAAGAACAACCCACCTACATTTTGACCCCATCTTTTGATATTAAAATGGGCCATCTCTTTGAATAAAATTATTAGTTGGGTGACTTTTTTTACAACTTTTACCAATATTGAATCTTAAATATGGAAGGTAAAATGTTATCATTCTTGTAATGTGAAGATCTTTAAGAAATCAGGCGGATTGCTAATGCATTGGAAATTTGTTAAAGAGAAGGATTTTAATGCAAATTAGTTTCGCATGTGATGTAGTGCCTACCCTTAGTTTGCATTTTATTATTGTTGTAAAAAAAAATTAGCCCATTTTATGCTTGTCAATTAGTAGCACTATCTTTCATATTATCAGATATTGTTTCATGTTCAATTTATTTTATGCATCTAAGACTACTTGGTATTATTTTCTTCATGTATGATGATGATTATTATAGTAATTTTAGTGATTTGATGATGATTAGTTAGATGGATTATTATACATGTTTTCTTATGGATACTTACCCCATACTGCATGTGTATAGTATGCACATATATTCTCTTTATGTATGGCATTTCTGATGTGGTTAAGGAAGGGAGACATAGTCACAATAAGGTGAGAAAGCTAATTAATTTAATAAAGATATTTTAATCAAATATTTAAAGTTTATGCATGAAAAGGTAAAAGATAACAAGTAATAAACAATAATTTATTAGCTAGTTCACTCCCATGATTGCACAATTAGAGCCCCAAGTTAAGAGAGAACTCTTTATTAGAGATCTAGAGCTCATTATACAATAACATAGGTTTTGGAGGAGAAATTTCAAAGAGGGGAGTTTTCAAAGAAAGGAGATTGTTTAGCGTGCTTCATGTTATTTTTGTTTTAGCATCAGATCTGGGTAGGATCTCGAGGTTTAGTTGTATAGTGGTTTTCCATCCTTTGAATTTTTGTCTTCTCTTTGTTTGTTGTGTTTTTGTTTTCAGAATTCTTCTGTGTTGAGACCTTTGTTTTCCATATTTATTATTCATCATTTTTGAGAACTTATGTAAGCAATTTAATGATTGAAAATCTTGTATTGGATTTGATTGTTCGTCATTTTTAGGAAAGATCTATACAAAAATTGAAAACTAGAAAACCCTCACGTTAAGATTTATTATTCTCTGTTCTAGAATACATCTGTGAAAGAGTTAAATTGAAACCCTTATTTTTAAATTAAGATTTTGTTTATGGAATTTCTAAATCTAGTTTTGGGTTCTGAAAAGAAAAAAAAAATTGTTTTATAGAATTTGACTGGTTGGTTTGGATTTCTATATCAGAGCTATTTTGAAAAGTTTATGGTTTTAGTAGGTTTCTATTTTTAAGAAAGTCTCTATTTTTAGCAGGTTTCTATTTTTAGAAAGTCTCTATTTTTAGTAGGTTTATACTTTTAGAAAGTCTTTATTTTAGCCAGTTTCTATTTTGGGAAAGTTTATATATTTAGTAGGTTTCTATTTTTAGAAAGTCTCTATTTTTACAAGGTTTCTAATTTTCAAAATTTTCTATTTTTAGTAGGTTTCTGTTTTTAGCAAGTTTCTATTTTTTAGAAAGTCTCTATTTTTACCAAGTTTCTATTTTTGGAAAGTTTTTATTTTTAGTTGGTTCTATTTTTAGAAAGTTTCTATTTTTGAGTTGTTTTCTATTTTTGGAGTTTTTTTTTTTTAGTAGGTTTCCATTTGTGGAAAGTTTCTATTTTTAACAAGTTTCCTTTTTGGGAAATTTTTTTCCAAAGTTTGATAAATTTTATTAAGGTAGTAATTGATAATAATATTTATTAATAATTCTAATGAGTATTGTTAAAATTGAAAATTTTATTTATTACTTTATTATTTACATGTAATTCTAAAGTAAATTAAAAATGAAAGAAATTAATTGGGAGAATTAATATTTTCTTTTATAAAATTGCATGTGTTTATATGGTTCAAATATATGAAAATAGTTTGTAATACTAGGGAAGTTTTATTATGTGAAACCCTTAGTAATTATAAGACTTTGAGAAAATGAAAACTAACACCTTACTATTAACTCAACAATGTGTTTTCAAATCAAACTAAACTATGAATCCTACACTTTGTTATCAATATGTTGTCTATGTTTTGGGTTTGGGTTGACTAGAGTGTTGACTAATCTTAGGATGTTACCAGAGGCTTGGGAGTTTTGTGTTTGTGAAGTTATGATGATTTGATTTTAATATTTTACACTCAATCATGGTAATGTGTCTGGTATGCTCTATAATGTGTGTTAATCTATTGATTGTTATTGCTTTCCAGTATTCTCTTGTGAACCTAAGGTAAAATGTGTGACCTGTCTGATATAACCATTTCAAGTCTTCAATCAGCTATATTTGGATTGATTTCTAGTTTCTTTTATAGGATTAAGGTGTTTGTATGATTTGTTCTTGGTGATGTCATGTTATGACATATTTGACTTAACCATTTTGAGTATTCAATCAATATTTTTGGGATGCTTTCTTGTTGCTCATACAAAACTAATGTGTTATTGTGAATTATCTTTTGATGCTTTCCAATCACTTGTATAGGACTGAGGTGAAATATTATGATTATTTGATTTTTACTTTTATGAGCCTAGGATAGGTAATCTATATGTTAAGTTAAGAAGTGACTTGCAATGAGGGTCGAGGCCCAAAGTGGCTCCCAGAGTAACTCATTGTAAGTAGTTTAATAAGTGATAACATTTCATTAAATGGGTTTGAAATGAATTAATAAGATATTGGTACCACAAAAAGTCACTAAGGGTCCAAAGGATTAAAAGACTAGTCGGGTAACCTAAGAGTTGACTCGTTAGGATGCCTTGTTAGTACGAAAGGATACTAGTGCTGCATAGAGTCAGTAAGGGGCTAGAGGATTAAAAGACTATTTGGGTAACCATAGTGTTGATTCGTGTGATGACACTTTCCTACTACAAGTATATATTTCCTATGTGTCTTTGTGTGCCTCTAGGTCTAGATGTTGAACTATCTAGGAACCTTTGAGTTAGATTAATTTTAGGGATTCTTAGACTTCAAGATTTATGTTGATATTTGGACTAATATCCTATTTGGGACTTGAGATTATCTCCTCAGCATGGTGGGAGTGAGCCATTTAGGTTACCATGCGGTTAGGTGGTAGTGCTTTTTACTCTTACTGTTGAGATCCGTCCATTGATGCCATGGCTGCAATTCCTTGTCTGCATTTCCTTTCATTCTATCTTTGTGCATTATGATGGATGGTTGTATCTTTATGATGGATGGTTTCACTTATTATATTCTATTTGTTTCATGGATCCAAAAGGATGATGTAATCTACTTTTATAAATGTATATTCTTTTAGTCTTTCATACCCTTTGACATGTACAGTGGATGATTGAGCATTTCAAATTTTATTTCCAAGTGGTATTCATAAAAAATGTACATTATTTAAATGGATGTTGGACTTTTAATTATTGTTTCATATAGATGTGGTATTTTTTAGACTTAGTATTATTTTAATTCAAATGTGATTCAACATCTCGGGATCCTTAAGGAATGTAACCTGTCATGTATGCTTACAAATGATTATATGCCATTGCTTCCACTACTTTATGTTTGATGTGTATGTTATTCTTTCTTGTTTTAAAAAAAAATATTTGGAAAACATAGTAAAACTTTAGGTTAATTATTTTGGATCCCTTGGTGGAGTGTTACATAGCACTAGTACTCTGCAACTATGTAGGGCAGGGGGGTGGCAATGGAGGAAATGTTACTTATGTTCATAGTATTTTGTTAAACATAACAAACTTCCATTATGTCATCAAAAAGTGAGGTAGCTGAAAATGACTTGCCCACATGATTTTTAATTGGAATTATGAATGAGCACATTCCAAACATTTTGATGATTGTTCAAGTTTTCGATTTGACTCCCCAAAAGAAAATGATATGCATTATCTCAAGTGCCATTGAGAATAAATCTCTAACTTAGGACCTCAAGTGAAATAAAATCTTCTCTAATCACATACTAGGGTAAATATAAAAGGATGCATGTTTAGAAGGAAAAGAAAAGAAAATTTACTTAGGTACCTCTTCTCCCCTTGAATAAAATCACAGAGCAAGGGAACGAAGATCACTAGTGCATGACATGAGAACAAAATCACAGAGTAAGGGCATGACATCAAAATGTAGAGATCACAAGGGCTCACCAAATGATTTGATGGTTGTTGTTGCCCATGTTAGTATTTCCCATCTGGCTTTCTCCATGTTGACTATTGGTTATTCACATTGTTCCCCACAACTGTGTGATTGGTGTCTCAATGATTCATGTGTTTTAATGATCAGGTCTTGATGTATGCCATGGAATCTATGTCCTTGTGTTCTATCAAGCACCTGACATTGCTGCCCACTGTACACTTAGATATCTTGAGAATTAAGGTGATATTGGAGTGATAAGGTCTTCTAGATTGATAAGGGGAGGATTGGGAGTGATGAGTGTGATGGAGAGATAGGAGAGTTAGAGGGGAGGCATAAGGTGGTAGATCATGTAGGAGTAATAAGGTGGTTCATTGATTCGATAGGTCAAGGTAGTATAAATATAGGTGTTTCTAGGAGGCATCAAGGTCTCAACAACCATATTCTCATCAAGGATGGGGTTCCCCTTAATGTGATCCCATGGGTTCAAAGCTCCAGTCTAAAAAGAACTTGCCTAAAAAAAATGATTTTTGAGTTTATATATATTGCAATCATATTTATTTATAATCATGCTAATGTCACAATTGCGATGCCAACATTGGTATAAGAAAAATTTCAGGCACACTTGTAAAAAAAAACATAAAATCACAAAAAAATTCAATAGAACTATTACAAATTTATGTTGTAATTTATCCCCAAATGTTGTACTAACACATTTTTGTTGGCATTTAAGCCAAGGAAGGCATGGCTAACAACATTTGATAATGAGATCAATAGTGACACAATCAATGCAAATATTGTTGCATTATTGAAACAAGAAATTTGTATAGAAGTTGAACCTTTGATGAAGTATGAAGAATCTAAGGAAAGAATTACTATAGATATCAAGATAGCTTCTAAGGAAAATAAAAGGAAGAAAATGAGTTAATACCTAGAGTAAAAGCTAGGCACCTAAAACAATAGAAAGAAACTTGTACAGATTACACAAGATCTTGGAGAAGATGAAGAAACAAGTAGTGGTGATGAGGAAGAGGAATGAGTCAATGGTGAAGCCATATTTTTTGTCACACCAGTAAGGAGGAAGGTTAAAAGAACTACAAAGAAGCTAGTGGTGACACCCCTCTCTCCTCCACTACCTACCAAACCAAGGACTAGAGTAGCAGCTAGTGTTGAGCAGTATGAAAAACAAAGTGTAGTTGAGACTATGACTCCAATTGATCAAAACCCAAGAGAAGAATAATGGTTAAAGGTCCACCAATAAGGAGGAAAAAAGATATTGGTGAGGTATGTGCTGACCAAAGAAAATCTCTAGGCTTGTCCTATTTTAGATTTGTGAAATATGACACATTGATTAATACTGAAAGAACAATAGTTGAGGAGGCCATAATAGATATGATTGAAAATTATAAGTTAGCTCCAAATGAAGTACAGAAGAAGATACCTATAGATTTGCATTAATGACTTGTTAGAAGGTGGCCCTATAGGTAGTAGAAGAAGAGAAAAAAAATAGAACTAGCACATTAGCTAAAGTTATGCCTGATCTTTCACAAGAACAAAAGGATATATTTTTGGAGAGATACAAGAACATATCTATTTCTAAATTCAAAATCTTTATGTTATTGAAAAATAAGGCTAATGTTATAATTAAATAATATGAGTTACTCAGGAAAAGTATTTTTGGTCTCAAAACTAAAGGAAAGGACATTGAGATGATTACAATTTAAGATGATGAAAGTAATGAAATGAGTTTAGGTGTGTCAACACCCCTAACACTCTAGAGAAGCTCTTAGATGCAGACAAGGACGAGCATGAGCTAGAAGAAACTTATATGGACACTAGTGTAGGCATTCCTACCAAAGGTCATAAAAGACCCAAAGTATTAGGACCTCATATTGAGGTAAATAAGGAGGAAAATAAAATAGTAGGAAGCACACCTATTTTTGTCTCAACAATTGATGTGCAAAATAGACCAAGTGGTAATACTCCCTCACCATCTTCCAAAGTAGTGTCGAATAGCAACATTTCTACATGTTGAGCAGCAACATTTCTACAAGTTGCACAAGGAACGCAATATAGGACCCCTCTCCAAATATTGAAGTTTGTCTAGATGATATTATTGAGATGTCACAATTGGATTTGGAAAATCTCACTCTTGAACAAACAATTTTATTGCAATAAATTTTGGCCAAGAAAAAGAAGTAGGAAGCTCCAAGGAGGGAATATCAACAAACACAAGTATTGCATGATGCTAAATATATTTTTGTTGAGGAGATTGATATACAAAATTTTGATGGGAAATCTCAAATAATTTCCTAGCTTATAAATATTTTTGAACAAATAAATTTAGGAGATATTAAATCCAATGAAAAATTGACAGATTGGTTTGTAAATAAATTGGAGAATAAGGTTATAGACAAAGTTTCTACAACTATTGCCAAGTAGAAAGTTAAATTGCAGGAATATGTATAGGATATAATAGAAATAATTTTAAAAGTACAACTTTTTTATAATATTTTATGAGATGTGCCAAGATTCACTAGTGATCTTCAGGAATATATCCAACAAAATCAGGTTGATATGAAGACAACAAGAAACAATATTTTGTAGTTAGTAGAATCTAGGTCCCAACACTACAATAAGCTATTGAATGCTAAAGGAAAATTAGTCGAGATTCATGCAACTGAGAACAACATAAGATGATAGTTGAATTTTGTAAGAATCTACCTTAGGGTAGAATTTACCCAAGACCAAGGAACTCAAAAACACAAGCACAAATTAGACCAGAGTATGATTAGAATAACCGTATAGTATTCAATTCTATGTACAAGTACACTAGGAGTACCTCAATATAAAGGCCTCTAAGATGCATCTAGAGTGCCTTAGAATCAGAATCATGATAAGTCCAACAACTAGGTACATGTCCACCAGATATGGGTTATCCTCCATTATGCACGAAAGTAAGTGCAATGATGAGAGGATAAGCCTACAAAGGTGAAACATGCACATCATTGTTGTAGACAACATGTGCTAAATTAGGAGTGTGAAAAACTGTGTTAACTCAGTGAATGATGCAAAATCCTATAGTGCAGACACCAGGTGCATAATTAGAGTTGCATACTTCTATGTTGTCTACATGAGAACTGTAGAAGATGCACAAACTCCTAAGTGTCTCATAAAGAGAAATAATAAAATAATAAAAACTAATAAAATAATGCACTAACCTATGTAAACTTAACTAAAGTGTAAATAGTAAATACCTATTTACACCAACACCTCCCCTTAAGTGCAACTTAGGGGAATGCACTTAAGCTCACTAATGCATAATGGGTCCTGGCTACGAGGCCATGTTAGGTACCCATGTACAAAAGCAATGCTAAAATGATGCAATGTAATCTCTCATAAGGCAGAGAAAGAGGGAAAACCACATGGGAAAAATCCTCCTCCAAAAAGAGAGATAAATACAATAGAGAAAGAGAGAGAAAGAGAAGAAGACCTTAGAAGAGGAAAAAATCCCTACCAGAAGAAGACAGAAGTCAAGGGACTCCCCTATCTGCAACATCCCGAACCCCCAAGAGATCTCACAAATGAGTATCCTTGACCTCGGTGAAGGGTTTGGTGAAAATATGAGCGACCTGCTCTACTGTAGGACAATATTGAAGTGCAATGATCTGCTCATGTATTTAGCTCTCTGATATAGTGCATGTGAACCTCAATGTGCTTTGTCCGCTGATGCTGAACTGGATGCTTAGAGATTTCAATGGAACTTTGATTGTCACAATGAATAACTGTTAGCTTAGGTAGATTGAATCCAAATTCCTCCAAGATATGTTTTAACTAAAGAGCCTCTGTAGTTGCATTGACGGCCCCTCGATACTCAGCCTCTGTGGAAGAAAGTGCAACATTGTTCTGCTTCTTACTTTGCCAACAAATAGGGCTGAAACCAAGGTGAAATGTGCACCCTAAAGTAGACTTCTGAGAATCTAAGTCTCCTGCATAGTTTGAATCTATGTATCCAATCAACTAAAGCCTTGTACCTATTGCATAACGAATTCCATGTGTATGTGTACCCTTGATATAATGCAAAATGCGCTTGGCAGTCTTCCAATGAAGCTCATGAGGTTCTTGCATAAAGCATGAAACCATACCAACTGCAAAGGCAATATTAGGCCATGTGAGTGTCAAGTAAATAAGACTCCCAACTAGCTATCTATATAATGTCGCATCAACAAGTGGAGTTGTGCACTTAGCCTCTAGCTTGACACCTAATAAGAAGGGAGTAGGAGCAAGCTTGTAGTCACTCATGTGAAACCGAGAAAGCAAGTCAAGAGCATACTTGGGCTGTGAAAGTGAAATCCCTACGGAAGACTATATGATCTCAATGCCAAGGAAGTAATGTAGAAATCACAAGTCTGTCATGGAAAATCTGTCCTGAAGAGAGGTCTTGACACTGGCTATGATGGCTGTAGTGCTCCTTGTAATGATGAAGTCATCGACATAAAGCACTAAGATCAAATGAGAGTCATCCTTCTGAAGAATGTAAACATTCAAATCAGAATGACATCTTGTGAAAGCTACTAAGAGGAGAAATGAGTCCATTTTGGCATACCAAGCTTGAGGAGCCTGCTTTAAACCATAAATAGATTTCTTTAATCTGCAAACCATAGTAGAATCCTATACGAACCCCTGTGGCTACTCTATATAAATTTCCTCATGAAGGTCACCATTCAAAAATGCACTCTTAACATCCATCTAGTGTACAACCCATCCTTGAGTTGCAGCAATTGCTAGTGTTAGGCGAATGCAGTTCATCTTGGCAACTAGTGCAAAAGTCTTTGTATAGTCAATACCTAGAACTTGTGAGAAACCTTTGGCAGCTACTCTAGCCTTTTGTTTATCAATACTTCCATCCACTGCAAATTTGGTTTGATAGATCCACTTGCATCAAACTATTTTTCTTCCCTTAGGAAGGGAAACTAAGTCCCATGTGTTATTTTTCATCAAAGAATTGTATTCTTCCTCCATAGTTGTATCCCATCCTGGAATCCCTGATGCTTCCTTAAAAGACTGTGGATCTGAAGCAATGGCTTTGTATGCATGTGGAAATGACTTGTTCTATGACCTTGTTCTTCGAGTATCTAAAGGATTTCCCACTAATGAACCTACTGCATCAAGGGTTTGTTGTGCCCAACGAGGTTTAGTGGAAGAAGATGAAGGAATTTCCTCAATGGTTTGTTGACCCTGTGAAGGTGGTGTCTTGCGAGTCAAGGTTGGAGGAATTTCATCTTCCAAGTCACTTTCATCACTGTGATCACTATCCACATAGGAGGAAGAAGGAGGAGTTGAAGAAGCCAAACTTAGACATGTCTCTTCAAAATGAACACTCCTCTCATAGAATATTTTTTGAGTCTCTGGATCCATCAGTTTGTATGCTTTGAGATGATCAGGATATCCAACAAATATGCATGGTTTGCTTTGAGGTTCTAATGCCTTACACTTTTGTGGAGGTATCCTTGCCCATTCTAGAGAACCAAAAAATTTAAGGTGCTTAACACTTGGTTTTCTTTCACACCATGCCTCAAAAGGTGTTCTTCTATCTAAGGCCTTATGCAGACTTCTATTTTGAATGTAGTTGGCATAGCACATGGCTTCAGCCCAAAACACTTGATCAAGAGACTTGTGTTGAAGCATGCAAGTAGTCATTTCCTTAAGGGTTTTGTTCTTTCTTTCAGCTACACCATTCTACTATGGCATGTATGCAACTAAATGTTGAAGATATATCCCCTCATGTGTGCAATAGTCTATAAGTCTAGAGTTGACATATTCTCTGCCATTATCTATCCTTACTATCTTGATGGCTTTCCTAGATTTCTTCTCAACTTGAGCTTTGAACGTGATAAAGTTTTCAAAGACTTCACTCTTATGACCAAGGAAGAAGACCCAAGTGTACCTTGAAAATTCATCAATAAATGTGAGAACATAGCCGGCCTTACCAAAAGAAGGTACTGGAAATGGGCTAGCTACATCACTATATACCAATTCTAGAACAGTAGTTGCTTTCCAAGACTTCCCCTTATCATATTTCTCTTCGAGATGTTTACCTACTTCACAACCTGGACATACTCCCTCTGAAAACTTGACTTGATTTAGACCAATGACCATTTCTTTGCTACTTGATTGGTGAAGGTAGTGGTAATTAAGGTGTCCAAATATTTCATGCCATAGTTTACTTTGAGTGTTTGAATGAGTCAACAAGGCAAGAGACGTGGACTTGGGCACAAAATGTGAGAAAGAATAAAGCCTAGTCTCATGGTTTTCCTTTCCAATTGCCACCATTAAATCATCTTCGAGATTCTTTACCACTACTCTGTCAGGGAGGAACTCTACTTTGTTGCCACATCCATAACTATTGTGTCAAGGAGGAACTCTACTTTGTTTCCACATCCATAGTGAGTGATTTGATAGATGGAGAGAAGGTTGGTGCTAAGGCTAGGAACATGAAGTACATCTTTGAAGATGCCATTCTCTAACTCAACATTCCCTTTACCTTCTACTTTAATTTGAGTATCATTTCCCACATAGATGTAAGTTACATTTGAAGTTTTTAAAGAGGAAAATTGCTTCCTTGAAGCACCCATATGATGAGATGCTCCAAAATCTAGAACCCATTCCTCTAGATTGTTTGTACTTGCAACTAAAGGTTGGCCCTTGCCCTTTGAAGTGGTTGAAGAACCCTTGTCTTTGTATGTATTTGGAACATCAATTTTGTGTTTCCTCATAATGTTTACCAATTCATCAATCTGCTTATCTTTGCACTCATGTTCTTCATGTCCATTCCTCTTGCAATAGGAACATGTTTTCTTCTCCTTCTTGTTGGAATTGTTCCCCTTTTGATTGTTCTTCGAAGAAGACTTTCCTTGTTGTGAAGAATAATATTGAGTGGAAGAAGATTGACTTGTGAAAGATTGTTGTTTTGAGGGGGACTATTGTGTGTCATCTTGTGGTTTGGCCTTCCATTGCTTCTGCTTCTTGTTTGAGTTTTTACCACTTGAATTACCTTCATTTGCTACCAAGGCTTTAGTTTTGGAAGACTTGAGAATTCCCATACCCACTAGATTATCATGTTCTAAGATCAACATTTCTGAGAATTTCTTGAATGAAGGCTTAACATAGGCACTACCCATTGTTAATTTGTGTGTATTAAAGCTAGAAACAAAAGGAGCATATTCAGATGGAAGGTGAGTCATGACATGTTTGATCATCTTTCCATCTTTAATGGGTTCACCAAAATCATTCAGTTGTGTCCTTTACATTTCTACTTGGGTAAGATAGTGTTTAATTGTGTCAAAATTTCTAGGATCCAACTTGAGAAGTTTATCCTCTATTGTGTAAGCCATGTCTTCATCTACTGTCCCATACAAAGCTCTAGTTTATTCTGAACATCTATTGAATCTATAAGCTTCCTAATGTGAAATTTGACAGGATCAGAGATATTTTTCAACAAGGCTCCTAAGACCATCTCTTGTTTGGAGTCCCAATCTTCTTTACAAGCTTCATCAGCATTAGCATGAGGTTTCTTGGCTGCACTAGTGACATAACACAATAAACCTTTCTCTACCAATGGCTCTTTAATGTTTTCTTTCCAAGTAGAATAATTATGTGGAGTTAACTTTAAAAAAGAACCCATAATGCAAGAACACAAGAGAAAGTAGACACAGTACACAGTACACACCTCCCCGTTTCACTCAATCAAAAAATCTCCGCACAAATAAATGATTTTGGCACTTTATATATAGTGCATTTACAATGGGCCACTTGCCTAAATGGACAAAGTGGACTTTCTGATTTTGCTGATTACAACCTCTGTATAGAGTACAAATCTGGACTATTACAATGTACCTCAAAATTACATCAATTATGGAGCATTATAATGCAAAACAAGACCTCTCTTTGAAAGTGATAATTTTGTCCAAATAAGACTATAATTTTACTACAGATTTAAAAACTAGACAAAAAAATACACTTAAAAAAAAAAAAGATCCTGAAAAGGAGTCCAGATGAGCCCGTACGATGTGTTTGAAGTTGCAAAAAGCAAGATTAGCCAGGTACATTTGCCAAAAAAAACTTATTATAATGAATCCAAACACCAAAACTAGAAACTAGTTGCACCACTAAAAAATTCAAGAAATTTGACCTAAAATCAAAATAAATTGCACCTAATTTGGAGTCCATATGACTGAGTTATGGTTGTTTGAAGTCGGGCTACCAAATAAAAAATGCATCTAAAGAGGGGTTTGCAGAGGAAACCAGTATGTTAAATTTGATAGTCAAATGGTCATCTCAGCAGTTCAAAAATGCCTTGTTACAATGGTTAAACGACCGTCAAATTTAGGCTATCAAAATGATGATGTCAGAATCTGCAAGGCTGAGATGACATCACTTAGTATGGTTACTGATGTCAGAGTGTATGGATTTGTATAGACCATGTAGACGTGTTGCCTCTGTGTCAAGGTACGGTCGATGATTGGATACCACGTGGACTGCTTGAGTGTCCTTCTAACTGTTGAGTAACATGTCAGTGCACTGGAGGTTGATGTGGTAGTGCACAAGTGACTGATTACATGTTCTTAGTCAGCGGTTGTGGCATGTTCTAATAATGCCATGTGGCAGGATGAGTGCTATATCGCTGGCGATTGGAAAAGTAGTGTCAGGTTGCGTAGATGATTGCCGATTATTAATTTCGACGAGGGGACTAATAGTCCCACATTGGATGTGTTTGGGTGTTCTACGTGTTTTAAAAAACAACATGGAGATAATTACAAGAAAAGACCTTTCTCGTGGATGGGAAGTGCTCGCCGCCCATTTGGGAAATGTTGCTAGATTTAACCACTGGCAAATGTAGTGAATCCTATCGATATAAATGAAGAGTAGTCAGAATTGAAGTTTTTGGGCTATAGTCTGTTGACGGATTTGAGATTGCAACCTACAAAATAATATTGAACCCTACAAAAAAAATAAAGAATATTCTGTGAACTACAGAATATTTTGCACAAGTTCAAGGCCAGGGTTGGATTGCCCAGTACCTGGACTTAAATTTTTTTTTAAAATTATCTACCTCATCGATAAATAATTTTAAAAATACAGAGAAAAATAGCAGAATAGCAGAATTAAAAGATCTGATTAGATCTGATTAATGAAACCAAAAATAGATCATACCCGTACTTGCAAATCGAGCCTTCGAGTTTCAATTTGCAAAAAAAATTGCCTCCTGGTTGACAATAGCCTAAGATAGGCAAATTTATTGTCAATCTTCACCAATTCTTTGCTCCGGATGCAATGGCGAGGTCCACTTTGGCTCTAGATGCTCTCAATTGCAGTTGATGATCCGGATCTGAATCGGGTCCCTTAGAGAGATGAAACAACGAGGTCTCCAATGGCTGTGTGATGAGTATCTCCCTCAGCTCTAATACCATGTAAGAATATGCCTTAGGGAAGAATTTACCCAAGACCAAGGAACTCAAAAACACAAGCACAAATTAGACCAAAGTATGATCAAAATAGCTGTATAGTATTTAATTTTATGTACAAGTACACTAGGAGTGCCTCAATATAAAGGCCTCTGAGATGCATCTAGAATGCCTCAGAATCAGCATCATGATAAGTCCAACAACTAGGCACATGTCCACCAGATATGGGTTATCCTCCATTATGCACGAAAGTAAGTGCAATGATGTGAGGATTTGCCTACAAAGGTGAAACACACACATCAGTGTTGTAGACAACATGTGCTAAATTAGGAGTGTGAAAAACTGTGTTGTCTACATGACAACTCATTGAATGATGCAAACTCCTGTAGTGTAGACACCATGTGCATAATTAGTGTTGCATACTTCTATCTTGTCTAAATGACAACTGTAGAAGATGCACAAACTCCTAAGTGTCTCATAAAGAGAAATAATAAAATAATGAAAAATAATAAAATAATGCACTAACCTAAGTAAACTTAAGTAAAGTGTAAATAGTAAATACCTATTTACACCAACAAATTCCATTCAATCAAAATTGGTAGCTCATTTTGAGGTTATGGAGAAATAAATCAAATCAACCAAAGATCTTATCAACAAAAATCATAATCTTTCAGTTGGTGATAGTTAGATTTATTTGGAAGCTAGGTTATAGTTAATAAATTACACTTATGAATCAACAAGAACCACTTGGGATTATGACCTTACTATGATCACCAAAGTACATAAACCTTTGTTTAAAAAGTATAGATTGATTGCACCCATTCAACACTAGTAGCCGACATAAGTGAAAAAAACAAGGGGGAATATAATTTTAATGAAAATTACATATTTTGAGTAGAGAAAGCAAGAAAAGAACAAGAGAAATGTAATGATGATTAGGAGAGTTCAAAGTTCCAAATGAAATGAGAATGGAAAAGGAAAACAGAGTATGTCACTGAAATAATCAGACAACTTAGAGTCATATGCATATATGTATTTATATATTCTTTACTTTTCATTTTTTATTCATGATAATGTAAAATTTTGTAGCTCTATTTTGAACTAATTCATAGGCTTGGGGGAGTACTCATATTAGATTTGTAACAATGTAATCAAGACAAAGTATTTTTTGTGACTAATGTCAAAGGAGGAGATTGTTGATCTCTCTAACTATTGTTGTCTGTTAGTGTCAAACACTTAGTCATTTACTAGGAAGAGTTAGATTGTTATCACTATTAACAATCTATTCTATATAGGCTCGATTATGAGATAGACTTATATATTTGTATATACTAAGCTCTATAGGAGTTGAGTAAGTATATCATCATTGAGTATTCTCAATGTAAGCCAAGTATAATCTTAACCAAGAATTTTGAGCATATTGAAGTTGATTTACACATAAGATGCTGAGTATAGTAAATAATGGGCATTAACAATATATATAGTGAGCATTAAGTATCAGAAATAGTAAAGAGTTGAGAAATTCTTAATTTACATTCAACTTAGGAATAATATAAAATTTGAGGTAAATTGTTTAAGGAGGACATACGAAAGATATTTAATATTTTTAGGGGTTTTCACTAAGATTTTTACATGTTTTATGATGCAGATCATAAATCCCTATGTTCTATGATGAACGAATCAGATGGAGAGGTGAAATAAGGAAGCATCTAGAAAAATCTTTATGAAATCTTTAAATAGGATATAACTTGACATAATTTTGTATGGTGAAATGTATGATGATATGAAGATAAACATGTTATTCATGCTACTTAAGTGATAATGTGTGAATATTACACAAGAAGAAAAGAGTTATGTTATTCTAGAATAGAGCAAGTGACCTAGTCAAGTAGTGAAGGATATACAAGCTTTACAATATTATAGATCAGAATAGATTGGAAATAGGAGGTCCCACATTAGATTATTAGAAAAAATAGAGAATCAGGAACTAAATATGTTTTAATTGATTGAGTCAGGATAAATCTCTTAACAGAGTAGTCTTAATAGATCTTTTTAAATCTCATAACAAAGTCCTTACTTTGTTGTAAGTGTGAAATCCTCTAATAGGGTTAGATCTATTAGTCTCAATAGATTTTAATAGGGAAGACCCCTCATATGGTAGATCATTGGATATTGTCAAACATTGTAGCCCTAATAGGTTAACTTTATTATTGGAGTAGTGAATATTTGCGGTTGTCATCACCACCCCTATTTGACTTTCAATTTGAAGAGTTTATGGGTAAACATAATATTTTTGTCATGCGATTAGTTTTCATGCATGTGATTGATATATTAAATCTATATGCTATTATAGTTTGATTATATAAGTTATGAATGCATAAGCAATCGGATACGAGGTGGTAAATGTGGTCAATGCATTATAGAATTGTTGAAAAGGTTAAAGTGTTACATATATTGATTCACCCCCCATCTCAATGTCTTGGTTTCCATTTTTTTTTTGTATGGAGGGCATTGGTTGTTAATTCAATCATTAACATAATGAGATACTCTAGAAACACAACCATCTATGATATCCTAACAATATTATTTACTTAAACACCAAAACACCAATGTCATTTATTTTTACTTTTAAATCTAACACATGATTGAATAATCATTAAGAATACTTGGTTGGTTTATGATCTTCAACATTGATAACATTTTTGAATTATATCTAATGCCATCATGATTAAATTCTACACTAAATTCTCAAAATTATTTGGTCCAATTTTTCCTTTCAAATGCCCTATTCCACCATTTTAAAAAAAAAATTGACAATGTTCAAACATTTCATGTAAGAAAAAAAGTTGATCAACCAATTTTGATAAGAAAGAGATTTGTTTCCCACACTTTGGTTTGCACATAGACCGAAAACACTTTTTAAAGATTTTTTATTTGTAAAATCAATGTTACATTTTTGGATGGCAAACACCAAAAATCAATGGCATTTACATATTAGCATCACATATTAGCAACAACTTTGAGGACATCTTTAGTATTTGATCTAAAAAAAGTGTATGTTGATTTCGTGGTTATTGTTCTTGTATATAATATTCAGTAATGGTTATTGTATCCTTTTTATTTTAGCAATTTGAAATATATTCAATATCGATGAAAATGCAACCTCAGTCAAAATTTTTTTCTAAAAGAGGGGTTGCCTTGGTTTATTAGAAACTTGTAACATTAAGAAAATTTTAAGCACAATCAAAATTGCTATAAAAGTTGGGTCACTTGATTTTATTAGAAACTCTCACATTAATAATATTATAAGTTTTAAAAGTGTTAAAAATGAGCTTCCACACAACAATAGAAAATTAATCTAAAATCTAAAAAACTAATGAGATCTTACAAAATTTCCTAAAAATGCTTTTTCAGAGAGCAAATCTCCTACAATTAGCCTATAGATTTAATTATAAAAAGTACTTTAAATATAAATCCACAAAATATCTCCACCACCATTATTTTATTTAATCAACACATTAATTACAATGTTAAAATCAATATACATATTTCTTAAGCCTCCTCTTCACTGTGTGACTTGACTTCATTTTGTATGAATAGAAATTTGTTCCTCTTGACCCAGTTGATTGATCAATTGTGGGATAAGGATAATTTGAAATGTATCTCTACTTTTGTATCTCTCCCTATTAGCACTTGTTGGTATACTTTTTGAATTTTATACTTTAACCAGTGATTTTTATTTTTTTCTATTTGAAATAATCATTATTTTAAATTTCCTTATCAAACTATTATATTTCATATTATAGATGCAAGGTTTTGAACTTTACAAATTTTTAGAAATAGTTTCCTACAATTTGATGGGTGAACTCATTTACCTCTTATATTGGCCTGATATGATGGATTTTAAAACTAATAATTTTTAAGACTAGTTTTTTTATTAAGCTAATATCATTCATTAACTTTTAATAATTCTTTGAATCTAAAAATATTTTTTTGAATGCAAGTGACTTGACTTATAGTTTTATATTTAATATTGTATTTTCTTATAATATAATTTTTGTTGAAAAATACTAAAAATTATTTATTTATATTATATAATTATTTTAAAAATATTATTTTATACTATTATTATGAAAATATTACTATTTACATATTATAACTTATTTATAACATATCAATAATTATATTTATGATATTTTTAAAACATATTATAATAAATTTGTTAAATAAAAAATTAGATTTATATAAAAACTACAGGCAAGTATTAAGCCACTATGTGACCCTTATAATATTTTCCCTCTCCTTCTTGCCACCTATTTTTTCTCAAAATATATATCTATAATATTTCTTATTAATGTCGATAGGCATTCTACAATGGTAGAATGGGTGGAGTGCGATGGTGTGAGCATGTTAATGTTAACTTTTATTCTTCTAGGTTAAATTTGACAACCATCTACATGTCAAAATTTGAAATCTTATCATAAACAAAATATACTTTTCAAAATAATTTAATAAATACCACATAAAAAAATTGTTTAAATTATAATATTTGAAGATATAAATCATCAAATTTTATAGAAATTAAAATAAAAAGCTTACGTTAGTAAAAAAAACTAAATAAATGGAGATAAAGGAAATATAAATAATTTTAGATGTAGTAAATTAAATTATAATTATTATGTAGTTGATGTCTATTGAAATTTCTTTAGATAGATTTAAGGTTAAATTTGACAACCATCTATACACCAAAATTCTAAATTTAATTATGAATAAAATATATTTTAAAACATAATTCAATAAACACAACATTCAATATTTGTTAAAATTATAATGTTTGGATCTGAGGAGATATAAATTATCATCTTTTTTAGAAATTAAAATAAAAAGTTTAGATTAGTGCAAAAAGTAATGAAGATAAAAGGAAATATAAAATAAAAAGTTTAGATTAGTGCAAAAAGTAATGAAGATAAAAGGAAATATAAATAGTTTTGAGTGTAGTAAATTAAATTTTAATCATTTTGTATTGATATCTATCGGCATTTCTTTAGATAGATTTATTAAAGATATCTATACTAGTTTAAAATTTCATTTAAACTACCTATTTTGGATTGTTGCTAAGAAATAAGCAGCGAAAATTAACAAACATGAGGCCATCAGTTCACAAAATGCAATAAGTTGAGCAGCTGCATGGAGACCCTTAGAGATTTAGATATTTCATTTGTTATCATTATTTTTCCTTACTTCCCTAAATGAAGGATTCTAAGAAAAAATAAAATGAAATAAACTTTTTAATTAATATGTATTAAAAAAATTATGATTTTTTTTTTTTATAAAGCAATCAGTTAAATATGAATTTTCATTGTGATATGATAAAAGATCAATGTCATATGAGAAAAGATCAATTCCAAGAAAATATATAAACCATTTAGCCAACATGTATATTTATGTTCAGAGTTGATTTCTATCAATGATATAGTCTTTTATTATGTAAAAATAGAAATTTTGCCATCTTAATAAATACAAGTTCTGAATTGATTCTATAGAAAAATGTACACTTGTACTATTTTATTTAATTTAATTTCTGACATTAATTACAATATTAATTTAATAATAATTATCAGACTAATTTAAATATCCTATATTATAAAGCAATCAGTTAAGTATGAATTTTCATTGTTATATGATAAAAGATCAGTGTCATATGAAAAAAGATCAATTCCAAGAAAATATATGAACCATTTAGCCAACATGTATGTTTATGTTCAGAGTTGATTTCTATCAATGATATAGTCTTTTATTATGTAAAAATAGAAATTTTGCCATCTTAATAAATACAAGTTCTGGCTTGATTCTAAAGAAAAATGTACACCTGTACTATTTTATTTTATTTTATTTTTGACATTAATTAGAATATTAATTTAATAATAATTATCAGACTAATTTAAATATCCTATGCGCATTATTTATTCAACTAGCACATTAGGAGTCTTCAAAGTAGCGTACATATTTATCAAGCCTGCTTTCCACTCTGCGACTTGACTTCTCTCTGTAAGAAGAGAAGCTTGTCCGACTTGACCCATTAAAAGCTGTGACTTCAGATATCTGATTTTGAGGGTTAATGTCACTGGTTACGATAAATATCATATTAATTTTGCTTCTAATGCATAAACAAATCTCTTTCTTTGGTCGCCGAAACTGAATTATACATAGGTAATCAACTCTTCATAAGAACAGCCACGTGAACGATGAGGGATCCGGCTCTTGACTTGCAAGTTGTAAAACAAGCAATCCATCTAAGACCCGCAAGCAGAAGCAGAATTCAAAGTTCGCACCATGACCCAATTTCGCAATAAAAGACCCAGTTCGGTTACTTCAATCTCACAACCAAAAAATGGGGGCAGTCCATAACCTACGTCTTTCTACGCTGCTCTTTCTACTGGTTTTATCTATAATAAAACCCATTTCTGGTGCAGAGCATGCCATAGCCGTGCGTGAAACTCTGACAGGCACGCAAACCAAAACATCCCCAAACGGTGTCTTCAAATTAGGGTTCTTTAAGCTCAAGGGCACAGAAAACTGGTACGCTGGCCTCTTTTACGCCCAATTTCAGAACCAGACGGTCGCATGGCTGATCAACCAGGTAACCCCATTGAAGAACAATTCAGCCATCCTGAATCTCACAGAAAGCGGCAGCCTGGTGCTCTCCTACGGCAACACGGTCATATGGACAAGCAACGGCACCTCCAAACCCGTTTCGAGTGCAAACATGATGCAGGAGCATCCAGAGGTATAAGGGCAATCCTGTGTCACCCAAAAAAATGTACTTAGACTTAGTTTCTATTTTCTGTCTTTACATTTTTGGATACCCATTTGGCTCAAATTAAGGTTCCAACTCTCATAGTTCAACTATCAGTGCATTTAAAAATCCCGAAAAAATAGGAGCATGCAATTTGACCATAATTTTGGTGACCTAGAAGGTGTGACTTGGCCAGATGAATGTAATCAAGATTTAGAGCATTCCAGAAAAAGAATCAGGTCAAAAGGCCCCACGGTTTGAAAGTTATTGCAGTTTTTTGGGTTTTGGATACCCCCTAAGAATGCTTCAAAGTCAGGTTTGGGGCATTAAATGACCTCGAAAAGGGTCAAAAAAATGGGGGACAAGCTTGTCCATAGGGCTATAGAGCGCTTCGAGAGCTTTCCGAAAATGTAAACGGTTCGTCAATCGGAGTTACGGTTCAAAAGTTATGCCTCCCGAAAGTTCGGCTACCGTTTCTGGATTCTTCTAGAATTGCACCGACTTCTAACGCAGCTTCCGAAACCTTCTATTTTGTCGGTGGATGCCTACTAGCACTTTCTAGAATGTACTCCTAGTCCTTAACCCTCCGGGGTCTATTTAAGGAGATTTCTGGCATTGTAAAAGGCAGTTCGGATTGGAGCTTGAGAGGAGGTGCTAAAAGGAGAAATATTCTCCAGATTTATGCGATTGTAAGCCCGCAGGGCATGTTTTGAGTTTATTTTCTCTGCACTGTTTGTACCAGCTTATTTTCTCAGTTAATATAATTTCCCCTTTCTATTGTGGCTATTCTGGTTGTTGGGTTGTGTCCCCATCAAAACATAACAAACAGTGGCAACCTGGCCGTATTTGGGGCTCAAAACAGGTCAGAAATCCTCTGGCAGAGCTTCGATCATCCGCAGAACACATGGCTTTCAAGGACGAAGCTCACCTACACGCATCGGCTGACGTCATGGACTACCCCATGGGATCCCACCCCGGGGCTCTACAGTTACCTCCTCGACGCACCGAACGATCAGCTGATTCTGCAGGGGAGGAATTTCGTCAAGTACTGGGAATCCGGGTCATGGAACGGCAAAATCTTCAGCAAGCTCCCCGAGATGAGCACGGGTTATATGTATCACAATTACGTTTACTCCAACGACACCAGAGCAGGCAAGTATTTCATGTATATCGTCAACCCAGAGATAAATATTCCCACCTGTTTCGTCATGTCGGAGTCCGGTGACCTAAAGTTGTACAGCCAGTTGAAGAAGACCAACTCCTGGACGATGTTTTGGCCGCAGCCTCGGGACCAGTGTGAGGTTTATGCTGTCTGTGGAGCTTTTGGGAGCTGCACGAAGAACAATCTGCAGTTCTGTAGCTGCTTGACGGGCTTTACGCCGAGGGACAGGCGGGCATGGCAGGCACAGGCGTGGTCCGAAGGGTGTAGAAGACGGACCAGTTTGGACTGTAGTAATACTACCATGGATGGATTCATGGAACTCACCTGGAAAACATTTCCTGCCGGTGCTTTGGCCGGATCCGCTGAAAATTGCCAGAGTTCTTGCCTTGAAAATTGTTCGTGCACGGCGTATGCCTATAATGGAGGGGATTCCAAGCACTGGGCGGGCGAGTTGCTCGACTTGGCTGATTCTTCGTCGGAGTCTCGTTCCACTTTCGTCCGGCTGGCGGAGGTGGACATTTCGGCCTCCCGGTCGGAAAAGAAATCTGTGGCGGCGGCAGTCTTGGGCGGTGCAATTGGTGGCGGCGCCGCTCTCTTGGGTGTGGGATTTGTGGTTTTGTTCGTCCTGTGGCGGCGGAGATCACTGCTTCAATCGGCAGAGTATGTTGGTCCTCTCACTGTTTACAGCTACGAAGAGCTCCAGTGTGTTAATTATTGTTAGTTGGACAGCTGTTATTTCTAACTCGGAAATAGCAGCACTATTTATGGGTAGCTTGGACAGCTATTCGTCCTTATCTATGAATAGCGGTTGTATTTATGGGTGGTTTGGATAGCTGTTTGTCCACTTGCCAAAAATTAGTAAATGGTTATTATTTACTAATTTTAGTGATTCCTTTTGGACACTTTGCAACCAATTCTGTTATTGGCTGTTGAGTTGTCTTAATCTCAGCCGTTGGTTAGATTTAATCTCGGTTGTTGGTTTACCAACAGAAGTAGTATAGAAAGGGGTCATTGGGTCATTTGGATGGAAGAAGCTTTTGTGAAGCAGTTTGCAGTGTTAGCAAACAGTCTTGCAGTGTTAGCAAGGGCACAAGGAAGAAGCTTTTGTGAAGCAGTTTGTAGTGTTAGCAAACAGTCTTGCAGTGTTAGCAAGGGCACAAGGGAGAAGCTTTGGTGAAGCAGTTTGCAGTGTTAGCAAAAAGTCTTGCAGTGTTAGCAAGGGCACAGGAAGAAGTGTTTTGGAGAAGCAGTTTGCAATGTTAGCAAACAGTCTTGCAGTGTTAGCAAGGGTGTAGTGTTAGCGTGGGGATAGCAGTGGGGAATATCAGCAGGAGAAATTAGGAGGTTGTCGGAGTTCTGCCAATGTGAGGCAAGGAATTTTGTATCTCTTGATTTGCTAAAGTTTAATATAATTCCTCATCTATAGAACTAGTTTTCCCTTAGGGGTTTTTCCAGGGACAATTTGTCTGAAAATATTATGTTGATTCTGTTGCGCATTTCTTTCCGTATTTTAAGTGAAGTTGCAGTTGTGTTATTTTTCGATATTAGCTGAGAATTTGTTTTCAGCAGTTTAATAATCATTTGTGATAGGAGATTAATAATCAGTAACTGCAATAGTTTGATTTTTCACATGGTATCAGAGCATTGTTAAGGGTAGAAGAGTTTTAGCCTAGGAAAGAAATTTTGATCTCTTTAGATTTATTATTGCTTTAAACCCTTGAGATGGCTTCAGCTGGTTTGAGAGATCAAGATAGATTGGATGGTGCCTCAAATTTTGGTGTCTGGAAGGCCAGAATTTTTTTATTGTTGGAAGAGAATGGTATCAAGGATTTTGCTACTAGTGGTGTACCTGTACCAATGGATGCAACACAGCTTGCAGCATATAGGAAGGACGATGCCAAAGCGAGGAGGATTATCCTTGATGGTGTCAAGGATCATATTGTTCCACATATCTTGGAGCTAGATACAGCAAAGAAGATGTGGGACGCCATTCTAAATCTGTACCAGAATGCTACCACTAACAAGAAGTTGATTCTCAGAGAGAAGTTAAAGAATACCCGAATGAATCAGGGAGAAGACGTCACAAGTTATCTCACCAGGATCAGACTTGTCAAGGATGAGTTAGCAGCTGTTGGAGATAGCCCTAGTGATGACGAGCTAGTGAGAATAGTCCTAAATGGGTTTACTAAACAATGGAGTGTCTTTGTTCAAGTTGTCAGGGGACGAGATACTTTACTGAGTTGGGATCGACTATGGACTGATTTCACTCAAGAGGAGTTTAGACTAAGTCTTGTCAATGGGGCTAACAAGAGTCAGAAAAATGAGGTGGAACAAGAGAACGTTGCCCTAGCGGGTAAAGGGAAAGCAAAGAAGGGATCTAGCAAAGGATCAAATTCACAAAGTGAAAAGAAGAAGGACCTTTCTAAGGTCAAGTGCTTTGGATGTCATGAGTTTGGCCACTATGTCAGTGATTGCCCAGAGAGGAAAAAGGGTAAGAAGCAGGTGGCAGCTTCAACAAGTGCAGAAGAACTCTCCAGTAGAATGGAAGATGAGTTTGCACTCATAGCTTGTATGGTTAGCTCAACCTCACAATGTGTTTGGTATATAGATAGTGGGGCGTCATTTCATATGACAGGAGTTAGAGAGTACTTCTCCAGTTACAAGGAGGAGGACACCAACATCCAGATTTCTATGGGAAACTTGTCCAAACTCAACCCTGTTGGGAAAGGGACTGTTCAGTTTCAGAGGGAGAATGGAAAGATAATTTCTCTTCATGATGTGTTATATGTGTCGGGCTTAGGTATGAATTTGATTTCTGTATATGTTCTTCAAGATAGGGGGTATAATGCACTCTTTAGAGGGACACATGTGTTGATTAAGCACAAGGATTGGAAATCACCCATAACTATTGGAGTTAGGAGTGGTCGCCTTTATAGATTGCAGTTTGATACTCCTAAGGAACTTATGAGCAACAATAATCTTAGAGATCTTGGAGAGCTATGGCATAGGAGGTTGGGCCATATTCATCATGGAGCACTTAGATTGCTTTGTGAGACCGTGACAGGTGTTCCAGAGGTGAGCACAGATGATGACGATGTATGTAAGGGATGTGTGTTGGGGAAGTTTGCGAAAGCATCTTTTCCAAGGAGTGACACTAGATCTAAGGGTGTTCTTGATCTAGTACATTCAGATGTTTGTGGACCAATGTCAACAAAATCTCTCAGAGGATATGAGTACTATGTTACTTTTATTGATGACTTCTCTAGAAAGACCTGGATATACTTCTTGAAGACTAAAGATGAGGTTTTCAGTCGATTCCAAGAGTTCAAGGCTCTTGTGGAGAACTTGACAGGAAAGAAGATAAAGGTTCTTCGGTCAGACAACGGAGGCGAGTACAAAGGAAATGTCTTCCAGGAGTTCTGCACCAGAGAAGGAATCAAGAGAGAATGGACTGTTCCTTACAATCCACAGCAGAATGGAGTTGCTGAGAGGAAGAACCGTTCTATATCGGAGGCAGCAAGAGCTATGCTACATGACCAGGACATGCCCCATTACTTATGGGCAGAGGCATGTAATACAGCAGTCTACATTCAGAATAGAGTTCCACACAAGGTGCTAGGGAAGATGACACTAGAGGAGGCTTTCACAGGGAAGAAGCTAGATGTTAATCACTTCAGGATATTCGAGAGTTTGGCATATTGTCATATTCCTGGAGATACACGTACAAAGTTAGATCAGACTGCAGAGAGGGGGTACTTTGTTGGGTACAGTGAGACCTCAAAGGCATACAAGATTTTCATTCCAGGGACTAAAAGAGTTATTGTCAGACAGGATGTCAAGTTCATGGAGGACAAGGCATTCAAGAGATCCAGAGATTTTCCAGCAGATGATCAGAGTGAGTAGCCAACAGAAGCTCCAAGACCAAGTCAAGGGCATCAAAGCTCAAGTACAGTTACCAGTACGAGTGTAGACTCAGTTAGTGAAGATTCACAGGGTATGGAGCAACATGTGCAACAGGAAATGCATCTGGAAGACTTAGAGGTTGACATTTCATCCTCTACAGTTGGCAGCAGGAACCATGTGGTTCTAGATACACAAAGGGATACTCAGGAGTTTGTGGGAGCTCCTAGGAAGAGTACTAGACAGCGAAGACAACCAGCCAAGTTCAATGACTATGTGGCATTAGTTAGTTAGTTGGTAGATAGTGAGCCTTCTAGCTATCAGGAAGCTGCAGAACATCAGGTATGGCGAGATGCTATGGTTGAGGAATATTCTTCAATAATGCATAATGATGTGTGGGAGGTAGTACCTAGACCAACAGATAGGGCTGTAGTTGGATCACACTAGATCTATAAGATAAAGCACGGTGCATATGGTAGCATTGAGAAATACAAGGCTAGGTTTGTGGTAAAGGGTTTCTCTCAGAAGGAGGGAATAGACTATGAGGAGACATTTGCTCTAGTTGCCAGGTATACTTCTATACGAGCTGTAATCTCACTTGCAGCACAGATGGGATGGCAGATCCATCAAATGGATGTCAAGACAGCATTCCTCAATGGTGAGTTGAAGGAGGAGGTATACATAGAACAACCAGAAGGCTTTGTAGCACACAACAAAGAGACCCATGTGTGCAGATTGAAGAAAGTTGTTCGACTACAATACATACCTATAGATGAGCAGGTAGCAGACATTCTGACGAAGGCTTTGGGAAAGGCCAAATTTATCTTCTTCAGAGATAAGATGGGTGTCATGCAGAACAGCTTCCTCACTAAGAGGGAGTGTTAATTATTGTTAGTTGGACAGCTATTATTTCTGACTCGGAAATAGCAGCACTATTTATGGGTAGCTTGGACAGCTATTCGTCCTTATCTATGAATAGCGGTTGTATTTATGGGTGGTTTGGACAGTTGTTTGTCCACTTGCCAAAAATTAGTAAATGGTTATTATTTACTAATTTTAGTGATTCCTTTTGGACACTTTGCAACCAATTCTATTATTGGCTGTTGAGTTGTCTTAATCTCAGCCGTTGGTTAGATTTAATCTCGGTCGTTGGTTTACCAACTGGAGTAGTATAGAAAGGGGTCATTGGATCATTTGGATGGAAGAAGCTTTTGTGAAGCAGTTTGCAGTGTTAGCAAACAGTCTTGCAGTGTTAGCAAGGGCACAAGGAAGAAGCTTTTGTGAAGCAGTTTGCAGTGTTAGCAAATAGTCTTGCAGTGTTAGCAAGGGCACAAGGGAGAAGCTTTGGTGAAGCAGTTTGCAGTGTTAGCAAACAGTCTTGCAGTGTTAGCAAGGGCACAGGAAGAAGTGTTTTGGAGAAGCAGTTTGCAATGTTAGCAAACAATCTTGCAGTGTTAGCAAGGGCGTAGTGTTAGCGTGGGCATAGCAGTGGGGAATATCAGCGGAAGAAATTAGGAGGTTGTCGGAGTTCTGCCAGTGTGAGGCAAGGAATTTTGTATCTCTTCATTTGCTGAAGTTTAATATAATTCCTCATCTGTAGAACTGGTTTTCCCTTAGGGGTTTTTCCAGGGACAATTTGTCCAAAAATATTGTGTTGATTCTATTGCGCATTTCTTTCCATATTTTAAGTGAAGTTGTAGTTGTGTTATTTTTCGATATTAGCAGAGAATTTGTTTTCAGCAGTTTAATAATCATTTGTGATAGGAGATTAATAATCAGTGACTGCAATAGTTTGATTTTTCACACAGTGCGCAACCAAGAACTTTTCTGAGTGGCTGGGTGGAGGGGGATTCCAATCAGTTTTCAAAGGGAGTCTTGGGGATAAGACTAAAACCCCAGTGGCGGTGAAAAGGCTTGAGGGTATCAGGCAGGGGGAGAAGCAGTTTCGGTTGGAGGTCAGCACGATTGGGATAATACAGCTTGTGAATTTGATCCGCCTGAGAGGATTTTGTTCCGAGGGCTCCAACTCTATGATTATCTCCCCAGTGGATCGCTTGACAAGTGGTTGTTCTCTAAGAATGAGAGCGCGCCTGTCTTGGACTAGAAGACTTGGTTCGACATCGTCCTCGGTGTGGCCCGTGGGATTCTGTACCTGCACGAGAAGTGTAGGGACTGTATCATACATTGTGATATTAAGCCTAACAACATACTGCTTGATGAGGACTTCTGTCCCAAGGTTGCCGATTTTGGGCTCTCTAAATTGATGGGCAGAGAGTTCAGTCATGTTTTAACGTCCATGCGAGGAACCAGAGGGTACTTGGTGCCTGAATGGATTTTTGGTCAACCCATTACTCCAAAGGCCGATGTCTATAGCTTTGGCATGAATCTGATCCAAATAATTGCAGGTCAGTTAATTTTTTTCGTAAGCTGGGTTGGACAGCTAGGCAATGAATTTAACACCTACATGCATAAATTTCACAACCACAATTTAGTACAATGCATTCTGAAATCGTAAATTAATTCTAGTTGTTGGGTAGTGTAATTGATAAAAATTGGGTAGAACTTTGACAATAACTTTAGCAACTGTAATTTTAGAAACCAATCAATAGAGTCATGTTGGTAAACAGATTTGTCACAGTATAATGTAGAATATGCCCAATGGAGTGTGTGGCAAACCATTCACAACAGTTGGATAGGCCTTTGATAACTGGCCTTCCTTTGCGATTAGAAGAGTAGCTCCCTCATAAGATAAAATATGTGATTTTTCAATAAAGATAAAGAACTTAGAGAATAGGAAGGAAAACCATTGATAGCGAATGCACCACATGCCTTCAATGTTTTCATAAGAATGATGTAACTATTAATGAGAGCTTTCAAGGACTACGCGTGAGAACTTTCACCAACACAATGCTAATTTAACCATCCACAAATACTCACATCATACCATGAAAGTAATCATAGATGAATCAACACTTTAACAATTCAGATTCCTTGGATAGAGAACGCCAAATGTACTTCCTTTTATTTCTTGCACCAAGAAAGAAAGAAATAACTGATTACACAAAAACAACAATTGTACACACTTTCCAAAAATTGCTTTGTTATCAGAGCATAAGTGTTCCCTATATCCAAGTCCAAAAAGTCCCTTATTACATTGATTTTTAGGAATTTATAGCTATTCTAGAATAACTAACTTTTATGGTCCATAACTACTCAAAAAGTTAGAGTTCGAAATTGGGCATGCATTTGAAAACTGACTCTAACTCCAACTCATATGTAGCAAACTCTAGATCCTAACTCTAGTTACAATAAGTGACATGTTCATTTTTACATAATAAGTTACACATATGACTACATTGATCCACTTAAGAAACTTTATGACAATCTCCAATATAATTCCCCATTGTTGCCCAAACAGATAAGTTAATATGCATCCACTTGAAGAACAGGTACCGTGCCAATATCATTAATAATGGCCTCAAGAAATGATAACTTGTTTAATGAATTTCTTTGCAATTGTACTTCCAAACATGCACCAATCCAATAAGCTGTGTCCCTTTGAGGTTCTCACTTTACAAACTCGCAAAGGAGTACTAGATAAGTTGATGAATCGACTTTCTATGCACCTTGTCATTACCATGCTGCTGAGTTCATATTCCCATTCTATTGGGCAGTTGAATGAGTTCATTTCTATATGAAGGGAGCTTGGGTTCAACCATTTCTTGCATACAAATTGATCAAAGAAATCTTTGATCTGCCAGACTTTGCTGGATGGTTGATGAGTGATCATTCAAACTTTACCATGCTCATTTTGTCAAACATGTAATGAGAAATCCAGCCAAATCCATTGATCATAGATTCATGGGATGAATATGACATTTTGTTGAGCAATTGGCTACATATGAAGATTCTACATTCTATATGCATGTATATGACGTTGTCACATGATCTCCATGATCTTTCAATCTATAGCAATGACGTTGACATTTGAGTAGCTGACTCATATGGGGAATTGATAATTTAGTTTGCAAGCCATTTAAGTTGATGTCAGGGCAGCATCAACAAATCAACTGCTCCAATCAAAGGCAACATTCCCATCATTACTAAGCTGCATGAGAGTACCCAGACATGAAAAATAGCGGTATCACTATCTGGATCTGTATCTATAAACAATGTCATGATTGAAAGCATGCATCCACTTTAATTCAACCAATATGATCCACTGTAACTCAACCAATATCCACCAAAATACATGTAATAAGCCAAATAATCTTTGTCCCAAGCCTTATCAGCATTTGGCATAATGAAAGGGAAACTGATATATATAAGGACTTGCACGGCTATAAAAATCCAAATTAATTCTGTACGCATAGGGTCTAAAATCTCTTACTTGCACATTTCATTGTTCAACGATGCCATCTTGTCATTTCTTTCAAGTAGCTCACGTGCTTGGTTGAATATCCAACTGCTAGTATTCCATGTTTGAATGAGATTGCGAGTGTTTACAAGTGTACTATAAAAAAAATCTTGCTTAATTCTTCTTTTGTCATAATAGCTGCAACATCTGCTCTTATGCCAAGTAACCCAGTCATTGGAACTCAATATTTGAACACTATTAAATGTTTCATGGGGTGTTGGCCTAGAGTATCATCAAATATGGGCATGTAATTGAAGCATGCTTCATCATCACAAGAACTCAATAAATTTTCTAAAACTTTCATTTGCATCGATCATGGAAGATCGATCCAACAACACTACTCAATGTACCACAACCTAGAGGTGAAGTATTTTGTCAAACAGTTCACATGCTTTATCTATGTTTCCATTTACCTGTATTGTCTATAGTATTACTCCAAATGACTCGCATGCCTGATCATGCCTATCCAAGCCACAGATCTTGACTTGAGTTGGACAGCTAATCAAAATGTATATCTGATGTAGCATATCAAAATAGTTTAGCACCTTCTAAACCACAGATCATGTTGTATTTCTAGCCAACAATTACCTTCAATTTGAAGTTTGGGTTGGAGGTTCAAGTTAGAATTACGTTAAAAATTTTGAGTATAGAGAGAGAGAGTATTTTGGTACATGGAGAGAGAAAAATTGAGTGAGAAAACCCAAACTCAAACCCATACTTCTCTCTACAAGGTTTGAGTACATGGAGAGAGAAAATTTGGAAGAGAGAGAGTGAAAACCCAAACCCAAAACTAAAACCCGTACTTCTCTCTAAAGGTTGGAGTACATGGAGAGAGAAATGTATGTGGAGAGAGAGGATTGTCAAAAGGAGAATGAGATTCTAACTCAAACTGCATACTTCTCTTAAAATTTTTAGTACATGGAGAGAGAAAAGTACGGGGAGAGAGAAAGTTTAATTCTCTCTCTCTCTCTCTCTCTCTCTCCGATTAATTAATTTAATTAAAACTCTCTATAAAATGTCTAGGTAAAAAGTCATTGCTATTCATTACAAATTATTTAAAATAATTTATGTGTCTTGAAATTTGGTCATATAGCTAATAGGATTTGAGAGACCTAGGAAAAATCTCAAATCAATTGAAATTTGGGTAATAAGATTTATATATTTGGGTTGATATTGGGTATCATAATTGGTAGAAAATAATAATTTCAAATTTGAAATGTCAAATCATTGTAATTTATATAAATTGGGTAGATAATATTAAAGGGATTAGGTAGGATTAGGAAAAAATTTAAATTATTTATATTTCTAAAGGATAAATGGTATGATAAGAATTTTTTAGAACTAGGTAATAATTTATAACAAAATGTGAAAATTAGCCACAGACTATCTAAAATCTCAAACCACTCATGTTTTTGAGGGTTGGATACTGTAATTGATGTGAATATGGTACAACACATAATATAAATTTAGCAATTAAAGAGAAGATGTGTTACAATTTTTGTAAACTATATCAAATACAAAGTAAATCATTTGTCTAGAAAAAATTTAGTATATAATTGATAAGTATCTCTAGTGCAGGTCAACGGATCATGGAGGAAAATGCACAAAATAGTGGATGGTTCTTTCCCACTTGGGTTGCTACCCAAATCAATCAAGAGGACACTATCAATCTATTGGATGATAAATTTAACAATGATGTTCATGCAGAAGAATTATAGAGGGTTGCAATGGTGGGGGGATGGTGCATTCAGGATGGAGAAGATCAAAGGCCATCCATGAGCCAGGTTGTACAAATACTAGAAGGTACTGCAAGTGTTTCCATTCCTCCCATTCCTAGATCTCTTCAAGTATTAGTGGAAAAATCTAGTAGCCTAATGTTTTATTATGATAAAGAGACATAATCTATGATAAATAATCAGCCTTCATGTACTAGTTAAATGTTGTAAACCATTTAGGTACATTCTTAAGGATATTGTCAAATTCTCTAACATCCATCTCTAAAAGTTATCATCTCTCCAAGTTTCATAAAAGTTACTTTCCATTCCCAATCTTTTACAATATTTAATATGTATCACTAGTATATCAAAAGACTAGAGAGTTTGTATATATAAAATTATGAGTTAGTTTTTCTAATCATGACTCTTTTTGAGTATTGTATGTATCATTAATTAGTCAATATATTAGAACTTGGATAATCAAGAGATTCATCAAAGTTCTACAACCTATTCTTAAATTTTAAATTAGTCTTTTCTAATATTAAATGTACCATTGCTAAGTCAAATATTGAGAAAATTTGTATATAGACCTATTTTTTACATATTTATGAATATAAATATCTAAAATTTAGGGCATCTTACTTTTCTACTTTGTGCTTTAACCAATATTACGCATACAAGTGAATTTATGAAAATACTTTTCTATATATTTACATATCTTTTTTGTGTAATTCATAAAATATTTATTGTATATCAAGTTTAATGGAGCATACATTTCATCTTAATTAGTGTTTATTTTTGTTGACTTATGATTCCTTGACAACGTGATTGGAATATTGTCTAGATATTCTAAAATGCATATGTGAAATGTTATTTTGACCTTTATGCTTTTATATTATTTATTTGAATAATTATTACTTCGAAGCTTTTGAAAAGCTTAAAATTTATTTATTTTTCTTTTTTTCCATTTATCTTTGTCATGTTTTATATGTAATAAGTTAAATCGTTTGAAATATTGTATTTTAGTACAATTTTGAATAATTTTTGTAAATTTATTTCTATGTACATCTAATTACTAATATTAAATAATATTAATATTGTTATTTTATCAAAAAAGAAATTATAACACAATTTTTCTATATGTAAATGAAAAAAATAGAATTGTGTTATTAAGAGAAATAAGATCAAAGAACTAAATTGATTGTATTGAAAATATACTCTAGGAATTTTATTAAATTAGATAATATACATTTTTAATGTGCATTTTTTTATATTAAAAATAAACCAAAATGGGTTTGGCCAAAAATATAAGCTGATAAGCAACAAAAACATACTTGTAATAGATTCTTAACCTAGCCCCTTTGCTTAATAAAAAATAAATAAATCAACATTAACATGTCTCACTTTCTAAATTTACTCTATTGTGTAGGCTAGCTATCAAACTAGATATTAAAAATATATATAAGATTTGTAATGTTCTTACCTATAGGACAATAGAGTCCAACTTTAATACATAACAAAAGACTATCATAGTAGATGACAAAATAATAACATAAAAAAAATAAAAGACAAGAGTGCTAGCTCTAATTTTTCTCCTTATTTGTTTTATCCAACAAGACATGAAGCCAATCATCCAATAGGAAGTGGTGCAGGGATGTTGTGGTGTCTACACCAATAGAGGTAGCATGACCATCCTTCTTAGTATGTAGGAGGTTTAGAGTAGTCACAATTGAGTGCATCACTTTGACCATTAAGTTGGTGACCTCATCAAACCTCTCTTCCAAATTATCCTATCCCTTCATCAGCTTCTATACATTTTCCTCTAGTTCACCAAGCTACCCTCAAAACAACCCCAAATACTAATTTCCTATGAAACCTCTAGGTTACTCCTTTCTTTCTTATTTTTTCCTTTATATAATTTTGTTGAGCAAGAGAGGTAATAGTGTCTGAGTCTTAATGCTCACCCCTTATGTTGTTTTTTTCAATATTATGGGTTTCATCTTTGAGAGTGTTAGAAACATCAGATGGGATAGGACATGATTAGCTATCCATGGGGCTACATTCACCCCTAGTTTGAGGGCCTTTACCGACAGTGTCATCCTCAAAACACTTTCCATGGATCGCCTTTTTTTTCTACCTCTTGTTATATTTAAAAAAAAAATTCACTACTCATAGGGTCTGAGCTAATGGTGCATTGTTCTTTTTCATTGGGGTTTCCTTGCTTCACATTATTTCTAGGCCTCGAGGACTTTTTCCTTCCCATTTCAACCTCATCTTCTAAGCCAATAACACTAAAATATTTCTGCATCTTTATTTGTTAGAGAATGTATGAGGGGCCAAAATTAGAATGCTTGGTATCTACCACCAGACTAGCCTTGACAAAATTCTAGGTCATTGAAATAGACAAGAATGGGTTGTAATATCTTTAAGAAACTGTATACAAGTTTAAGAGAAACTCTATTTTATCTTTTGATAGTGATCCTACTGGGGCATTTTTGCTAGAGTTGGAAGGAGTTTTATTTTTATGGATGATGTTAGGGCATATATTCACTATAAATTTGATATATTAAGGAAAATATATTTGTGCAACAAATTTTAAAATCATTTACAAGGATGATAACATTGTTAAGGAAGGTTTTGAGAACTTAGGGAAACTTAATGTTGCATAGTATATTATTTTTGGAGAATATTTTAATGAAGAGTGGTCAACAATTTAAAGAAAATACATAACATATTTTTAATTGGTGATAACCTAGTCTAAATAAACCATGACCTAATTCATAAGGTAACATAATTGAGAATTCAAGGTATTAATCCTATCACTGCATAGAATGGTAATAAATTAGTGTAACATACCTCTAGAAAAATATGGAATCATAGATGTATGATGCTTAACAAGATCAAACATGATGATCTAAGATTTATGAGTAACATGCTAGCCTATAATATCTATTTTGGTTCAAGAGAAGATGAGCTATTATTTGTTAGTCCCAACTAATGATTTTAATTCATTATGTGAAAGAATCATATCTTGTTATGTTTTAATTGATGACAAGCCTTGAATGGTTAGGCATTATCCTAATCCAATAGAGTGTCATATCATTTGAGTCATGAATAGGATTTGATTGATGAAGAGGATTTGAAGAAAGTGCGATCATGTAAGTGTTGATAAGGGTAAGGTATTCAATAGGAACTTGAATAAGTTAGACTCTAAAAACATAATGTTGGTTCGATTATACTATATGGTTTAGTTGAGTATTGAAGATCATGAATATGAAATACAATATGGTTAGTGAATAAAGAAATATAGTATTAATTGAGCTATTGCAGTTATCACCAAACATTAGAGAGAGGAGTGAAAAAGTTTAGTGTTATCCTAGGAATTATAGTGTTACCCAACTCTAGTGTTTACAAAGAAAGTTTTCATATTTACTATCTATGAATAGGAATCTTGAACAAGTTTAGAAAAGATTTAATTAGAGGCTGAAATTTGAAAAAAAAAAAGTTCAAAAAGGTTTAAAGATAAGGATGGAGGTAGTTATGATATTAGTGACTAGATAAATTCAAAGATGATATTATGAAGGAGATTTGAAAATTTTAAATGGATCACAAAATTCAAGGTGAAAGTATATTTCTAAAGTATCTAGATTCAATGAATCTTAACCTAATAAAAATTTGATGACTACGATTCAAAAAAAAAATCCTAGATGATTCTAGAGGAATGAAAAAATATTCTATTTAAGGGATGAACAAGATGTTTATTTTGTGCTAATTGTTGTTGATCAAGTTGAAGAAGAATATAGTTAGAATCTGAACAAAGAAAAATAGTATGGTGGAGATCAAGAAAACTAAGTGCTAAGTTGATGTATGAAGTGTGTAAATCATATATAAAGGAATCAAAAGAAAAAGAATAAGAAAAAAAGAGATATGAACAAGAAAAGTAGTGTTAAAACCTAATAGGTAATTTAACTATTAATTTCTTAACATTGTAGCATAAAAAATTCTTAATCAAGTGGACCTAACACTCTTTTGAAATCCTATATGGTAACATTATTTTCAGTGTTTTCTATGTCCTTTAGAGAAGCCCATTCTTTATAAATATCAAGGAGTAATAATGTCTAGATAATTTTTGGTGTAAATACTATAGCGAGGTCACATTAAGAGTGTGTATATATCTTTAACAAGGTTGGCTCCTAGTAGAGCTCACTTCATAAGAGTAAAAGTATATGGATTTTCAATTTCTAGCTAGTTTTTCCTTTTATAGTGTTTCCACATTAAATACTTGTGTGAAAATATGTGAATGCTTATTGTGTTGCAACTTTGTTTCATGTTAACTATTAACTAATGTGACTTCGTATAAGTTTAAAGATTATTCGCATACTTGATATATAAATACATAGTAAGTTGAAAACTTTATGCAATGTTTATAGTATTTTGAATTATGATGCTAGATTTGGTTACCAAATAAATGATCTGAAAGTTTAAGAAGTTTACTATGATAAAAAGTATTTTTAAGGTCTTTAAGATAACAAGGTATAACTCATTCACCACCCATCTTAGTTATATAAAATCAGCTGGATTTATCCATGCTACATAAAAAATGGTGTGCGGACAAAGCTAAAGTACAACATTTTCAGATTCTTAAAGAGTAGTAATTTGACAACCTTGAGAAAAGTATGAAGAAAAAATATGTAGGATTTGTATTTGAGCTTTTAATGATCAATTAAATTTTCTTTTATGTTGTGAATAAATTTTCAAATATGTCTATATCAAAATGGAACTCACAAGAATTAAAAATTTGTGGTTATCAAAGAAGGAAAATGTGCTTTGCTAGGGTTTGTGTGGCTTCCATCTGAATCCTCATTGTTTCACAACCAGTCATACTACATTTACTTTGGGACTTGTTTCTATTTATAATGGCATTAGCCTTCTCTAGCCCAACAAGTAACATTGATGCTGGTGTAGGAGATGTTGGTGTTGGGGAGAATGGCTACGCCAAAAAAATGCCTACACAAGTTCATACCAAAGGTGTTTCACAAGGTAATTCCTCTCCTGATATTATTTTAAATTTCAAGGAATTTGATAGTGCATGCACTTTGTGAGAACAATAAACCCTAATTAGGTATTTTATGGGTCTAACTCCTTCTAAAAGTTTGTTGAGGGAATGGGTTTCCAAGGTCTCCACACCTCAAGGTGTCTACCTCAAAGGTGTTCAAAGCCTTACAAAAGGCTTTTTCCTTTTTCATTTTTGGAATCCTAGACAAGGTGAGCATGTTTTTATTTAAGGCCCCTTGAATGCCACCTCCTCTCTTCTATCCTTTTAGTGTTGGTCACATGATTTTTTTCTTTTGGATGGCCACAAGATTAAGGTACCCATATAGGTGGAGTTCCTTAGGCTTCCTATCCCATACTGGTCATTTCTATAAATTATTGCACAAATTGATAACAAGGTTGTTTAACTTGAGCCTGACAAGTTTCTTAATGCTCGACCACAACATAGGCTTTGTGTTTGGGTCAAACTCTCTAGGGACCTCAAAAAAATTATGGAAATACAAATAGGTGATACCAACTTCATCGAGAAGGTGCTTTACCTAAACCTCTTGAGTACCTACTATTGGTGTCAGTCCAAAAAATACAAGATTAGGGATTTTCTACTCTAGAACACAACCATCGACCAATCCAAGAAGCCAAACTAACTCTGGTATCTCGAAAAGACAAATGCCTTACTATTGTGAAAAAAGGCAAGGGCTCCACTATGGCTAAGGTAGGCTCTTTGTCCTCAGATAATGGTCATCCCAGCTCAAGCCTAGTGTTATTAGAGCCTTCATTCCCTTTTCTCCTATCTCCTCCTATTTCAAACCCTAGTTCTCAGGGGACAACCGATGTTCATACCCTTGACCCTCACCTGTAATGGCCCCTTTTTCCATCTCTATATAATAAGATAAATTTTGAATTCAGAATCATATATACTTTCTATTTATTTTCCATCTCCTCCTTCCCTTACTAAAATTTACATTTTGTGTGTGTGTGTATATATATATATATATAAACTCTAAGAGTCACGTGTTTTCATAATATAATAATTATATTATATTAATAACAATATAATGATATTAATTATATATTTATACAAATAAGCTTAGTTTATATTAATTAATATATTATATTAATATTTATATTATAATATATATCAATTATATAATTAGATTATAATACTTTATTAATATAGCACATTGCTACTTTAAAATATATCTTAATCATAATTATATTAGATTATTATTATTATAATACAATATATATGATATTATTATATTATTATAATATAATATTACTTTATAAAATATTATTAATATTAATTTATATATAAAATTTATTTATTATTTAAATTATATGCTAAAATGGGGATATCACATCACCCTTTATTAGTTTGATTGTTGCAAGTGCCATTGATAATTTTTTATAGACCCTCCCTCATTCTTGCAGCATAGAGGAAAACATTGAGGTTCATGATAATGGGGATAAGATACGGTGGGTCATCTATGCTTCCACATTTTTGGACAAAAACTTCTCCTCTCTTGGGGACAAGGAAGACATGCAAGCTAGGTTACCATGAACTGTCTCTCACGGAATGTATGGGGGCTATCAAACCTCCCTAGAAAATATTTTTTTCATGATACCAAGTGTTAGCTTGGTCATCTGGATGTTTTTTGTGTTCAAGAAGTTAAAGTTGTTGGCTTTCTTCTAACCTCAGCCTGTCGAGTTATTTTGTCAAAAAATGCTTTATCTGTTTCCCAACATGAGGCTTGATGAGGTGGCATTATTACTCTTCTCTATATTCATTTACCTTTTTCTATTATTTTGTAGGACTTTGACCCCATGTAGAGGATTGCTTTTATTTTTCTTTCTTTTTAGAATCATTCTTTTGGTATTGTTAACATTTATGCCCTCAATGATGTAAAACATTCGCACCTATGGCATTGGATGGTGAATCATTTTCAATATGCAACTTGGGTTTTTTGTTGGGATTTCAATATCATTGAGCTGGTTACTGACAAGAAAGGACTTCTTCCTTTTTGATGGGTAACTAGAAAAAGAGAAGCCTTATTTTACATAAAAAATAATCAGGACCTCTTTTACCCCAATGCTAAGCACCATCGGTCTGGTAGTGTTTGGAAAAATTGGTCCAACTTTTAAGCTAGGTCGAATAGAGTATTAAAGAGACTAGAAGGGGCTATGCTTTTAGCTTAGTCATTTTTGTCCTATTAGCACAAGCATGCTCTACCTATCACTCCTCTACCAGATGTGACCTTATCAGATCATTACCCAATCCTCATTTCTATCACCTGGCACCCAACTCAACCTCATCCTTGGTAAAACTAGTTTTATATCAATACCTCATTGTTGTCCCATCTGCCTACTATTCCCCAAATTCTTTGAGTTTGGAATCTTGAGTGGCAACCCCATACCCTAGTTGGGTGGATTTAATGGCAAAATGACTTCATTCTCTATATTATGATATTTCTTTGCATTTAAGATAGATAGTTAGCTATATACCACAAAAGATCTTATGAAGCCACTACTAAAGATCTGCATACAACCTTGAAAACCCTCATCATGAATCCATTTGATATGGATCTTTAGGTTTGGCTTGCCCATCTCCCACACTAGAAACAAGTTGCAGATAACTATACTACTAGGGGAGCTCAAATCAAAGCCCGTCTCTATTGGCTAGAGGTTGGCGACCAGGCTTCCAAAGAATTTTTTAATGTTGTGCAGGCTTGCCATTCTACAGTAGATATCAAATACACAAGGGAAGACCAACATGTTCTCTTTGACCTGCCTAGAATCCTTCAGGCTTTTGTACATCATTTTGATAAGGTATCCCTTGCTTAGGAGCCCTCTGTTGTACATGGCTAGGCATTACAAGCCCACCTTGTTGATACTCCCAATAGGATTGCTCCAAAGAAATATACCTTTTCTGAGAAAAAACTCACACTTGATGACCTCAAGGAGTATGTCATCTCCATGGTTAATGATAAGGCCCATGGCTGTGATGGTTTCTAGTGTAAAGTTTACAAAATCCTATGGGATAATATTAGCCCTGATCTACCTCGGATGTATCATGAAGCTTACAATTCTTATTCCCTAGATAATATTATTAATAAGGATAATATCAAATTCATACCTAAAGGTAGTGATCTTGAGAACATTTGCAATTGGAGGCCCATCACTTTGTTGAATGTTTCTTACAAGATTGTTGGCAAGGCTCTATCCCTTAAAATTCAACATCTTTTCCCATAGATTGTTCATCCTAAACAAAATAGTTTCATTAAATCTAGATATATTCTGTACAATATTATTATTGTTTAGGAAGGTTTTGTGTGGGCTTGGCAGCCCAAATAGTAGGCCTTGTTTCTTAAGATTGATTTTGTCAAAGCTTATGACCAGATTGAATGGCCTTTCATTTTAGCCATGCTCCAAGTGTTAGGATTTGGCCCAGTATTTCTACAATCAGTTCAAATGCTCTTTGGAAATTCCTCTACATGTATTACCATCAATGGACGTCAATCCAATGTTTTTGGAGTCTACAGATCCATCTGTCAAGGTTTCCCTTTAGCACCTCCTCTTTATCTGTTGGTGGCCTAAGAGTTTGGCTATCTTCTAGCAAATACTATCTCTTAGGGTCTGGTGCATGACATAGCTCTTCCAGATTCCTCTATGCAGCTTCTAGATAGCCATTTTACTGATGAATCTTTTCTCACCCTTCTTAAGGATGACGACAATATTGCCAATGCCTTATAATGCTTGTAAACTCTAACAAGAAAGCAAACCAATACATCCCCAAACGACATCTTCAAATTACGGTTCTTTAAACTAAAGGGCACAGAAAACTGGTACGCTGGCCTCCTTTACGCCCAATTCAAGAACCAGACGATCGCATTGATGATCAACCAGGTAACCCCATTGAAGAATAATTCTCCCTTTCTGAATTTCACAGAAAATGAGAGCCTGGTGCTCTCCTACGGCAGCACAGTCATATGGACAAGCAATGGCACCACCAAGCCTGCTTCGAGTGCAAACATAACAAACAATGGCAAGCTGCCCGTATTTGGGGCTCAAAACAGGTCAACGATCCTCTAGCAGAGCTTCGATCATCCGCAGAACACATGGATTTCAGGGATGAAGCTCAGCTACACGCATCGGCTGACGTCATGGACGACCCCCTGGGATCCCATCCCGGGACTCTACAACGACCTCCTTGACGAGCCCAACGATTAGCTGATTCTCTAGGGTAGGAATTTTGTCAAGTACTGAGAATCCGGGTCATGGGATGGCAAAATTTAGTGCAGGTCAATGAGACATGGAGGAAAATGCACAAAATAATGGATGGTTCTTTCCCACTTGGGCTATTACCCAAATCAATCAAGATAACGCTATCAATCTATTGAATGATAAATTGAACAACAATGTTGATGTAGAACAATTCAAGAGGGTTGCAATGGTAGCGGGATGGTGCATTTAGGATGATGAAGATGGAGGACCATCGATGAGCAAGGTTGTACAAATACTAGAAGGCGTTGCTAGTGTTTCCATTCCTCCCATTCCTAAATCTCTACAAGCATTAGTGGAGAAATCTTTGATGTTTTATTGGGATAATGAGACAAAATCTAGGATAAATAATCACACTTCATCTAGTAGTTAAATGTTGTAAAAAATTAAAGCACATGTTTAGAGAATTTAACATCTCTGAAGGATATCATGTCTCAAGGTTTCATTAAAGTTATTTTTCCATTCACAAACTTTGGAATATTTGATATGTATCACTAATAAATCAAAAGATTAAATAGTTTGTATATATGTACATTTACAAATGAGTTGTACTTGTCATAGTTTTTTTCCCAGTATTATATGTATCATTAATTAGTCAAGACATTAGAACTTCAATAATCAAGAGATTCATCAAAATTCAGTGCAACGTATTTTGAAATTTTAAATTAGTCATGTTTCTATGTGTAAATAGGCAGGCACACATACATGTGTGTGTGTGTGTAACATACATGTGTGCATGCAAGAAAATTTCTAGCCATAGTCTTTTCTAATATTAAATGTATCACTACCAAGTGAAATATTGAGAAAATTTTTATATAGAACTAAAATATTTATTTTTAATATATTTATAAATCATAATATAAAAAATTAATTGCATCATACTTTTCTACTTTTTTCTCTAACCAATATTATGCTTATCATTGATAAGAAAATTTATGAAAATATTTTTCTATATATTTACATATTTTTTATGTGCAATTCATAAAATATTTATTGTATCTAAAGTTCAATGGAGCATACATTTCTTCATAATTAGTTTTTTATTTGGTTGGTTTATGATTCCTTGATAAAGTCATTTGAATATTATCTAGATATTCTAAAATGCGTATGTGAATTGTTATTTTGATCTATATAGTTTTATGTTATGGGCATATTTACTGGAATATTATTACTTTGAAATTTTTGAAATGTTTAAAATTTATTTATTTTTCATTTCTTTGATTTATGTTTGTGTGTTTTATATGCGCTAAGTTAAATCATTTGAAATTTAGTATCTCACTATAACTTTAAATATTATTTTCCCCCTATGTATCTAATTCTTATTATTGAATAATATTGATATTAATATTTTATCACAAAAAAATTTTATAACATAATTTAGTTAATTTTAAATGTAAAGAAAAAATAGAATTTTGTTTTTGAGAGAAATAAGATGAAAGGATCAGATTAATGGTATGGGTAATATACTCTAAGAATTTTATTAAATTAGAGAATATACCTTTTTTCATGTGAGCTTTTTTTCAATATTAAAAAGAAATTGAAATGGGGTCTCACGAAAAATACTAGCTAATAAACAAAAAAATGTTACTTGCAACACATTGTCAACCTAGCCCCTTTTCTTAATATAAAAAGAAATCTATTTAACATGTCCCACTTTCTAAAAAATTTAATGCCCCACCAAGGGATCCAAAGAATTAACCTAGAATTTCACTAAGTTTGGTAACATTTTTTTTTTTTTTAACATGAAAGTAAATACCACATATAACTTGTACATAATAACGGAAGCAATAGCAATGTCCATCTAAAAGTAAACATAACATACATAACCGATTTCATTCTTCAAGAATCCCTTAACATTGAGTTACATCTAAACTAACTAACATAAATGAATCCATCTAGTACAACATCGACATGAATAATAATGATAAGTCCAATGTTCATACATTACATTTTCAAATGCTCAATCATCCACTGTACATGTCGTAGGGTATAAAGGCTTAAAAGAATATACATATGTGAAATAAGGTACATCATTCTATTCCAATCCATGATACAAGTATATGAAACTACATGTCAAACATGATACATCATCATCATAAAGATATAAACATCCATCACAAAATATAACCATATATCACAAACATAATTAACTAAGTGCACGGTTCCTCCCAACCGTTAATAGCATCATTAGACCATCGTGGGCCCTAGCCATCCCTCCGTACATAACATCCCAAATCACCGAAGAGATCATCGGTACTAACATAGTAGGAATGTCACTCCTAATATATACAACATCATATGTAGAAAGTAATCTAACATGCAAAGTAAAGCATAATAAATCATCAACTAACATATGCAAATCATCAATGTAAGGAACATACCAGAAAATAAATCTATCATAAGGTATATCATCTATCATAATGATCCAAGAACATAATGAAGATAAATACCAACCAAGAAAGCATCAGCCACGGTGTCTCAGACGGATCTCAAATTATAAGAGTGAAAAATACACTACCACCCAACCGTGTGGAACCTAAGTGGTCCACTCCCACCGTGCTGAGGAGATAATCTCAAGTCCCAAACAGGCTATCCATAACACATAGCAAAAATCTCTATAGTCTAGGAATCCTAAAAGTATACTAACTCAAAGGTTCCAATCATGAAACTAACATCTACTTCCTAGAGGCACACAATGACATGAAGGAACCTACTATGCAAGTGGGAAAGTGTCATCGCATTTATCACGTACAAGTTACCATGGCAGTTAGCTAAACTCCACGGGTCCATACTGATCTCATGTGGCCACTAGTATCCTCTCATACTAATGAGGCATACTATGGAATGCACGGTCGCAACCATGCGTTCTCACTACTCCCATCCTAGCCTGTACAAGCACTCAAGGCATGGGTGAGAACATCAAAACAATTATATTTTTAGGTTCATTTAATCCCCATTTAGTGTGTAAATGTTATCACTTATTAACCAAACTTACAATGAGTTACCCTGGCAGCCACTTAGGGCCCTGGCCCCCATTGCAAGCTACTTCCCGACACTACAAGTAGATTACCTACCCTAAGCTCATGGAATCATAAATTTCAAAATCACAAAAGTTAATCCATAATAAAATCATCAAATATGCATAAAAGCATCAAATATCCATAATAAAAATCATCAAACCTCCAAGATAAGAATCATCAAATCTCCATGAGCATCTGAAAAGCATCCATAGAAAATCATGATCACAACAGTTCTCGATTGGCAACTGAAGGCATCACTGATAATCATAAGTATCCATTGGTTTTCAATAACCAAAATATATCTCAAAATAAATCACAATATCCATTGGTTCTCAATAAGCAACCAAGAATATCTCAAAATCATACTGATCGAAGACTCTAAAATGGTTGAGTCAAACATGTCACAACATGACATCATCAAGAAATAAATCCACATTTCAGTCTTATCATGGTGACTATAAAATAATTCAAGGATAATTGATCGATGACTCAAAAATGATTAGCTCAAGTGTCTCATACGCATACATCTCAGCTTCACACATGAAGACTGATGAACAATAACAATCAGTAAATACAAACATTTCATAGAGCATACGATCACATTACCATGGTTGAGCTTATAAAGATCAAGACCAAATAAAATCAACATGTCATCACATCTCATAACCCCCGAGCCTCTGTTAACAACCTAGGACTGGTCAACACTAGTTAACCCAAAACCCAAAACAAGAAGCATATAGAATACATGATGCAGACACATGTTTTGGTTTTTCTATCTTACATAGTTGAATCAAGTGTAGAGGTTTCTAGTTTTCTATTTCAAGTATACTTCAAGTGTCTAAGTTTCATCGTTTGACCTACAAGTCAACCCATTTGTTCCCTGATAGCATTATCCTTCCATTATTAAGAGTTACATTCTAAGAATAACGTAAGGATAAATATTCACTAAACTGATCATCATTGATTTTTATATTAAATTGTCCTTTACATTTAACCATGATCCATATTCTAATTGATTAACCTTTCAACTTTTCTAGGATCATTATTCGTTATAAATTATAAGAGAGCCAATTATCAATCTTTGAACAAGAAGATTATAACTTATTAAAATGATCAATTAACATCAATTAACAATCCTTGAATTTTTATTATTCTAATAATTCTCAATTATATATTACTAAGTCTTCACCATTAAAATATCTAAAGTCATTATTCAAGTCATCAGATTAAGACCTATCAACTTCATATCAATACTTTTAAAATCTCATTAAAAGAATTATATCAATTAAATCTCTATTACATAACTTAATTATTAATTAAATCTAATTAACTCTCATTAATTGATTTAATTAATAATTGCATAACCATAGCAATGTTCCAATTAATATCAGTTGACTAATAACTAACTAAAATTCTGTAAGATAAAAGTCGACTATAATTCAATACACAAATGTTTATATTAATAATTCAATAATAATAACTTGTCAATATTTATTAGCAAGCTATATTGAGAGTAAATCTATAATGACCTCATTCGTCTTCTTTCAAAGAATACCAATATTCTCTTGACAAATTCGTATTATCATTAATCTTTTCAAATAAGACTCTATAGCACAACTTAATTATTAATATCATAGCTATAATATCAACTCAATGAATATCAATTGACTAAAAATCAATTATACTTCAAATCCGAAAACTAATATCTTTACAAAACTTTAATCATTAAATAATCTTCACTAGATTAAATCTAATCGAACTATTTACACCATTATTTATTAATAGTTTGCTAGTCCTTACAAACATTAATAAATAATAAACTCCTCAAACTATAAATACCCAATCTATAGAATCATTCCATAAACTCATTAGTTAATATTTGGCTAACTCTTAACTCCATTAAGATATTCAAACGTATTAATCAATAACATAATAATTCAGTCTTAATCCAATATCATTCAGAGTTTCTAAATTTAAATCAACATAATATAAATTATCATCTTACAATTATTTAGTCAATATTAAATAAACCATTAGACTCCATTTTCTAATTGTTCTAATAATATTTTTTCTATATAAAGATCCCTATCACAAACCCATAAGACTCATTGTAGATTTTAACATGAATAATCTCCAAATTCTTAACATTATCATCTTCATTAAACAACTCTAAAATTGTTTAATATATATTAAATAGTATTCAATATACATTATAAAAAGTCCACTATTAAAATCTCTTTTCTTTTAATTTTATCTCATTTAAAAATCTATTAACTTAGATTGACTAATAATTAATTACACTTCTTCTACTATTAACTAATCTTAATTAAATTTGATTTAATTAGATTAGATAATAAACCATATAAAACTAATGCATATTAATAAGATTCTAATAAAGAAAGATTTCAATAATATCTTTAATTCATTCCATGCTTTGATATATTATTTTTGTGAAGTTTAAGCATAAAGAACTCTTAGTTATGGAAATGGAGAAATATTTATCTTTGAATAAAACAGTCCCAGTACGACGATCATATCTCTCTAATGAACCTTTGGATCATGCTGAAATTAAAATATGTTGGAGAGGGTCAAGTTGCGCCAATTTTGATTGGAGCGATCAAATAAATTCGATCACGATAAAAAGTTATGAATGACTGAGTTCGGGTCTATCCAAGGGGCAGCGACAGGACAATTTTATGATTACAATTTCAATTTTTCAGAATTCCTCCATAGATCTTTGATCTCCAAAATTTTCAATAATTAATCTAATGGGTTTGGCTATGAATTTCAACCCTAGCCCCATTTTCCCTTTTAAAAAATAAAAATAAAAATTCATGCATATAAAATTCTCAAACAAATTTAGTTGCCCAAATTGAAAATGCATATAATAAAAATATGAAATTTCTCAGAAGACATATGGAAGACACGAAGAAGACATGAATGCATGATGCAGAAATAGCATAAGAAAAATCACAAGAATCTACCCGAATTCTGATGCTAATTCGTTCATCCTTAGAAAATCCGTAGAGCAAGCTCCCTTCTTCAGAGTTCTTGAGTCCTCCCATGCTCCAATTGCTCTCCACGCTATCTCTAAGCTTTTATGAATGCCTGAATATAAAGAGCTCTCAAGAAACTTTTGGAATGCTTCTTGAAACAGCTGGAAGGTGTCACCAACTAAGCATGGGTCTTTTCCAACCTTTTGATGAGTCATAGAGTTGTAGACACCTTGTGCTTAATTGATGCACTAACCCCCGTGTTGTTGACACATGTTAATTCCCATGCAAGCTTATAACTCAAATTTACTTTTAAAATAATTTCTATTTAAATTTTATAACTTTAATTTTAATTTTTATAACTTTTATTATTATTATTTTATTTATTGCTTTATTATTATTTTATTTTATAATTATTATTAATTTTAATCTCTAATTTTCTTTTATTTGATTCCTTTTCCCCAATAATTCACATTTAATTAATTACAATCAAAATATCAAAGATCATGATATTTTATTAAGTTTCTCAAATAAATAATTTATTAATTAAATCTATTTATTAAGACTTAATTAATGAAAAATTCACCATAGACCTCCAAGATAAAATATGGAAACTCATCATAGAACAAATCATACAAAATAAATCAAAAGGGTTAAAAATCACGAAATATGTCATCCGACACATTCGGTGGGTATTCAACTTTTATACTTGTCCTAACTCACTAGGACAAATGGTTTTTAGGTTTGGGATTCGGATTTGAGAATTTATCTCCCTTCTGTTATCATTGAGATAATGTGATAGGGTACGCTCATCCTAGCAATTCAAGAAAGTCGATACTTGGTACCTGCAACCTGCATAAAGACCATGCATGTACAAGCACAATATCTACTAAACTAAACAGGCAATGGCAAAAAGTGGTGCATTGTGTAGATCCCGACTAGCAGGTGACTACGACTCCCTTCCTTAACCACATCAGACACACCATACAAAAGAAAACACACAAAGAAAACACGCACACCATACACATGCAAGTATGGAGTAAGTATCCATAAGAAAACACATATGATAATAAATCATCTTACTAATCATCATTAATAACTGCAAACACTGAAAATAATCATCATACATACATGAAATGTAGAGTCTAAGTAATCTCATCACATATCAACTGAATCCATAGCACAATATCTGATAATCTCATAATAATGTTACGAACCATCAACATGAAACTAGCTCTGAAAGAGTTCAACAATGATAACAAAATGCGAACCAGGGGCAGGCACTACATCTACTCCATCTCATTGACTCGCTATCAAGCTCAAAATAAAAAATATACATAGGATTTATAATGTTCTTACCTACAGGGGAAAAAAGTACAATTTTTAAAAAAAACTATAGCCTATCCAAGTAGTGGACAAAATAATAACATAAAGAAAATAAAATACAAGAGTGGTAGCTCTCTTTCTTCTCATTACTTGGTTTATCCAACTAGACATGAAGCCAATTATCCACTAGGAACTGGTATAGGGAGCTTGTGGTGTCCACACCAAAAGAGGTACCCAGACCATCCTTTTTAGTATGCATGAGTTGAAGAGTAGTCTCAACTGAGTGCATCACTTTGATCATTATGTTGGTGACCTCAACAAACCTCTCTTCCAAATTACCTTACCCCTCCATCAGCTTCTATATAGTCTCCTCTAGCTCACCTCTATCCTAACAACACCCTTAAATACCAATGTCCTATGAAACCTCTAGGTTACTCCATCTTTCTTGTCTTTTCCTTTATCAATATGTTGAGCGAAAGGGGTAATAATGTCTGAGTCTTCATGGTCACCCATTATGTGGCTTCTTCAATACTATGGGTTTCACCTTTAAAAGTGTTAGAAATATGAGATGACATAGGACTCGATTAGCTATCCATGGGGCTACATTCACCTCTAGTTCGAGGGTCTTCACTAGTAGTGTCATAATCAATATACTTCCCACGGTCCTCCTTCCTTTTATGCCTCTTATTATATTTTCATATTTTTTCACTACTCATAGAGTTTGATCTAATGGTTCACACCTCTTTTTCCTTTGGGTTGCCTTGCTTCAAATTATTTCTAGGCCTTAGGAACCTTCTCCTTCCCATTTCAACCTCATCTTCTCAGTCAATAATACTAACATATTTCTCCATATTTACTTGTTAGAGAATGTAAGAGGGGCAAAATTAGAATGCTTGGTATCTACAACTAGACTAGCCTAAACAAAAGCCTAGGTCCATGAAATGGACAAAGATGGGTTGTGATATTTTCAAGAAAACTAGATACTATTGATATTAGATTTTTTTGAAGTAAAGAACCTATAATAGAAAAATCATTGTTTTGTTAGCAATGTCAAACCTGCTACTTGTTGATAAGACAAATTCTTAGTTGATTTGAGTATTATCATTTGTTTGATTGGTGAAGAGGATTTGATCAAATGAGATAACTAGAGCACGTAGAGGAAAAGTTGAGTTATGATATGATAAAGGAGTACAAAAATTAGTTAAGACAATGATGATATATTGTATTGTTTATTTACTTAAGGCTAAAAAAGTTGGATATATTGATTAAGTCTAGAAAAATAAGTAAGAAGAATTGTGTCTACCAAGCTTGACCAAGTGCATAGTAGGTGCCAAACAAACTTTAGTTGGTGTTGAGCATTAGTAAACTTTAGTGTTCACTAAGTAAACTAGTTTAAGGTGACTAGAAGAATAGTATGGAAGCAGAGTGATAATATATTGATGTCGAGTACAAATATTCATTTTAAATCAAAGATTTGAAGAATCTAAGATGATTATTTTATTTTCTTAAAAAATGTGAAGCATCTGGAAGATAACTATGATAAGTTGGTGGCATAGGATTCATGATAAACTATTTAGTGGAAAGTTCAAGGAAGATTGGAGAAGAAGTTTCTAGAAAAACCAAATGGAAAAGGGGGTAGATTCATTTATCCAACTTAATCCTACCTAACCCTAAAATGCATGACTATGGTTGAATGGAAGAAGATCTTAAATATCTATTTATAGAAAGAGATGGTCAGAAGAAAAAGTTGTCATGTGTGAGAATGTGAGGAAGACAAGGAGTCTAGGGCATTACTTTATTCAATGGTCGGACACAAGAGACTATGATTGGCATGCAAAGCAAGAAGGCTTAAGAGTATGTATGCTTGAAGGGTGGACAAGTTATTAGAGCTAAAGTGTGTGAAAACCAAGAATAATGGATGACTAAAACAAAGATCTATAATCTACAAATGAGTTGTAATTTTCTATCCGATTAAGCCTTTATTTAACTTTCTAATTATTGTATCATTGTAGGGTAAATTTTTTTGATGAAGGTTGATCTAACTGTCATTTGTAAATCCTTTAGCTAGGTGACATTCCAAGTGAATTATCTAAAGTCCTCTAACAAGGCTCACTCCTAACAGGGTAATTGAAAAGCTTTAACGAGGTCACACTTAACAATGGGTATTGTAACCTTTAACAAGGTTACTCTTTCACAAGGCATCACTTCAAAAGAGTGAAAATTAGTAGCATGTTACTAGTGGTTTTTCCCAAATTGGGTTTTCACTTAAAATCCTTGTGTTAAATGTGTTATTGAATCAATTATGTTTCATGTTTACATTTCTGCAATGTCATGTTTACCTAGGTCAATAACCTATAAAGTTAAAGTATTGTATGATCTAACGGATGTATGGATAATAAGGCTTTATCAATATGGGCCTACTAAGCATTGAAAAGTTTTATTTTTACATTTGGACCTTGGATAACTAATTCAACCCCCTCTTAGTTAGCCGCAACTAATAATTTTATTAATGTATGTGAAAGAATCATATTTTCTTGTGTTCTAATTAATGACAAGCCATAATGGTTAGGAATTATGCTAATTTAGTAGGGTGCCATATCCTTTAAATGATGAAAATGATTTGATTGATGAAGAGGATTTGAAGAAAGTGTGATGATGAAAGTGTTGATAAGTGTATGGTATTCAATGAGAACTTGAATGATTTAGAATCTGATAGCATAATTTTGGTTTGATTATTTTATATAATTTGGTCGAGTATTGAAGATCATGAATATGCAAGAAAATATGGTTAGTGAATAAATAAATATATCATTACTCGAGATACTGCAATTGTCACCAAGCACTTTAGAGAGGAGTGAAAATGTTTAGTGTTAACCAAGTAGTTTTAGTGTTACCCAAGTCTATTGTTGACCAAGAATGTTGTAATATTTGCTCAGTATGAATAGGAATCTTGGACAAGTTCAGAAAAGATTTGGTTGGAGGATAAATTTTGATGAAAATTAATATTGTTCAAAATGTTTCAAAGATAAGGATGAAGTAAGTTATGATATCAATGAATAGATAAATTCAAAGAAGATCTTATTAAGGAGATTTAACAATTTGAAATGGAGCACAAAGTTCGAGGTGGAATTATATTTCCCAAGCATCTAGATTAAATGAATCTAAACCTAATGAAGATCTGATGGCTATGATTAAAAAAAACTTGGAAAATTCGAAAGGAATGAAAATAAATTTCTATTTAAGGGATGAATGATATTTTTTTTCTTGATTGTTGTTGATCAAGTTAAAGAAGATGATAGTCAGAAGGTGAACTAAGAGAAATAGTGTTGTGGAGATCAAGAAAAGGAAGTGATAAGTTGATGTATGGATTGAGTAGATCAACTAGAAATGAATCAGAAGAAAGAGATTAAGAAAATGAGAGATATAAAAAATCGAGGTAGTGTTAAAACCTAACAAGTCATTTCACTATTTCTTTCTTACCATTATATCAAAAACAATTCCTAATCAAGTGGACCTAACACTCTTTTGAAATCCTATATGGTAATATTATTTTGATTTTTTGGTATGTAGGCCACTCTTTATAAATATCAAGGAGTGATAAGGTCCAGATGATCTTTGTTGTAAATATTCTAGCAAAGTCACATTAACGCTATGTATATAATCTTTAACAAGGTTGTCTCCCAATAGATATCACTTCACAAGAGTAAAAATATACAGGTTCCAAGTACCTAGGTTGTTTTTCCCTTTATAGTGTTTCCATGTTAAATACTTGTGTCAAAATATGTGAGTGCTTACTATGTTGCAAGTTTATTTCATGTTAAATATTAATTTTTGTGACTTGGTATAAGTTGGATGATAAATTTCATACTCGATATATTAAGACATAGTAAGTTGACAATATTATGCAATGTTTATATCAATTTGAATTATGATGCTTGATATGGTTACCAAGTTAATCATATGAAATTTTAAGAAGTTTAATATGGTGAAAAGTGTTTTTAACATTTATGAGCTAACTAGGTACAATTAATTCATCCCCCATATCAATTATATAACATTAGGTGGATTTATCCATGATGCATAAAAAATGTGTGTAGACAAAGTTGGAGTAAAAAAAATTGAGATTCTTAAATAGTAGTCATTTAATAATCTTGAGAAACTTATGAAGAATAAATGTGCAAGATTCATATTTGAGCCTTTAATCCCTTTTCTTTTCTTTTATGTTGTGAATAAATTTCCATATATGCCTATATCAAAATGGAAGTCATGGAATTGTACCATGGAACTAATTACACATTGGTTTATAAAAATTATTATAGACAAAATAAATTAAATAATTACTTTGACGATGAAGTCATATCAGATTGAGATGAGAAAAATTATGAAGATTCCTTAGTTAGTAGTGAAAATGTACAAGGATGACATATGTTTCATAGTAAAGACATGTAAGAAATTCATGAAGGAATTAGAACCTAAAGTAAGCTTTGTTGAGCCACTTCAATATCAAGTGACTAAGGATATTTTTGAAGTGTATACAAATGAAATACTAGAATCATATTGGAATGAGAAGAGTGAGAGATGAGTAACATATGAAGAAATGTTGAGTGAATCTGAATAAAAAATCAATAGCAAGGTAGAAACAAAGAAATTTGATAGTATGATAAATAACACCTTGAAGGATATCAAGATGACAAAAGAAGATTTTGTTGAGATAGTAAAAAATACCTTAGAGACTAAGAATAATAGCTAGAGTAATATATTTTTAGTTAAATTATTGGTGATGGAAGAAACACCTAATACTCCTATAGCTGTCAATACATCAGAAATCCTAGTATTAGTTGCACCATCACCAATACCTACTACATCTTTGGCAACATAAATTGGAACTTTAGTAGAGTTATAAGTTAGTATAAATTTTTCTTTCCTACTCATACAAAAGTTAAAGGAAATTCAACCAAGACCTCTCCATTAGTTATATAAGATACAACAATAAAGATTAAGAAAGAAAAAGAGGAGGAAACTCCTATGATAAATAAGAGAGTAAAGGAAATGGTATTTGGATTGAAACCTAAGAAGAAGAAAAAGATAGAGACAATCTACTTAGGAAGAAAGAAGCAGGATAAACCTAAAGATGTACCAATAAAGATAATGAAGAGACGTCAAAACTCTTTACCTATAGAATAACCTAACATTTAGATAACCTACAACAAAATAGAAATGGCAAGAAGAAGATACATTGGAAACTTAAGATTGAAAAAATGAATGATATTATATTGAATGAGGGTAACTTAGCTAAGTTAAAAAAATTTATGACAATTATCATGCTAATCAAAAGAGGAATTTGGAAGTGCCTATCACTAGATATATGATCAAGCTTAGAATATCACTTATCAATTTATAGATAACTTTGCATGGTGAAATGTATGAGAGATTAAACAAATCAAGGCCAATGAAAGTTGAGGAAGAAAACAAACTGAGAGAGCTATCCAGTCATAAATTTTGTATTATAGAGAATAATGAGAGGTTAGAAATAATTAAGAAAAAAATGAATGCACTTTTGATAGAATAAATGAGAGAAATTGGATTAGTAGGAGAATTTTATGAGGAAGTAAGAGATGAAATAGACAATGTCATTTACGAAGTGTTATGTGAACCCCATACAGTGGACACATAAGATAACAACATTAGTAGCAATAGATCAAACTAAAGATGACATAGTAATGAATACCCCTATAGAATAGTTTAACAACATGAATATTGGAGGAGTGATGATTAGTGTAGATACTTGAGAAGATCTATTTAAGGATCAATCGAACATTAATGTTAGCAATTTGGTGAAAAATAATATAGATACTTATGATGAGCCTAAGCAATAAGCACAATAGAGTCTAGAAAAAAATATTTTGTGCAGTACAAAAACTTCACAACCTATTGTTTGAATTTTACATTAAATAGTTCACAATCTATAGTACATACTACTAAGAGCATAAACTATAGTATGCAAATTTAATGAAAATTATTATTCAACAGATAACTACATCACTTAGAAAAAAGACACCAATTGAGTGCAATAAAGAGAGTAAGGGAGAGAATAAGGTAAAAGATAAGGTAGTAAACCATGTAGGCATTCATAGGCTACTGAATTGGGGGAATTCAATATCCAAACATTAAAGGGAATTTTAGATAGACAACAAATACCGGTCTACAATTCAAACAAAGAAAGATGCAGAATAAATGGAAAAGATGATTGGACAAGATAATTAATGAAGCTAGTAATTCCTACAAAGGAAATTTAAAAAATACTACAAGTTCATGTCAATCACCATTTGATCTTTTTTTTCTAGAATGGCTAGCAATGCATCCATAATAGATAATGTAGATACTGAGAAAAATTGTCAAGTAGCAACATTTTTAAGGAGTAAGATTATAGAGAAAAAAAAAATTGAGAAAGAATGCACAAAGTATCAAATAGAAAGTGATAAATATACCTTAGAGTGCTATATCAGTATAGCTCACTAAGAAATATTTGAGAAGATAGGAGAAATATTAGTGGAATTCTTTGATATCCACTTCTCTATAGTTGAGGATGCAAACAATTTAAAGGATCAATAAAAACATGATACAAGTTTTCTTATCACAATATATAAACAAAATAGGAATGATCATACAATTCTAAACATTTGTATCAAGGATTTGAGGAATTTTACCTCTAAGGTAAATATGTATATGGAAAATGTTCCTTAACATATAATTTTAATCAAAATATCTCCAAAAAACAAAAAGAATATAAAATATAAATTGAAGAAAATGATAGATGATTTGTAAAGTTCAAAGGGCAAGACTATAGCTCGATTGAAAAAAGAATAAGTCAAGTCTATGATGATTTAAGGCAACTTGATATGAAGAGGGAAAGAATCTTGAAGATATTCTCATTATGAAGAGAGCACATAACTTTGAAGATTGATATTGTTCAAAGAAAACTGGACACATTCTTAGAGACTAAGAAATCATTTGAATTTTTTTCCTATTCACATCTCAATGCAATAGATGTTATAACTTATTGGTTGTGTGCATCAACCATCATAGAAGATGTAGTGGAGGAATCTTGGGATAAAGAGTTGGGCATATTGAAGAAGAATTCCAGTGACTGTATGAAAATTATCAGCACACATACAACACGAAGATTCAAAGGAAGAAGTAGAATTTTTGATCTGTATATATACATTTTTTACTCAACTTTGTCATTGATATCAAAGGGGGGGAGTAATCATGCAAAGTAGGAGAAATAAATTAGAGTAGATTCAAAGTGTTAGTATATTGTGTGTGTGTGTGTGTGTGTGTGTGTGTGTGTGTGTGTGTGTGTGTGTGTGTGTGTGTGTGTGTGTGTGTGTGTGTGTGTGTGTGTGTGTGTGTGTAGAAGACAATATGATAAACATAAATGATCCATAAATTTTGAGGTTTTGATGGCCATGTGAAATACTTAATAGATTTTAATGTTTTTGAAATTTGATGCTAGGCCAATTTTTTGCATATGTTGCCATCAATTCCAAAGGGGGAGCTTGTTAGAAATTTGGCTAATGTTATGTATTAGGGTTGTCATCTATGTTAGCATATAGCATATTCTTACATGAAAAAAGATAAGAATATGCTTTAAGTATAGAAATCTAGAAAATTATATAACTATGATAAAGAAAAGAAATTAACAATAAAGAATTTTGATTCATTGTAGTTTGTAGAAGACACTTAAGGTTATGCACCCTTTCATGAAGGTAAAATAGAGTGTATACGACATGTGGGTAAATTTACTAAAGATTATGTCAAGTATAGTATAAGTGATTTTTTATTTACAAATTATAAGTTGCAAGTATAGAATAATGTTAAAGGAAAAATAATGATATTTTGTTTAAGGAATTGTGGTTTACCAAAATAATTACTTAAAAAAATGGGACAACATCCTATATGTTATAATATTTAGAATAATTAAGTGGGGTTGGCATGGATAAGTTATCCAAGGTCCATAGATTGGAAACATAAGAGAAGTAAATAAGAGTAGAGGGGTCAATTAGTTACTACAAAAATAAATCCTACTTCCCTATGATGTCAATTCAAATTAAAATCAAAATTCTATTGAAACTAAATTACTATTCTTACTTGGTTAACATAGAACAATTTAGTGTTACTCAGTATGTACTAAGATATCAACTTTTACTTGGTAAATATAGAACATGTAGATCTAAAGATATTAAGTGTGATTGACGGTAACTAACTTAGTTGCATACACATAAAACAAATGTCATGAACACAAGAGACAAAAATATTTAACATGGAAACCCAATTTGGGAAAACCATCAACTACAACTAGTTACTCTTTTTCACTCTTTTGAAGTGAGCCCTATGAGGAGCCAACCCTATTAAAGGGTAAAGAACACACTGCTAGGCATGAACTTGTTAAAGGATTTCATCACCTTATTAGTAGTGGCCTTGTTAGAGGTCTTTAGACACTTTGATCTAGAAATGCCACCTTGTGAGAGGATTTACAAACTAGTTGTTAGCCTATCTCTATTAAGATATTTGATTCACTATTACAATGGTTAGAGAGTAACAATGACTTGACCTGATTGCTGATGCAACTTTCTTTGCTCATTCAAATCTCAATTCTAGCTTGAATACTCAATCATTCCTTATTGAGTTAATCTTTTCAAGTCAACAAGGATATTCTATTATCCTTCAAATTTTCTCCCCTTAATCATCCTTTTATCTTCTACACATTCTCACATTTTTTATCCTTAGCTTGACCTTATAATTATATCATATATAAACTATCATGTTGGCTTGAATACAATTTTAAAAAATTAATATTCATCTCTTCAATCAGCGAGAACCAACAAAAAAATTCATTACACTCAATATGCCAAAACAAGAAAACCATTTGTTAGATGGCCTAGCTCAGAAGACACTAACTTTGAAATGATTTTCCTATGTTAACCAAGTAAGCTTAGTTAACACTACAACTTTGTAACAATCCTTTGGTAATCGATTAAGCTTGGTTAACATTAGATCCATGCCAACTTTCCCTTGTTAATTGAGTGAACTTAGTTAACACTAAACTTTAGCGAACTTCTCTTTGGTGCCTGAGTGAACTCAGTAGATACTATCATCTAAACTTGGTAAACAATGGAATGCTTGATAGATACTGGAAACTATCTTCATCACCTAAGTGAGCTCATTAGATATTGACTAGTAAAGACATGACATTTTGTGTAACATCAAAGAAAATATACAATTGATCAATTATTTTCACCACTATATGTACCAATTGAACAAACAAACACTTAGACAACATAACATCTTATCATTACATTTCTTGGTCTCTACTATAAACTATTTAGAACATTAGGTAGTTGTCCACTACTATAAATTAAAAACTTGTAGAATGTAAATAGTATTTAGTAAAACATCATATTAACATCCAAAAAAGTTTAACACAAGGATTTAACATTGAAACCCAATTTGGAAAAAACCACAACCAACATGTCATCCATTTTGATTCTTTTGAAGTGATCCCTATTATAAGCTAACTATGTTAAAGGTTATAATGCACACTTATTTTGTGACCTTGTTAAAGGATTTAATCATAGCACTAGGTGTGGCCCTATTCGAAGACTTTAGAATATTCCATTAGAATGTCACCTAGTTAAAGGATTTATAGAGACTCTTAAGTCCTTATGACTATTAAGTCAACCTTGATTAAATAATTTCAAATACTATTTACAATTATTAGAGAGTAAAACTACATTTGACCTGTTAGGTATAATTCACTTTGCATGTATAGATCTATGTTTAGCTCTTAATATTGATTCAATATCTTGCCTCCATTGTCATATCAATGTCAAATTCCCTTGGCAATCCTTTGAGCAATCACCCTTCGCTTCTTCTGAACTCAATTAACCCTTCACATTAGATTGCTAGTCAACAACATCAATAAAAACTCTAACTCTCCAGAACTTCTTCACATGTGCGCAACCTCTCTACACTCTACACTCCCTCTATATTCTCTACTCAGAATCTTTGCCTCTATAGCTCTTTAAATAACTAGTTCTAATATTTTTCCTCTTTAACAAAATTGTAGATCTTAGGGATCATGATTCGATCCCTTAGATACAATGTATCTAATCACCATTCTGTTTATCTCTTCTTTTCTAGAAATTTCTCCTTGAATTCATCTCTTGGGTCCATTATCTAATCCTCCCCTACAATTAAATGATCCAACTCATTGATCCTTGTATTCAACAAGTTTTCCATATCCCAAGATATCAACTTAGTGGACTAGAAATTTTGAATCCTAGAATATAATTAAAATTTTGTTCCTTGGCCAACACTACATTCTAACACTTGGTCATCACTGGGTTGCTTAGTCTCTATTTAATTTCTTTCTTGGCATTAACATTTTCACTTGGTCGATACTAATGATATGTGAATACTAAATTTATTGACACTTACTATGGCCTCACTAGAACCACTCGACACGTTCATCAAAATTCTTTAGACTTTTATTATGTTATTTGATCAAGCTTATACATTTGATCTATCTTTTCTCACACTTCCAAGGCTTGATCATTGTTGTCCTACCCTCTTGCAACATAATATAAACAATTACTTTATCTTGTCAAAGTCTAAATAATCAATTTTCTGTTTGTAGTTTCCTCTTCATAACTCAATCCAATATATATGATACTTATATCATCTTCATGTAGTAGTCAATGATTCTCATTCTGCAACTTATTCTTCATTTTTTCCTTTCCAACAATCTGACAGGGTTCATTATTCCCCAAATAAACAAGCCCAAAATCCTCTTGGACATAATCAATGAAATAACCTCTATGAGGTGTAGCATGAAATGAAGCACCAAAATCTAAAACCCATGAATTGTCAATAGTTTCTAAAGATAGAAGCAAAGCATCCTTTTTGGATTTTTTTCTCACCACATTAGCCTCCTTGTCTCCATCTGGTTTATCTCCTTCATTTTTCTTTCAATTCCAAAAATCTTTCTTTTTGTGCCCTGGTTTCCCATAGTACTAGCAGTCATGTGGTCCTCTCAATTGAGACCTCCTCCTCTTTGACTTTCTTCTTGATTTCCCATGATTTCCAAAATCATTTAATCTGTAATTCGTTCTGCCCTTGCTTTGTGCATTCAAAGCACTTCTTGATGTAGATCCACCTGAGGATTTCCTATGAGTTTCCTCACTCAAAACAACACCAATCAAATCTTCACATTTTAGGGTACTAGATCTAGGAACATAATTACTCATAGCCATTACCAAGCCATTCTAGCTTTCAGGCAAAGAACACAAAATCAAGAGAGCCCTAATTTCTTCATCAAAATTGATACCCATAGAATATAATTGATTAGTAATAGTATTAAACTCATTTAAATTATTTTCAATAGAACCACCTTCTTCCATTTTCATATTAAATAAACACTTCGTTATAAATACCTTGTTTTAAGTGGAGGGCTTTTCATACAGTGTCGCTAGGGTCTTCATCAACTCTTTTGTTATCTTTTCTTTTTTAATATTAAATTCCACTGATGGTGCCAAGAATAATCAAATGCTTCCAATTGCCTTTCTGTCCAAAAGATCCCATTCATCATTTGACATAGATCCCTGATTCTTGGCTTTTCCTTCTAACAGCTTCCATAAGTCCTTACGATAAAGATAGTCTTGCATTTGCATCTTCCATAACTGGAAGTTATGCCCATTAAACCTATCAACCCTCAAATTACCCTCGTCTACCATTGCTCCCACTAAACCATGAGACTCCCACTTAACTGTGAGACTTTCCTGTAGAGTATAACTGAAAAACAACTTCACTTTGATACCACTTGTTAGGATTAAACCACAGATAAAAAATAAAAATTACATACAAGTATGACCAATAAAAAAAAAAAAATAGATCACACAGAAAAGACAAAAAGGCACCAAGATTTAATGTGGTTCGTCCAATCCCTGGGATATGTCCACCAAACAACAAGTTCGGTCTTATTACAATCCAATGATTACAACCTAATTACAATATGTAATCCCTTACAACCCAATACTACCACAAGAACCAATTTCGCATCACAACTTAATAAAAATACCTAACCCTAAGCCCTTTTATACAAGTATTTTATGCCATTTTAGGGTTACAACATATCATCCATATGTCAGTTACAACATCGGCCATGGCCTGAACTCCAAAGAATTTATGAAGTATGTATAGTACTTTCCTGATCAGTCACCACAATCTAACATTTCCATCCATCAATGTTTACATGGCCACAAATTTTTTTTGGAGATCACCATCATCATGCCTTTTTAATACCACATTTTCCTCATGATTTTTCTAGTTATGGAAGGAAATCCAAATTTAGCTATTAAAAGGGTTGTGAAACTCTCAAATTATTCTCAAAGTTCCTCAATGCCTCAAACTTAGAGTAGAAAAGGGAATCCCCATCACGGTAATTTTTAAGAAACTCTCCTCCAAAAAAGTATAAAATATTGGCGAATCTTTCATTATTTTAAAAAAGAAAATAATTTCTATTCGTGAATATTTCAAATTTTTTATTTTAAATATTATTCATATTGGTGATTATTTTGGAATCATAATTTTTGTATAGAAAATAATGGTGAATCTCAAAAATAATAGAAATTTTATTAATAACCATAGAATATTACAAATGAAAAATGAATATTTTTTTTCATCTCATGGAATATTTTGAGGATCATTACATTATATTTTAAATCAATAGTGAAAACTAAATATTGGTGATATATGCCTAAAGTAGCATTTTGTTTTACTCAATCATCTTCATTATGGGGTTAAGGTTTCCTTTCCTTTTTATTTCTATTCATCTATGCACAAGAAAAAACCTACTTCTAACCTTGCCCTAAATGAGGGTTTACTTCTCTTGATCTATGAGTATTCAAGGGCTCAATCCAAGAGTAAATTTCTGTCACATGATGTGGTTGCTTCTAAGGAGATGGGGAGCTCTAACTTCTCCTCAAAAATGGAATATGTTTAGAGTATAAGTTTGGGGGAGGAGGAAGATTATCTCTCATTAGGAAAGAATGTCAGGGGTAGAGATAAGGATACATCTGCTTCAACTAAGGTTTTGTGTAGGAAACACCCCAGCAGCTATGAGCCCAAAACTGTTGGTGAGGGGGAAGAAGAGTATAATGAGGAAGGAGAAGACATGGATATGGATGAGGAGTGTAAGGGACATGATTATTAAAATAGAGAGGAGCTGGTTGAAATCCCCCAAAAAAAGTAGAGGAGGATATCCCCTTAGAGGGGAAAATTGACTTTGGTCTAGAGATTTCAATGGTTCCTCCCTCTCTAATTCCCCCAAGGAGCAAGAAAATGAGAAAATGAAGGAAGGAAGTGGTTAGATGGTTATAAAAGATAGGTGTATGGCTTGGAAAAATTTCAATGTCACAACCTCAAAGATGTGGATTGTGAGAGAATTTGTGAATCCCCAAATCATTGAAAAAAAGGAGGGAAAGATTCAAATGGAGGAACTTATAGATATGGCACTGGTGGCCATCACTAAAAATGTGAGGGAAGTGGGAATGAAATTTCTAAACAATGGAAGAAATAGCATGATTGATAATTTTAGATCAATTAAATGGCTTTTTTCATGAATTGGAGGAGGTAAAAGAAAGAATGGGACAATTGGAATGCTAGGGGAAGAAGTTTGAGTAGGGAAGTCTGATAGACCAGGGGGATTAGATTAGGTTGGTTGAGAAAAGGATGCATAATTTGGAGAGTTACAACCAAACATGGCTAACTAGATGATGTCTATTCTAAACTCTCTCAATCATAAAATTTTTTCTCTTGTTGGTAAGTTGAAAGCAAGGGGTTTTGTGGAGGAGAATGAGGAAAAGGACAAAGAAAAAGATAGGATGGAAGATGACACCATAATAGAAATAACCCAAATCCACTTGGATCAAACCTATTTGAAGAACTAGGAGCAAATAACAAAGGATAGAAAGCCTATGAAGTGAAAAAAACCATGTAGGACCTAGAAAGGAAGGCAGAGGCAATCAATTTCCATCTTTTGTTTTTTTTTTTTATGTAGGTTTTTTCTTTGGTTTTTTGCCTATCTCTCATTTTGGTCTTTCTATTGGCCATAGTAATATTTTTGTGCTTAGTTTACTTATTTTATAGCCCTTTGATATGTAACAACTTTTGGGTTTCAGGATCCCTGTAAAACCTATTTTTCATATCAAAAAATAATAATTATGATAATTATTGGTAAATTAATTTTAATTTCTCCAATAATATATAATATTTAGGTGAACCAAATCTAAACATATATAGAATATTATGGCGACTCTCACAATATATGTTTTTAATAAAATAAATTATTGAGCAATTTTAAATATTTTAGAACTATTTTTTAAAAATATGGTGATCTAGCTTGCATTAAATCTTAAATTATTAGCGAAATTACCAACCAAAAATTTCTAAAATTAGACAATTGACAAATCTTAACCACTAAAAAATTGTTGAATACAATTGATTAATTATGTGTTGTCTTTGATGTTACACAAATGTCATATCATTGTTAGTTAGTGCATGTCAAGCTCACTCAAATAGTAAAAACAATTTTTTGTGTCTACTGAGCATTCCTATGGTTGCCTAGTTTAGAAAGTGGTGTCTATCAAGTCCACTTGGGCATCAAATAAAAATATGTAGAAGATGAGTACTAATTGATCTCACTCAGTTAATGAAGGAAAGTTGGACGAAACTAGTGCTAACCAAGCTCACTCGATTACCAAAAGATTTTTGCAAGTTTGCAATGTTAACTAAGCTTCTATTGGTTAACACAAGAAATCACTTCTAAGTTAGTCTCTACTAAGATGGGTTGGCTAACGAAGGATTTTCTTATTTTGACATATTAAGCTCAATTGATTTATATATTGGTTCTAGCTAACTATGGTCATGAATATTAATTATTCTAAGTTGTATTTGAGCCAACTTGACAACATGAAATATATAAGTATAAGGTCAAGTTGTGGTTTCAAAGTGTTCAAGTTGGTATGAATGAATCATAAGGGATTAAGAGAGGAAGTGAATTAAGCATAAACATATCATCTTTGTGGAGTAGAAAAGCTATATTTGACCAAAAGGGTTGAGTACAAGTGAGAACAAAGATCTCTAATCAAAAATTCAGTTGCATCTAAATTAGGTCATTTCACTATTACTCTCTAACCATTGTAGTAGTGATCTAAATCTCTTAACATAGTTGGTTTAACAACCATTTATAAATTCTCTAACAAGGTGGTAGTTCTATTGAATTGTCTAAAGACCTCTAACAAGACCACTCCTAATAGGGTGATTAAATCCTTTAACAGGGTCACACCTAACAGTGTGTTTTTTTATCTTTAATAGGGTTGGCTCCTAACAAGACTTACTTCAAAAAAGTGAAAAATACTAACTAGTTATAATTGGTGATTTTTCTCACATTGGGTTTCCATGTTAAATCTTAGTGTCACATGTGTCCATGCTATTTATTTCATGCTCTCAATTAAGATTAAGAAATGATAATCATTGATAATATCTTAAGATATACAAAGTTAATTAGTTACAAAGTACATTCAGTATTTATTGAGTTACAATATAATGTATGTGTTTATCGAGCATCATCAATATTCAACCTTCAAACTATATTTTGTGCTGACATCTAAGGGTTCTAGGATTTTTTTTAGTAGTAACTTGTTCAAAAAATTAGTGTTAGAACTTTTGGTGCTTGCAGAGAAGATTTCAATGATCTAAGCTAAAGATTGGGATGTCTTATTAAAGAGAGATTCCAAAGCTCAACAGAGACAATTCTGTAGCATGGCAAGGGCTTATGAGGCTACATCTAGCTACTATCAGTGACTAAACTTGTAACTATCTTGATACTAAATAGAAAACTCCAACTAGAATATTATCAGTTGAAGATATTGTTGAGAAGAAGAAGCATTACACACACACGCGCGCACGCACACACACACACACACACACACACACACACACACACACACACACACACACACACACACACACACATTGCATCTTCTCTTAGTTATGCTTAATTTGATGAGGTAAAAGATTGTAAAACTACTCATGAAATGTGGACCAAATTGAAAGATATCTATGGAGGAGATGAAAATGTAAGAAGAGCCAAAGCAAAAAGTCTTTGAGGGAAATTTGACAAGATGAAAACATTGTAAAATATGTGGAAAGAATCAAAGCTAGTGTAAGTGTAATCAAAGCATCTAGAGGAGACATTAAGGAGGAAACTATTGTAAGTAAGGTACTTAGAACTCTTCTTCCTATCTATGCAATTAGAGTGTCTGCTATTCAAGAAATGAAATGTGATCCAAATAACAAATTAACCTTGGATTCTCTAGTTGGAATATTGACAACTTTTGAATTAGATAATTATGATATTGAGTCTACATTTGAAGCCAAACTCTCACTTAAGTAAAAGAACAAGAAATCAAAGAATAATCAATGAGGAAGTGCAGAAGAAACTGAAGATAGTTCGAATAGTGATCTTGAAGTTGCTAAATCTCTACTTGTAATGAAATATTCCAAAGGTAGAGGAAAGTACAAAGGTAAAATCACTCTAATCTATTTTTTTATGAAGAAATTGGTCATATTTCTGGTAAGTGTCTAAATACAGAAAGCAAGGATGAGAAGAAATCTTACAAGTACAAAGACAAGAAGGAATTCAAAAGTCACAAAACCTACAAGGATAAAGGTAAGAAATTTTTTTTTATGGCTAAAGATTCTTATAATAGTGAAGATAAGATGGTTTATATTACTATAAAAGATGAATCTAACGATGAAGGAGATATGATTACACTTATTTCTCATGTTAAAAAAAATGACACATGGATTATAGACAATGGATGTTCACATCACATGACTGGAGATAAAACAAAATTTGAACATCTTGAATATGTTGATGGAGGTAGTGTAAGGTTTGGAAATAATGAATCTTGTTGCATAAAAGGAAAATTTTGTATCTCATTAACCAATGAATTTATATGTGATAATGCCTATTTGGTTGAAGGAATAAAGGATAATCTAATGAATGCAGCATAGTTAAACAACATTGGATTCATGAATGACAAAGAAAAACTACTAGATGACAATGGGAATCTTGTTGGATCAGGTAAGCGAACAAAAGGTAATCTATTTTATCTTGATCTTGGTGAATGCTCATGTTTTGTTGCTCAAGTAGAAGAAAGTTGGTTATGGCATAGGTGACTATGTCATGTAAACTTTGATAATATTGTCAAGATAAGAAAACTTAGAAGAGTAAGAGGTATTCCTATATTGAAGAAACCTGATGTTGGTTTTTGCAAAAATTGCCAAATTGATAAAATGGGAAAGACTAGTTTTAAGAGAAAAAAATCATGAGTTAGAAGAAGTCTGGAAAATTGTACATACTAACTTATGTGGACCCATTAGAATAGAAAGTTATACTAGAGATATTTTTTAATTCTTTTTGTTGATGATTATTCTAGAATGATGATTGTGATGTATCTAAAAGAAAAATCAGAATCTTTTGAGAAATTCAAATGGTATCTGGAAAGAGTAGAAAAAGAAACTAGAAAGAGATTGAAGTGTTTAAGATCAGATAGAGGTGGTTAATTCATCTCAAATTAATTCAATAATTTTTGCATTGAAAGAGGAATCAAAAGACAAGTATCGACCCCCAGTACACCTCAGCAAAATGTTATAGCTGAAAAAAGGAATAGATTCATCACAGATTGTGCAAGGACACTAATGATAGAAAATAACATTGCTATCAAATACTAGAAGGAAGCAATCAACACTACAGTTCATACTTTGAACCAAGTTCAGTTGACGAAAGACTCAAACCAAACTCCCTATGAACTATGGTATGGCTACAAATTCAATGTAAGTTACTTGAAAGTATTTGGCAGAAAATGTTATATCTTGAAAGAATCTAAGAAAGGAAACTTTCATGCAAAAGGTGATGAACAAATCTCTCTAGGATACTCCCACAAAAGTAAAGCATACAAATGTTTGAATTTGTCCACTCATAAGATCATAGAAAGTGTACATGTGAGAATTGATGAGTTTGTAGAAAAGAGTGAAGAAGAAAAAAGAGAGGAGTCAAATGATTAAAGAAGCTTCATTTACAATGAACCTAATACCCTTCCAAATATATTTGAAAGAAAAGAGACTTCATCTCCCAAGTTCCTTAAATATCCAATGGTTACTAAGTTATAGGAAGTGTAAACTGAGTCATAGTCTAATGGACCTGAGTCATGTTCATAGGCTACTCAGCTAGTTCAAACTGAGTCTAGTGGACTCAAGCCATAGATAGAAGGACTCAACCTTGAAGTTGAAGGTCATTAAGAAGATAGTGGAATTTAGTCAAAGAACAAAGAGCCTATGTTAGCAAGATATGTCAGAAGACATCATGCACCTAATTAGATTATTGGAGATAAATCAGATGGAACAATGACAAGAAGCAAATTAAAAGTTACATGTTTACTTGCTAAATTTGAACCTAGAAATTTTAAAGATGCTCTTGAAAATGAAAGTTGGATTGAAGCTATGATTGAAGATATAGAACAAATAGAAAATAACAAAACTTGGACTCTTGTTCCTAGACCCAAAGATAAGAATGTAATTGGTAAAAAGTGGGTATTCAGAAATAAGCTAAATGAAGATGGAAAAGCTTCTAAAAAAAAGGCAAGATTAGTATGTAAATGTTATTCTCAAGAAGAAGGTATTGGTTATGGTGAAACTTTTGCACCTGTTGGAAGATTAGAAGGTTTTAGAACTCTACTTTCACATGTAGCTCATAAAGGATTTAAAGTATATCAGATGGATGTTAAATCTATATTCTTGAATGGAATTCTTGATGAGGAAGTCTACATTGAACATTCAGAAGGTGTTGTAGATCCTAACAAAAGAGACATGGTCTGTAAATTACAAAAAGCACTATATGGTCTCAAATAAGCTCCTAGAGCTTGGTATGAAAGACTACATAACTACTTGATAGAGATTGGTTTTCAAAGAAAAAATGATAAAAATAGTCTATATATCAAGGAAGGACTAGATAAGAAGATTGTGTTGGTAGAAATATCTGTTGATGATACCCTATTTATAGGAAATTATCACTTATGCAAAGCATTTTTAGAAGAAATGAGTAAGGAATTTGAGATGTGTATGTTTGGTGAGATATTTTTTTTTTGGATTGCAGATACAACAAAACAAAAATGGTATCTACATCACTCAATCTAAGTATATCAAGAAAATATTGAAGAAGTTTGAAATGGAATATTCAAGACTGGAACTCCCATGTCTACTGGACATAAGCTTTCCAAAAATGATGACTCCAAAGAAGTATATTAGACCTTATACATATCAATGATTGGGAAATGATAGTATGTAGTACATACAAGGCCTGACATTGCCTTAGTAGTTGGGATAGTGGCAAGATTCTCACCAAATCCTAGAGAAAACAATATAATGGCAATCAAAAGAATCATGAGATATCTAAAAGGTACTGAAGATCATGTCTTATGGTACAAACTTGGAGGCAATCTTGACTTAAAGGTATTTACTGATGTTGAGTGGGCAAGAAAGATGATGACAAAAAAAGCAGTAGTGGTGGAGCATTCTTTGTGGGTAAAAGACTAGTGTCTTGAACAAGTAAGAAACAAAATTGTACATCTCAATCCATAGTAGAGACAGAATATGTGGCAGTAGCAATCAATTGTTCTAACATTGTTTAGTTCAAACAACTATTGGAAGGAACAAAGGTAGAGATAAGTGAAATCAATATATCAATAATCTAGTGATGCATTCCAAACCAAAGAACTTGCTATAAAATATCACTTATTAAGAGAATTGGTGCTAGATAAAGAAGTTAGATAAGAAGATGTGAATACAAAAGAATAGATTGCATACATATTCACCAAGCCATTACCTAAGGATGCATTTTTCTATCTAAGAGGTAAGCTATGGGTCATTCCCTCATCTGAAGCTGACTAAATGAAATTTAGTGATGCATCAACCAAAGCAAGTTAAGAACAATTAGTTGATGGAGTATTGACAAGGGCATATTGTAAATGTATTAGTACTTAAGGTACATTGATATTATTTGTATTGTTATCTTTGGCATGTGTTGTCAAAGAGGGAGAGGTTTACTATCATATCTTTGAGGAATTTTTGAGGAATTTTTGTCATTCCAAAGAAGGAGAATTCTTCTATAAGAGGGAGAAAGTTGAAGAGATCATACTAACAAAGGGAGTCATGTTCTCAAAATTTCATTGTGTTATGACATGTTGTGTTGCCATCAATGCCAAAGAGGGACATTTTTTGATATAATTGATTAATTATGTGTTGTCTTTGATGTTAAACAAATGCCATATCATTGTCAATCAATGCATGTCAAGCTCACTCGAACAATGAAGATATTTTTCTATTTCTAGCGAGCATTTCTCTGGTTGACTATTATTAGAAAGAAGTGTCTATTGAGTCCACTTGGGCATCAAAGAAAAACATGTAGAAGATGAGTGTTAAGTGAGCTCACTCAGTTAATGAAGGAAATTTGAATGGAACCAGTGCTAATTGAGCTCACTCGGTTACCAAAGGATTAGTGCAAGTTTGTAGTGTTAACTGAGCTTTTGTTGGTTAACATAGGAAATTGCTTATGAGTTAGTTTCTACTGAGCTGGGTCGACTAATGAAGGATTTTTTTATTTTGACATATTAAGCTCAATTGATTTATCTATTGGTTCTAGTTGACTATGGTGATGAATATTAATTATTCTAAGTTATATTTGAGCCAACTTGACATTATAAAAGATATAAGTATAAGGTCAAGCTGTGGTTTCAAAGTATGCAAGTTGTTATGAATGAATTATAAGGGATGAAGAGAGGAAGCAAATTTGAAAGATAAGAAAAATATCCTTGTGGAGAAGAAAAGATATATTTGATCAAAAAGGACTAAGTACAGGCTAGAGCAAAGATCTATAATCAAAATTTTAGTTGCATCTAAATTAGGTCATTTCATTGTTACTCTCTAACCATTGTAGCAGTGATCTAAATATCTTAATAGAGTTAGTTTAATAGCCATTTGTAAATCCTCTAACAAGGTGGCATTTCTATTGAATTGTGTAAAGACCTCTAACAAGGCCACTCCTAATAGGGTGATAAAATCCTTTAACAGGGTCACACCTAACAGTGTTTTTTGTAACCTTTAATAGGGTTGGCTCCTAATAGGGCTCACTTTAGAAGAGTGAAAAATAGTAACTAGTTACAAAATTTGTTGGTTTTTCCCAAATTGAGTTTCCACGTTAAATCTTGGTGTCATATATGTCTATGCTATTTCTTTCATGCTTGCAATTAAGATTAAGAAATGATAATCACTAACAATATCTCAAGATCTAAAAACTTAATTAGTTAAAAAGTACATTTAGTACTTATCGAGTTACAACATTTTATATGTGTTTATCGAGCATCAACAGTATTCAGCCTTCAAACTGTATTCTGTGCTAACATCTAAGGAATCTAGGATTTATTTTAGTAGTAACTTATTCACTTCTCCCCTCTCATTTACTTATCTTATAATTCCAACAAAAATACCTTGATCCCATATGCAATGAGGTTATGTTTTAAAAACCTCACAACATGTATCTTTTCCTTTCATGTTATTTTCAATGGTGGAGGTTTTGAACTAGAAATAGCATGTGTACTCTTCACATTCTCAATGGAGATAGTGGTTTTTTACTATTTAATCTAGTATTATAGAACTTAAACTTGCACAATTTAATTGATGTTTATTGTCTCAAGGCTTATTTTAGGTTGTTTGATTACATTACTTGGGTACTCTTGATCTCTATTATCCCTTTTATCATCATCCTAAAACTATAATCCATACTTTCTTGCTTTGTGAAAGAACATAAAATTATTGGTTCTAGATCCATAACTTATTTGCATTTTTTCATCCATCAATGTTTCAATTGCCACAAATTTTTTTTGGAGATCACCATCCTCTAGCCTTTCCAATACCACAATTTCCTCTTGCTTTTTGCAAATATTGAAGGAAATCCAAATTTAGGTATTTTATTCAAATACTAATATTAACATTAATTTGTTAGCATTTTCTAAGGCATTTATCTATAACAATGTCCTCTTTCAAATTCTAATTCAAGAAGATAAAGTTTGCCCTAAAGTGGCTCATTTATAAGAGATCCTTTAGCACTAGAGAAATGCTCCCTGCATTATGGCTTTAGTATCTCCTGAACTATTTTCTTCTTATGCCACTCTACATTCTAGAGAGAGTTGTTGGGGATGTAGTGGTTCTAGTAGGAAGTAGCATTTCTCTCTCTTGACCTATTCAAAAGAATGTAACTCCTTACCATAGGTCAACACATGCTTTCCACACTCCTATTGGATATCATGACTCTCTTATTCAGTCTTGCACTCGCCTAGAACCTACCTAGCAACCAATTAACAATTTTTGTTAGCCTGTAAAGGATCTACATTGGTTCTCTTTAGCTATTTCACCATGTCAGGATGAATACAAGGAGATTGATGATGTTATAGAACTTATTAGGTCTGTTTTGAATTGGTAGTTTTTATTTTATATTAACCCCAAGGTAATTAGAAATTGTTGACTTTTTAACTTATCTGTTAGTTATGTACTATCATTTTTAATTTAACAAAATTGATACAATAAGTTAATCCAAACCAAATTAATAAATAACTAAAATTGTTATATCTCATTAGAATGAATCAATTATTTGATTACCTATTAATATATTCATATATCAATTATTTACAAACATAATTTTGATCAACTCTAATATTTTAATCTTTAATTTTCTTAATGAAGATTGTACTAAAATGAATCGTGGGTACACTTGGTTTATTCAATCATTTGAAATTCAATAATGATTAAATTTATGAAAAATACATGCAGTGCAAAATGATGTTGTGCTCCATTGCTACTAAGACGTCTATAGTCTTCATAGAGTTGTGTTCCATTTCTATCCATGTATAAACATCCTCAATACAGATACTTGAATCCTTCCTAATTCTTGTACCATTCGCACACGTGTGATGTGTTATATCAATTATTTACAAACTTAATTTTTATCAACTCTAATATTTTAATCTTTAATTTTCTGAATTAAAATTCTACTAAAATGAATCATAGGTAAATGTGTTGCATTTAATCCTTTGAAATTCAATAATGGCTAAATTTGTGAAAACCACATGGTTAAAACTAACGTTGTGCTCCATTGCTACTAAGACATCTGTAGTCTTCATAGAGTTGCATTCCATTTCCATCCATGTATACATATCCTTATTAGAAATACTTGAATTCTTTCTAATTGATGGGTTACTTGAATGAAGACCTATTTCATAAAATGCATGCATGAATTGATTCATGCAAGTGGTACAAGTGTAACAAAATGTTCAAAAATATTCATGTCATTAACATATAACATTCACACACCTGAGATGTATTACTTGACTGAATGAAGGTCTATTTCATAAAACGCATGCAGCAGGTACAAGTGTAACAAAGTGGTAAATATTATTCATGTCATACTTCATGTTATGTTTAATGGAATCTTGGTACCTACACATGCTTCCAACATTGTTCACCGAGGAGCTATTTGCAAACATTTCCATTTTGAAAATTACAACCAAAAGTACAGTAGTACACAAGTCAGACAAACAGAAACGAAACGGGAAGAATTATTTGTAGTATAGGGTAATATTGAAACAATTTTTTTTTCACAACAATGTAATAATTATAGTCTTCACAGATATTGGTATGGTTTTGCATTATTCTGGTATTCATAGTTTATTGGCGTCATATTGCATGTAATATTTGTGCGTACTCATGCCTTTAACACCGTCCACGAACGAAAGGAAAGGAAAGAGCCTGCAGTGTGTTCGAATCAAGTATTTATCCCAACGTCCCATTTTGTTTTTCCAACAGTCCTTCGTTGGGCTATCTTTAGTGTGAAGTATACTGTCTATCAATTGCAAGGCAAGGAGATGTCTAGGAACATCACTGTTTTACAAAAGTATTACTAAAAAAGTAGCGATTACTGAAAATAAAGTGATTGTCAATTGAGAAAATCACAATTATCAAGAATTTGTTGTGTTATGTGTTAATACAAAAATAAAGTGGTGATAAATTCTTTGGCTGATTCTTAGAACGACCAGGTATTGGAGGTATTGGAAAAAGGTGAGTTTTTGCTAAGTGCTGCAAATGTTAAAAGAATGAGTTTTCACACAGAGTCTGTGTTTGAACAGCTTACTCCTTAGCAGGCCAGACTTTGGCTCATGTATTCGTATTTTAATTATTTGTTTTTGTGTGTATTATTCAATCAACTTATCTTTTTAGGCTATTCGATATCTTTTCTAGACTCTTGAATTGATTAGATGGCTTATATCAAGGTAGTCGATGATTTTAGAATTAGTTAATTTATTTCCATTATGCGTTGATTTCAGGGAGCCGCATTTCTGCTATACGATTCTTCTGTACAAGTGAACTGTGTGGAAATCATATCAGAGTTGAATCTCACAAATCCAAATACTCTGAGGCGCTAGATTCTTTCTGCTATGGTGGCTATGAAATACTGGTTAATGACGAAAAATAAAAAATGTCACAGAAACAGATTATTTCAAATTCAGTACAAATTTTAGCGACAAGAAAGAGAGGATAAAGGTTCGGTCTAGCTGAAATGATTTAGATTGTCATTTTATAAGATTTGTTGACAATTACAATATATTTTGGTGCTTTAGATTCACTTACTTCCATTGCTTACTGTTGCAATTGTAAAGAATTTCTCTTCAGTTATTGTATAAATGGCATGTATATAATTTACATTTGTCGAGTTAACTGGAAATTTCAAAAATGCAATGACCAGAACATATATGATAGTTGTGGTTATCGTTAGTGGATTCGTAACTCTCTCAAATCAATGCTTTTTTACAAATTGTTCTTTCCAATTTCGTTTAATATCAATTTCTTTTCTTTTCATAAAATTCCATGTTTCCCTTTGTGTGGGATTGCCATCCTGTTTCTCCATTAAATTTTGTAAATTAAATACTGAATAAATGTAGTGTGGAGTTGAAATATTTAAAGAAGTCGTGTTATACAGAAGCTGTGAGAATGTCTATCATCATTAATAGTTGTGCATGTGAGCGTCAAGAGTTTCAACTTTAGTACATGACTATTCTCTATGTATCGTATTGAGACAAAAGTATCTCCCTTTTTCCGGTTACCGTTAATTCAAGAGAGGTACCCTTAACTAAAATTGAGAACTTTTTATTATTAGTTGTTGCAGAAATATAACAGTAGTAATCAATATTGACGTCATTCAAATAATTTGGAGGAGAACTATATTCGGAGTCAGTGTTGTTTCACATGAGCCATTTTTAATTGTTGCATTAATCAGTAGAATGCAGTGACAAAGTACCAAAAGCTTCTTAAACCATCATTAAACCATAGATGTGTTAGGTGGGCAGAGGCACAGTAAAATATGAAACACAATAAATGTGCTGTGGCACAATATTTGATTATCTTTTTCTTGATTGATTAAAAATGAATACACTGCACTCCTTTTATAGGCAAGTTTACATTCTCTAAAAATCTCTGACATTTGCCAACAAGACAATAATCTACAAGATTTTGGAAACTACTATAGTCGACAACCTAAACCTAACTTAAACCTAAACTTCTAGAAACATTTAATGACGGGTTAGAGTAGAAATTATTATTTCTAACACTCCCCCCTAATTTCTACTATCAATTATTACATAACTTCTTTATTATTTACAACTCTCAGAGCCTCCTTCAAAATTTCAAATTGTACTTGTGGTAAGGCCTTGGTGAAGATATCTGCAAGTTGCTCCTCTGATCTGCAATGTTGTAGATTAATTTCTCTCCTGTTAACCAGCTCTCTAATGAAGTGATACCTTGTGTCAATGTGTTTTGTCCTCTTTTGAAAAATATGGTTCTTTGAAAGTGCAATAGCAAACTTGTTATCACAATAGATTGTAGTAGGTCCATCTTGAGCTTGTATTAAGTCTTTCAAAATCCTTCACATCCATACTGCTTGACATGTTGTTGTTGTTCCTACTACATACTCTACTTTAGTTGATGTGAGAGTTACTACATGTTGCTTCTTTGATGCCCAAGCTACAACACCTGTCCCAAGATGAAATGCATATCCAGATGTACTCCTTCTATCCTCAATATTCCCTGCAAAAGCACTATCTATATATCCAACTAACTGAAAATCATCTGAAGTGGAATATAAAATGTCATGATTCATAGTTCCTACAATATATCTCAAAATCCTTTTTCCTGTTTGCCAATGTGAGGTCTTTGGTGAGTCCATGAATCTAGAGATTAAACTCACTCCATACATAATGTCTAGTCTAGTAGTAGTGAGATACAAAACTACCAACCAATCTTCTGAATATAGTTGAATCAAAATCTTTTTTAATATCTTCTCTATTTAATTTGGTGCCTACTACCACAGGTGTAGAAATTGAACTGCAATTTATCAATCTAAATCTTTTCAAAATATCTTTTGCATATTTACTTTGGCAAATAAAAATTCCTTTGTCATTTTGAGTAACTTCAATGCCAAGAAAATATTTCATCAATCCTAGATCTGTCATTTCAAATTCCCTTTTCATTGTTGATTTAAACATGTCAATAGATAAATTACCTGTGAAGATCAAATCATCAACATATAAACAAACAATCAAAATCTGACCTTGTTCATTGATCTTGGTATATAATGTAGGTTCACTAGTGCTTCTCTTGAATCCATTCTCCATCATGTATGAATCTATTCTACTATACCAGGCTCTTGGAGCTTGCTTCAATCCATAGAGTGCCTTCTTCAACTTATAAAATTTGTCTTCATGTCCTCTTATTTCATATCTTGGTGGTTACTGCACATAGACTTCTTTATCCAAATATCCATTCAAAAATGTTTATTTGGCATCCATTTGGTGAACCATCCATTTGTTTTGAGCTACAATAGCTAATACTATTCTAACAGTATCAAATCTTGCTATAGGTGCAAATGTCTCATTATAGTCAACCCCATATTCTTGTGAAAATCCCTTATCAAATAACCTTGCCTTATATTTTTTTACATCTCCATTAGCTTTAAACTTAGTCTTATAAACCCATTTTACACCAATAGAATCTTTGTTCTTAGGAAAATCAACTAATTCCCATGTATCATTTCTCTCAATTGATTCTATTTCATCATTCATTGCATTAATCCAATGTTCTTCCTTAATTGCATCTTCAAAATGTATAGGATCTTGAGTAAATAAAACAAAATTTGATTGTAAATCTAATTTACTTCCTTGCTCATAAATCTCACTCAACCTTCTAGTTTTCTTGCTTGATCTCAATTGTGCAAGTATAGGGTTTGAATTATTACTTGTGAATTTGAAGATTCTCTATGCTCAACTTCAATTTCTAAGTGATCTCCTTGTGGACTTTGTGGTGGAGTTCCTTTTTGGTCACTTGGTTGATCCTCTTGATCTTCATGATCCTTTTTATCCTTCTCATCATATGTTATTGTTCTAGCACTTGTAACATTTGTATCTATATTTCCATCCCAAGATTCATCTTCTTTAAATACAACATCCCTACTCACAATGACTTTTCTAGTGATAGGATTAAACAACCTATATGCCTTAGATTGCTCATCATAGCCAACAAAATGCATTTCTCACTCTTATCATCTAACTTACTTCTAGTTTCTTTAGGAACATGTGCATATGCAATACAGCCAAATACTTTGAGATGAGAAACACTATGAATCTTACCACTCCATGCTTGTTGTGGAACCATGTCCCTCACAATCTTTGTTGGACTCCTATTCAAAATATAAACAGCACAAGAAACTGCCTCAGCCCAATACTCATTAGGAAGATTCTTACCTTTCAACATGCTCCTTGCCATCTCCATTATGTCCTATTTTTTCTCTCTGCAACACCATTTTGTTGCGGTGTGTAACTGGTAGTAAATTGTTTTTTGATTCCATGATCCCTGCAATAATCTAAAAATTCATTTGACTTATACTCTCCTCCTCTATCAAATCTCAATACCTTGATAGGTAAACCACTTTGTTTCTCAACAAAGGCCTTAAATTATTTAAATTTGCCAAAAATTTCAGATTTGTATTTAAGAAAGTAAACCCATGTCTTTCTAGTAAAGTCATCAATAAATGTTAAGAAATAAATACTCCCCCCTAATGATGGTGTTTTCATTGGACCACATATATCTGAATGTACAATTTCTAAAGGTACTCTTGCTCTATATGACATCCCTTTTGGAAAACTTTCTCTCTAATGTTTGGCCAAAATACAACTTTCACATGGACTTAATGATGCTTCAATTGGGGGTAAGCGTCTAACCATTTTCTTTCTTTGCAATAAAAATAACCCTTTGAGATTTAGGTGACCATACCTCAAGTGCCATATCCATGTTTGATCTTGACTTGCTGCCTTGAAACTTGCTCCAACTTCATCAGTCATATTGCTCTTCATCCAAAGTGGAAACATTCTATTATTTGTCATTTCTACCCTTGCAATCACCATTTTACTAGGAGGCATATCAAATATAGTTCACAAATTTTTCTCAAAAATAACTCTATAAATTTTTTGACTAAGTTGCCCCACACTTATAAGATTATGTTTCAAACTAGGTACAAAGTATACATCAGAAATGGATTTCTTACCTTGCTTTGTTATAACATTGATTGTGCCTTTTCCACTCACTTCCACTATCTCATTATTTCCTAACTTCACTTCAGATTTAATTGATCTATCTAAACTTGCAAAAAACTCTTCATTGCCTGTCATATGATTGCTGCAACCACTATCTAAAAACTAGAAATCATTTGTGCTCTTTCGAGCTACATTACAAGTAATGAACAATGACTCAAAATTACTCTCTGAAAAATTTACATTTTGCTTACTAATATCAGCTTATTTTTTTCGACACTCATTTGCAAAATGTTGAAACTTCTTGCAATAATAACATTGAACATTTGATTTATCATACCTTTGTGATGTCTGATGGTTATAGCTTCCCCTTGAGTATTGATTTCTTCTTTCTCTTGAATCTAGACTTCGTTCTTCTTTTTGAAAATTATTTCTGCCTCTTCCTCTTCCTCTGCCAAATGTCATTTGTGTTTTGAATGCATTCTCTAGTGAATTACCATTACGCTTGTTCAACCTATCTTCATGATTATACAAGGATCCAAAAACCTCATCTACAGACAATGTTGTTAAATCCTTAGATTCTTCAATTGCAACCACAACATTATCAAATTTAGGAGGCAAACTTCTTTAAAAAGAATTTACAACTTTTTGGTCAGAAAGCTCATCACCATTCATCCTTGCTTGATTAACCACATTTATAACATGATTTGAAAATTGTTCTATAGAATCAGACTGCTTCATTGGTAAATTCTCAAATTCTCTTCTAAGTGATTGCAATTTGACAATCTTTACCTTACTTTTACCTTGATATGAAGTCTCAAGAATGTCCCAAGCTTGCTTGGCTGTAACAGCTGCCTTAATTTTTCCAAGAACTGAGTCATCCAGAGCTTGTCCAATAATTTGCAAAGCTTTCTTACTCTTCTACCTATTCTCATCAAGCTTTTTCTTTTGGTCAACATTTAAAGTAGACTCATCTACAGGTTTAGAATAACCAGTTAAGATTATATCTAATAACTCACAGGAATCAAATATAAGCTTCATTCTAAAAGCCCAATCATCATAATTCTTTCTAGAGAACATAGGAACTGAAGCCTGAAAACTCCCTGAAGCCATGTTCGACAAATACTTATAAACAATATTTACCGATATAACAAACCCTAAATAGGGCAATAAGAAACTTACTGATCTCACAATAACTTTCTCTTCTATAGTTCTCCTTATGTACAATCCTTCAAACACCTCTTCTTAACTTGGCTCTAAACTTGGCTCTGATACCACTTGTTAGGTGGGGCAGAGGCACAGTAAAATATGAAATCCAATAAATGTGTTGCGGCACAATATTTGATTATCTTTTTCTTGATTGATTAAAACTGAATACACTGCACTCCTTTTATAGGAAAGTTTACATTCTCTAGAAATCTCTGACATTTTCTGACAAGTCAATAATCTACAAGATTCTGGAAACTACTATAGCCGACAACCTAAACCTAACCTAAACCTAAACTTCTGGAAACATTTAACGATGGGTTAGAGTAGAAATTATTATTTCTAACAAGATGATGGAATGGCATGAATACAAAGAATGTTGGGAGAGGGAGGGAAAATTCTCCCTGCTAATTTCTATCATTAATTGTATTAAAATTAATTTTTTTTATTTTGTCTCTTAAACATTCAAATTGTTCTTGTGTTAATACTTTTGTAAATATATCTTCTAATTGATCTTTGAATCTACAATGTTCTAATATTTTGTCTCCGTTGTTAATGAATTCTTGAGTGAAGTGATATCAACTATAAATGTGTTTTATCCTTTTGTGAAAAATATGATTCTTTGACAGTACAATGGCAAAAAATTGATCACAATAGATTGTAGTAGACTCCTCTTGCTTATGCATTAGATCTTTCAAGACTTTGCATCCACACTAATTGACATTCTTCTGATGTACATGTTACATATTCTACTTCGACTACATAAATTGTCACAATAGGTTGCTTCTTTCATGCCCATGCCACAATGCATGTTCAAAGATGAAATGGATATACATCTGTACTCTTTCTATCATCAATACTTCCTACAAAGTTACTGCTAGTAAATCCAACCAAATGAAAATCATCTAAAGAATCCATTATATCATAATTCAAAGTCCACATAATGTATCTCAATATTCTTTTTCCTTCTTGCCAATGTGAGTTCTCACCTGAAGCCATAAATCTAGAAACTATACTCACTTCTGGCTTAATTGTTATGAGATACATCAAACTACCAACCAATTTTCTTAAAATAGTGAAACCAAATTCTTCTTCATTATCTTTTCTACTTAATTTTGTGACTTTGTAATATGTGTAGAGACTAGACTATGATTTACCATTCTAAACCTTTGCAAAACATATTTTTCATATTTATTTTTGACAAACAAAAATAACTTTATCATTTTGGGCAACTTCAATACCAAAATATTTCATCATTTTGAAATTTGTCATCACAAATTATTTCTTCATTGTTAATTTAAACATATCAATAGAAAGATTACCTATAAAGATCAAATCATCACCATACAAGCCAACAATCAAAATTTTCCCTTCCTTATTGACTTTGGTGTATAGTGTTGGTTCACTAGTACTTCTATTGAATCCATTTCCAATCATGTATGAATCAATTCTGCTCTACCAAGCCCTTTAAGCCTTCCTTAGCCCATATAGTGCCCTTTTCAATCTATAAACCTTGTCTTCATATACTTTGATGTCATAACCTAGCGATTATTGTACATAAATTTTTCTTCTTCTTCTAAATATCCATTCAGGAAAGCTGATTTTAAATCCATTCATTTTGAATTACAATAGCTATTACAATTCTAATAGTATCTAGTCTAGCTACATGTGCAAATGTTTTAATATAATCAACTCCATATTCTTGTGTAAACCCTTTAGCTACTGGTCTTTCCTTATATTTGTCAACTTCTTCAATTTCCATATACTTAAAACTAACCTATTTTACACCAATGCATTGTTTATCCTTAAGAAAGTTATCTTGTTCCCATGTATCACTTTTCTCAATTGATTCTATTTCATCATTCATTTCATTAATCCAATTTTCTTCTTTAATTGCATCTTCAAAATGTATAGGATCTTGAGAACTTAAAAAAAAATTTAATTGTGAATTTATCATATCTTCTTGAACATAAATATCTTGTGAACTTTTATTTTTTGTTTATTAAGCCTTGATCTCAATGATGCAAGTGTAGGATTTAAGTCATTAGTTATTTGTGGACTTGAAAATTATTCTTGCTAATCTACCGTTTGTATGTTACCTCCTTGTAAGATTGTTGATGGACTTCTGTTTATCTCATTTGATTGATCTTATTTATTTTCTTGATCTTTTCCTTCTTGTTCATGACACAATATTGTTGGAGTGCCTAAAAGTGTCTTATAGATATACTTCCATCCCAAGATTCTTCTTCTTTGAATATAACATCTCTACTTATAATTAATTTCTTAATTATAGGATTAAACAACTTCCAAGCCATAGATTTCACATTATAGCCAATAAATATGCACTTTCACTTATATAATCTAATTTACTCCTTACTTCTTTATGAACATGTGCATATGCAATACAACTAAATACTCTTATATGAGAGACATAATGATGCTCACCACTCCATTTTTTTTGTGCAATAATGTTACTTGTAATCTTTACTAGACTCCTATTCAAGATATAAACAACACAAGGGACTTCTTTTGCCCAACATTCATTTGGTATAGTCTTACCTTTGAACATGATCCTTTCCATCTCCATTATTGTTCAATTCTTTCTTTCAGAAACACCATTATGATGAGGTGTGTAATTTGAAGTGAATTGATTCTTTATTCTATGGTACTTTTAATAATCCAAAAATTCATATGACTTGTATTCACCTCATCTATCTAATACCTAAACCTTGATCAATAAACCACTTTGTCTTTCAACCAATGCCTTAAAATCCCTAAATTTTCCAAATGTCTTAGATTTATATTTGAGAAAATAAACCCATATTTTTTTACTATATTCCTCAATGAATTTTAGAAAAAACTATTTGCCCCAATGATTGTGTTTTCATTGGACCACAAGAGTATGTATGCACAATTTCTAGAGGTTCCCAGTCTTTATATGACATTTATTTTGGAATTTGTTTCGCGATGTTTTTTTCTTAGATTAAACTATCACACGAATTTATTGATACTTTAATGGATGATAAGCCACTCACAATTTCCTTTCTTTGCAACAAACTCAATCCCTTTAATTTACGAAGAACACAACACAAATGTTATATCCATACTTGATCTTAACTTGTTTCTTTGAAACGTTCTCCAATCTCTTTCATTAGTCCACATTTCATGTGAAGTGGCAACATTCTATTATTTGTCATTTCAACTTTTATAACCATCATGTAACTAGAAGAAACATCAAATATTGTGTATATATTATTCTCAAAAACAACATTCTAACCTTTTTGTGTAAGTTTTCCCAGACTTCGAAGATTATGCTTTAAACAAAATACAAAATAAAAATCAAGAATAGATTTATTACTAGGATTTTTTATCACTTCATTTTTTTCTTTTCCACTTAGTTCCACTATTTTATCATTGCCCAATTTTACTCTTGATTTGAGTGAGGTATCCAATCTTTTAAAAAATGGCTATTTTGTGTCATATGATCATCATGAGCACCATCTAAAAACTAAATATCACTTGATATCTCTTGATCTACATGACATGTAATGAATAATGTCAGTGAACTACTTTCATAAAAAATTACATTATTTTTTGCTACATATGCCTGCTTCTTCCAACACTCATTTTCTAGGTGACCAAAATTCTTGTAATAATAACATTGGACATTTGGTCTTTTGTACCTTTCTGATTCATCACTATTAGTGGACCCCCTTGAGCTAAAATTTTGATTTCTCCTTCCTCTTTAATCAAGACTACTTTCCTCGAACTTTAATAATTATATCTCCCTCTTCCTCATTCTCTAAATCCTAGATTTCCTCTTCCATTGCTTCTACCAAATGTCAATTTTGTTTTGAACGAATTCTCTAATGAATTATTATCATGTGTAATGAATTTATATTCATGGTCTTGGCATGACCGAAGAAAATCATGTATAGATAATTTTGACAAATATTTAGATTTCTTAATTGCCACAATAATATTATCAAATTTAATAGGCAAGAGACTACAAAACAATGGTAAATTGTGAGCCTATTATTTGGGAGGTCTAGGGTTCTACTCAAGCTTAACAAATAATAATAATTAATCATGAAACATAATAAAATTGATCTTGGCTTTGACCTATTACTTATATGTGTGTGTGTGTGTGTGTGTGTGTGTGTGTGTGTGTGTGTGTGTGTGTGTGTGTGTGTGTGTATGTATCATAGGCAAGCTAATTAAGATATTTTCTACAATTCTTTTATTTGACTAGCTCATAGTCATTCACCCTTATTATATTAACCATATTCATAACTTGAATTGAAAATTGTTTTACTGACTCAAAATCTCCCATTTGGAGGTTTAAAAATTTCTTCTTAATGACTACAATTTAGATACTTTTACTTTTTTTATACAATTATATGAAGTATTGAGAATCTCCCATGCTTTCTTGGTTGATGTATCTCCACACTAGTACCAATAATGTATTACTAAATAAACTACTAAAAATTGTAGATATGTGACCAATTTTGATCACGTGACTACTAGTAGTTTATTGTCAATCATTAATCTTACAACCAAATGTATGACTAAACTATTTTAATCATTAGTTTGGGTATTGATTTGATTGTTTATTGTTATTAAATAGTATTTTATTTTTTGGTTTATTTGGTACTTGATTGTTTTTAAACAATAGTTTATCTGGAAGTATATTGATAGTATATTTGGTAGTTGATTTGATAGTATATTTGGTAATTGATTTGGTAGTTGCTTTGGTAGTATGTTTGGTAGCTGATTTTGTACTATATTTGGTAGTATATTTGGTATTTTATTTGGTAGTTTATTCAATCATATTAGGGCACGATGAACTCAAACCACCATCCTCCTACTCGTAAAGCAAGTGCTCTTCCATTCACCTAGTACCCTTTAAAGAATAGTAGTTTATTTAAACACATAATATGAAGATCAAGAGAATATTTTCATTGTTGAATTCATTACATGTGGCTTGTTCCCCATATTATAGTAAATTTATTACGTGGCTTGTCTACTAAATTTATAGCATTATGTGACATATTTGCAACTAAGTCTATGGTAGCCACTTCCTCTAAACTAATATTTTCCCAAAGAGAGCATCGCTTGAATGTGGTGATTCATTCTTCTATTGTTACTACCTATTCTTGATGGAGTTTCCTTTACAATAAGCAGTAATATAGTAAATATCACTGAAAAATCCTTTAACAATTACTACAAATATTAACCAAAAATTTATTTACCAAAAAAAACACTATTCTCTTTATATAAATATCAAATAGCTATGCACTTATCTTTATGGCTAGGTGGTTGTTGGAGAGTGTTTATTACACTTGTTGACATTTATTAAACTTTAGTATGCAAATGACATAGAAAACAAGAATTTCAGAAAAGCAAGGTACATGAAATGATTTTTTTAAAGAAGTATCTATACTAAAGTTAATTTTGACAATAGGTAAAGTAGTTCCATTTCATAAATGCAATAGCAAACAATATTTTATTTTTATGATAAATTGAATTAAAAAACTATAGAAGAAGAAAATAATGGACTAGTAAAGTCTGATAGGGAATGGCTAATCTTCATATGTTGATAAACCCTAGTTATAGGATTATCCCCATTACCATACATTGATAGGTATTTAGGTGGTTGAGCATAACCATAAGTTTCATATCCTTGATCATTACCGTAGTAAGTTGCATTCCATTGTTTTGGATCTACTTGTCCCTGACCTCATCTAACAATAGGCTTGTACAAAAGTAAAATAATTCAGTGAAATTTTGAAAATGTGTTCAAGAGGAATAGTTCATGGCTATTTCAAATTGATAATTAGACTTAAGAGTTTTTCTTTAAATTTTTAGTTACAGGATTATGACCCTAAGATGACTAATAATTTGTTGACAAATAACAGTATCATGTACCCTTTGCAAAGCTTCTCTGGTGAATACCTTAGACAAAATTAAAAAGAATATTTCAAATATGTATGTAGTACATACTATTCAATAGATGCACCATGATCAAACAATAGTCATACATGTTACCAAAGTGCACAATTCCACATCCACACTAATTGGTATTTTGACATAGATAAGCCCATACTTCAGATCTTCTTATAAAATGTTTAGATATAGTCCACCAAAAAATGTTTGCAACATATAGATAATAAGAGAATGCAAGAAAAACATCAAAAAAATATTTGGACATGCACTTGCATATAGTTACTTACAATTGTGTTATTTAGATTAACATATGTCAGGAAAACTAGAGGAGATGGCACATTGTACGTTGGTATTTTGTAGGAAGCTACAGAAGAAATAAAAGATTAATAAAGATTATGCTCAAAATTACAAAATCAAAAGAATGAGATAGAAGTTGATCCTATAGAAGTCAAATTTAAATATCAAGTAACAATGAAAAATGACACATATAAGACCTGACCAGTAAACTACTAACCTTAATTTCAGAAAAAATTAAATGTTCTTACTATAAAAAGGAAAAAACATTTGGACCCAAACTGCATTTTATATAGGAAACATTTATGCATTATCTAGTGATAGAGACATATTATTACAAAGACTTTTATAGCTATGGAATGGAAAATGAGCTCATGAAAATAAAATAACTAAATCTGCAATCAAGTTTCTCATCCTAGAAAGAGAAACAAAAAATGAAATGAGAGAAAAATGTTGGTGCTATGTGCAAATGGCTATCAACGTGCAAATTAATCACACCCTATTTGTCTTATAGATATTGGAATTTATTTGAGAAAGTATGGATATTTTTGTTTAAATTCAATATTTAGTGAGTGGGAAATGGATGACTTCAAGCCCTAGGGAAGTTTTATCTTTATAGAAAAAAATTTCATATCTGGAAGCAACCTATTCATTGAAGGTATTAATTGGAAGCTGAGGGAGCTTAAACACAATGAACTATTTATAATATATATTTTCTACTTTGAGAAAATGTTGGTGTTATTGGTGTGAAATTATTAGTGATCAATGTAGGCAAGATGATACTTCTATGGATTTCCACCTACTCAATCTCCATGGTTTATATTGCCATTTCCTTCCATTGTGATCATTGGGTTGTGAGAATAATTTTCACTATGACCTATAGGCTATGACAATAGATACATATATCCATGTCTCATGAGAACTATTGTCTTGAGATGATAAGAAGGAAAGACATTGTAGAGATTGGCTTGGATAATGAAGAAAACAAGATATTTCCATATCAAGAGATCTAATAACATATTATACAATTTGATATTTCAAATCCATCAATTATGCTAGAAATGGTGTTACAAAGATGGAAATTTGATGTAGAATTACAACAACAAAAAGAACATTTAAAATAGGAAAGAAAAATAAAATAAACAAATTTGGAAATAGAACTTTGTTTGGAAAGTAGAGTATGCTCTGGTCCAGAGGAGAAAAATTAAAAGTATTTTTTGTTGTTGTAGCTCTTAAAAAATAAGAGTTACATAGAAAGGGTTGACCCTGGCTCTATATATCAAGAAGCCCCCCAAATTAATATATTGACAAGCCTAATTATCTTAGTTGTTGTAAATATTATGTCTACAACCTACACAAAAGTCCAAATACAGAAAGACTTTTACAAATGTCTTACTAATAACATCTTAACTTCCGTAATTCTTCCACAAATATTGAAATTAAAATAAACTTTGACTAAGATAATATGAACTATGCATGTAGATGCACATGTTTATTTTTCAACAAGATTAATTGAAATTAATTGATCGTCTAGCAAAAACCTATACATACTGAAAAAAACAATGTGTTTATTGAATAATGCAAAGATGTACTTCAAAGTAATAACTAACTGCCCAATGTTTCAGTGAAAAAGGAGTGAAGTTTCATAACTAAATCTAGAGTTGCATGACTTTTATTTCCCACTAAATGACATCATTAATCTTGACATTTGGTGCAGATACACTAGTAGATGCTTCAGAAATGGCTTTATGCCTGTAAAGTCTACGTGTTCAAGAGTTTGCACAACTTTTGACCAAATTCATTATTTACAATAATTACATTTGAAGAGGACATATCCTTAAGATTTTATATCAAATTTATGATCCTAAGCTTTAATAGATTCTAATACTCTATTCTAAATCTCCCATATTCAACACAGACGTGATATCAACCAAGTACATTAGTTTGGATTTCTCTAAAATTATTCCAACCAGCCCATCTTACACATTTTCTACAATGCATGAGAAAGACGCCACTCAAGAAATTTTGTCTTAAACCATTATCCAAGCCTGTTTTTGAAGCATGTGATCATCACATTCTATAATATGTCATTCCTTTAAAGACTTTATGCCAAACAATTTTCTATCATTTTTATACTTTCATAAGCCTTTCCAATATACTTATCTTTTGTAAGTTTCGCATTATGTTCCATCAGGTGTCATCTTTCGTTCATTTCGTCGAACACTTAAAATGCCATGTCTAGACTCCACATTTCATGGGCAATTCTACTGACATTTCAAACTATATGATCTGATAAATGTGCAAAACTAGTTTTCTTTGGTAAATTGTTGTAGCTGATTTTTTTGATATCATATAATTATTCAATATAATCCCTTGAGATGATCTCATTGTGGCTTTTAGTCAAATGCTTCAACCGTTTCCATTACTGTGGTGGCTATCATTTCACATACCATTACAATTATAAAAACTAATAAATGGTTGTGATTGAGTTTCCTATATTCGTGGTCAACCATTATGTTGTGTGGATTGAAAAGATGCTTACCAAATGTGGTGATATCGGTCATGCATTTTATGAAAAAATTATGAATGGTCTTCACCATACCTTGGAATAGCTACCACCCATTCGTGTGTAATGTATTTTAATGAAATTTACCAAACATTTGAGTTGCATTCTCTCTTGTTGTACCCTACACAAACCCATCACTCAAAATTTTTAAAAATTTAATATATGACAAAATGATGCACATTCACTATCATTTATTCCGCAAATATTGATTAAACCTCTTTAAGATTTCTAAGAGTCATTTCAAAAATCAAGATCCATGTATAACCTACAAGGAAGGTATTTAGTTAGGCAATTCAATACCTAAAGTAGAAAATGTTTAGATAGAATCTTTGACAGATCTCATGATGTATGAATAATAAGGATTGTCACAATAGTTTCATAATATAAGTTCAATCTATTTGTATAAATATAAATATAGCATGTTTCAACCCATAAGAAATTTAATACCTTCTCTTTGAGATACAAATATTTTGACCAAAGTACTTATGCGTTCACTATGAGCAACAAATCTATAGTATACAATTAAAATAAATTGCATATCAGTTTGAAGCATATATTCTTTCTAAAAGTAGTATTATCTGATTATTTCCTTGCACTATAATTTCAATTCTGATATATTTATGAGACTGAATAAAAACTAAATTTCAAAATCAGAAACACTAACTTAAATCCTAAAATATCACTTTCAAATTACTATTCTAGTTCAAAACACTTCTACAAACTAAATAAATGAAATATGAATGTTACACTTTTGTGTTTATGTGATCATAGTAGAAATTAAGAATAAGCTTTAATCCAAAACAAGTTAACCCACTATACATGTAATATTACTACTAGTATCTAACTTGTTCAAATACACATCTAACAAGTGTAATGCCCCTTAAAGTATTAAGTCCTTTTCTTTGCAAAAACTTATACATAGCACCTTCTAGACACATCTTGGTCATATGTTAGATACAACAATTTCTATGTTATTTCTTTTTCACATCATTTAATAAAGAGACGTGTGCTTCAACACCCACTTGAATTTACAACTCTTTAGTGCTTACATTTTGAATAAATCATACTACATATATACTTAATTAGTAGTTCAAGTTTGATATGAAATAGGTATAAAATCAAAAATACTACATTGGATCGAACCTCCTTGTAATTGGTAATGGGCATTAAATGAAAAGTATTCATGTGTTAGGTTTTTTTTTTTAAAATTAGGATTACAACGGTTTACATTGATTGTATTTTCTTATGACACCATGTCCACTATGATTGAATGATGATTGGTATGTTATCATTAAGAAATAATACATTAATAAGAAATGAAGACTTTTTGTTTATTTTATCTTCATATTCTTTAAACTCTGGTTTGACTATTTATGGTTTTGTAATGTCGTCTAACTACAAAGAGTCAAAATTGAATAAAATGATGAGTACTAACATTTTTATTGTCAAGTTACATATTCATCTTATTGCTATAATGGTACTATGTTTTTTTGTTATTTGGTTACTTAGGACTTGTGTCAACTAAACATTCAGATTTAAAAATAGTGTCTGTGGACTGTAACATGCACAAGATATGGTCAGTGTTTGTTTTTTGTCAAAAGTTCTTAAATAATGAAGGGCTATAAATTAACAAAATAAGCCCATCAATAGAACATTGGCCAACCAAAGGGAAAAACCAAAAGTAGAGAAAAGGCCCAAAAGTAAGAAACCTATGAAACCAAGGATGAAACTAGAAAATTCTTCACTTACTCCTTTGCCTTTCTTTCAAGGTCCTAGATGATCTCTACCACTTCAGCATTGGCTCCTGGTTCTTCTCACAACTCTGATCCAAGTAGCTCTGGGTTACGTCTGTTATGCTATCTTCTTCCATATTGTCTTCTTCACTGTCCTTTCCATCCTTGTCTATGAAAAACCCCTTGGCTTTTAGATTAGTACCAAGACTGACAATTTTTTCATTGAGAGCATTCAGAATATTGAGCAACTAGTTAGCCATTTTGTGGTTGAAAGTCTCGAGATTTTGCATCCTTTTTTCAACCATCCTAATTCTATTCCCTTGGTCTATCAAGTTCCCTTGCTCAGTCTCTTTATCCTAGCTTTCCAACTATCCCATTCTTTCTTTAACCTCCTCTAACTCATGAAACGACCATTTTATAGATCAAAAATTATCAATCATGTTGTTTTTTTCATTGTTGAGAAAATTATTACCCATCTCCCTTGCATTGTTAGTGATGGCCATGAGTGTCGATTCTAGTAGTTCCTCTAGTTGGACCTTGCCCTTCTATTATTCAATGATTTGGGGATTGATGACTTCTCACACAATCCCCTTTTTTGAGGTTTTGGCATTGAAATTATTCCAAGCCATATGCCTATCTTTTATAATCACATCACTACTTCCTTCCACTAGTTTCTCCTTTTCTACCTCCTTTTGAGGAATGGGGAGAGAAGGGGTCACAAATATCTCCAGACCTATATTCCCCTTAAGAGGCATGTCCTTCTCTTTCTTCCTCCTCTACTTCTTTTTGGGATTACTAGCCAACTTCTCTCAAGTTTCACCATCCTCACCCTTGTTCTCCTCATCCATGTCCATATCTTCTCCTTCCTCATTCTATTCTTCTTCTTGTTGAATAGTTTTTTTGGGCACATGACCCCTAGAGATTTTCCTAGTACTTTACTTGGAGTAGGAGTGTCCTTGTTTCTTCCCATGGCCTTCTTCTTCAATGAATGATATTCTTCCTCCTCCTCTGAGCTTAAGCTCTAAATTTCTTCTGTATTTGAGGACAAATTAGAGCTCCCTATTTCCTTAGAAGCAACTACAAAATGTAATAGGGGTTTACTCTAGGTTTGAGCTTTCAAATTTTGATCGAGAAAAATTAGTAAATCCTCATGCAAGGTAGGGTTAGCACTAGTTTTTTTCTTATACCTAAAAATGTTCTTATTCATGGAAGAATACAAATGAAAAGGAAAAGAAACCTTAGCCCCACAATAGAAATGATTGACTAGAACAAAATGATGGGTTCTAACCATATCAAATCTTGTGTCCAAAGAAATAAAATCAATGATGGCCCTCAGCACATACCTCCAAAGTTTTTTGATCAAGTCCATCTCATAGTAAGTTTCACTTTTCACCAGCTCATTCCTCTCATCCATGTTCTTAGCAAACTCCTTTACTCCACACGCAAAAACTTTTTAATCTCTATAGAAATTTAAACTCTCATCTAGGATTTTAGTGACATTTGAAATGACCTCCACATTAATATGATTTGACACCCCATCAATTTTAACCATTCCATTCTTCCAAGAATTAACCATTAGGTTGGTAATCATAGAGTCATACCCGTTAAGCTTGGAAATTTAGTTTGCAATGCCACCCTTTTCAAGCTTTTCCTAGACCTTGGTTCTTTGCCTCCATTTATCCACCTCACCTACTGGCCCTTTTCTACTTCATTCTCCCACCATTCCTATAGCCTAAATAGTATCCTTTTGCATAACCACAATATGTTCTTCACCTTCCTTAGTCCCTTGTATTCTCTATCAAAAATCACTTTTTCTTTCAGTCCTAGTGAATTGAAAAAGAAAATAAACCACCCACAAAGTGTGGCAATTTAACACAAAATATGTAATCCCCTAATTGTACCCCTATTTTCCATCAATGCATTGGATTTCACACATATTAGCTTTAGCTTCTATAATTAGCTTGGGATTTCACTCGTACCACCCTGGATCCTCTCCTAATCTATTAGGCCTTTTGCAACAAATGAAATATTCTCTTCATTGTTCTATATCATCACCATTTCTTTCCTAACTACCATGTTGGAAAACCAATCAGCCACCCAATTAGACTCCCTATATTCATGGCTGACATGAACTCTCTTAAATTTACCAAGTGTTTTATGGATTTCTTCTACTATATTTACAATAGTCTAGGAAGGTTAGAGAACACCTTTTATAAATCTCATAATATTATTTGGATCTCCCTCTACCATAATTTTTTGACTCCCACTTCTACAGCCAACTTAGGATTATGGAGAGCTGCACTAGCTTCAACGTGATTATTTGTTTGGATTTGCAAGGGATAGGAAAGAGCATCAATATCCAAACCATGCCAATTTCTAATTATTCCCCCACATCCCAAAGGACCAGGGTTACCTTTAGCTACTCCATCAAAGTTGGCTTTATGCCAACCTTCAGGAGGGAGTTTCCACTTCACCCTCTATCTTTTTGTTCTCTTGTAATTTTACCTTTCCTTACTATAGTTGTCTTCATCAAGATCTACCCTCTTTCTTATAATAAAATTTTCTCTCATATTACTATTGATTTTATGCATAAGCACATAAGAAGGAGCGTCACTATCTCTAAAAATTCTATTGTTTATCTCCTTCCATACTCCCTAGCAAAAGTGGGCAAAGTCCATATGCTTATACAATGTGAATTAGTACTTTTGTAAAAACTATCCCACTGACAAAAAAAGTCCAAAACATTACCTGGCTTGCACCAACTTATCCCAAAGTTCTTGGTAAGACATTCCTAGGCCTCCATGGAAAAAGGGCAATGGATGAAGATGTGATCAACCATCTCCAATTGATGCTTACAAAGAATAGATCTGTTAGGGATATAATACCCTCATTTTGCCAAATTATCTAGAGTGAGAATTTTGTTTTGAAGTGTCACCCAGAAGAACATGTTAATTTTAGGGGTAAGGATAGACAACTTGGCCTTAGCCCAAGGAGATTTATCCTTCAAGTTCCAAAGAGAGTTGTATCCTCAAGCCATTGAGTAGCATACATTAGAGTTACCTTCCCATATCAATTCATCCAGATTATTATTCAAAATCAAATAATTCAGAATCACCATTATTAGCTTAAGATCATTTGAAATCAAAGATAGATCTCTCCATCCCTGGTCTATTCTATAGTCTTTTACTTTGATTATGAACAATCTAATAAAAATTTTGATCCAATTATCAAAAGAAAGATTATTGATAAGGGGACTCTAAATCAGCTAGTTATCCTGCCATAAGAGGATGTTCTCTCCATCACCCACTTTCCATTTATCCTTAGAGTTAGCCAAGGCTCTAGCCTTAAAGATTCCACTCCAAATAAATGACTGATTTGGGATGCTAGGGTCATTGAGAAAATACCTTAGAGAGGGTCTCCTAATATACTTGTTGACCAAAATTTCTATCCATTCCCCCTTTCTGCTAAAGATGTGCCAAACTTGCTTTTCCTAAAGAGCATTATTGAGATGCCTTAGTTTTTTGATTCCCAAACCACCAAAGCAATTGGGGAGACATAGATTAGCCTAGGCTACTAGAGGGTATCTTTTATGTTCCTCCAAACTAGACCACAAAAAATATCTTTGGATCTTTTCCATTTTGTCAACATATTGGACCAGGATCAAAAAGAAACTCAAAGCATGTGTAGGAAGATTCTAAATAGTGGAATTCACCAAAAGACATTTACCAACTTAGCTGAAGGTGGTACCCTTCCAACCTCCTAGCTTCTTACTAAAGCAATCAACAATCCCATTCTAGAATAAATTCAATGGCTTTGTTCCCAAAGGAAGTCCAAGATAGCTTGTAGGTAGGGTATCCGCTCCACACCCAAGAATACCAACAATCTTCCTTTGTCTATCTACAAGGGTGTTGATAAAGAAAATTGAGATTCTTGCCTAATTAACTAGCTAACCAGTTCCCTTGGTATACAAATCCAATAATCTCTTCATTGATTTAGCCACTTATACTAAAGCTTCTCCTTCCATAATAATATCATCCAGAAACTATTTGTGAGTGAAATAAGTATGCTATAAAGAAGGCTTAATTCTTCTCAAAATCTCTTCCCACCTTTTTCTCTAAATCAATATACCTACACACTTAGCTATGATAGTAAATAGGATGGGAGATAGAGGGTCTCCCTTCCTTAATCCTCTTGATGGTTTGAAGAAATCAGATGGGGCCTTATTAATCATGATAGCAAGAAAAGGGGTAGAAACAAGTAGAGAAATGAGCTTACAAACTTTGTGATCAAAGCCAAAATCCTAGAGAACTAAACCAAGGAAAGTCCAATCCACCTAGCCATAGGCTTTGGAGTTATCCAACTTGAGGAGAAGGCCCTCCCCTCTTCCTTTAATATAACAAATAAATGACTTCATACAACATTATTATAGAATCCAAGATCTATCTACCAGGGACAAAGCTCATCTTCTTCTTAGAAATAACCAAAGCAAGAACTTTTAAGATTCTAGTCATTAGAACTTTCAAAATGACCTTATAGAAATAAATATAGAGACTTATGGACTTAAATTGGTCCATAGAATATTCTGCAAGGATTTTGGGATTAAGAACTAGAAAGTTAGAGTTGAGCTCTTTCAGAAGCATCTTGGCCCCAAAAAAATCTTGTACTGCCTTTACAATATCCACCTTAACCACCTCCCAATAAACCTAGAAGAAGAAAGTAGGAACACCATTTGGCCCTGAGGCTTTATTAGCTAGGAGAGAGAATAGAGCTTACTTAATTTCCTGAGTATTTGGAATCACCCACAACATATTATTGTGGTGGGGTTGTATGACTTGGGGTAGAGATGAAAAAATTTCATTCTAATCCTCCATAGATAACATAGGATCCCAAGAAATGAGAGAAGATAAAAATTTAACTACCTTAGCTAAAATATCATTATCTTTAATCAAAAGAGATTGGCCTTTCTTGATACCTATAATCCTATTGTTTTCCCTATGCTTAAGAGTGGAAAGATGGAAGAATCTTATGTTTTGATCTCCCTCTTTAAGATAATTAATTATAGATATTTGTTTCAAGAAGTCCTCTTCTTTAGTAATAATGTTATGAATATCAGAGAGAATAGTCATCTCTATGTTCTTGTTTTCATCATTATATCTTTCCTATTGAATTATATCTTGAATATTATGAAGCTGATCATAAATCTCCTCTTTGGCCTGAAAAATATGACCAAAATTTGTCTTGTTCTAGACTTTGATATTGCATTTTACATTACTCAATTTCCTGGTAACCCTAAACAATTTGGTCCCTTCCACTTCAATGTTTCACCAAGAGGAGATCCTCGATAACAAGTCTCGATGGGAAATCCACATCTTTGCAAACTAAAAAAGAAAATTCTTTCTGGCCACAAGAGGGGCTATTGAAAGGGAAATAGGGGATGATCAAACCCAATTCTGGGTAGAAGAGAGAGCTTGTACAAGAAAGAGTTCGACCAATCCAGTGAAATGAGAGCTCTATCTAGGTGAACTTGAATACATTCACTCCCTATTCTCCTATTAGACCATGTGTAAACTCCACAAGAAAGATCAACATCCAAAAAAGCCAAATTGTTTATGAAATTTGAGAGATCCAACTTACTGTCCATATCCAGAGCTAGACCCCTATATTTTTTCTCCTCAATTAGGGGAGTATTAAAATCTCCCATTATTATACCTTTCTTAAGGTTAAAATTCTGAATAATAGAACAAAGCTTGGTCCAAAAATCCTTCCTTTCCCTCTTAGAATTAGGGGCACACACATTTAAAAGAAACCAAGAGTGTTTTCTATTAATATGCAATACCTTAAATAATAGTATATTGCCTTCATTATACATGGTGGATATTAGGAATTGCTTATTATTAAAGAGTTTGAGTAGCCTTGTATATGCTCCCTTAGAATCTGTGGCATCACCATTCATACTATTGCTAAAGGGAATCTTGCCCATTAGATCCTTCTTCATTTTCATTTCCTGAATTACCAGAAAATTAGGTCTATGATTTCTAATCATGTTCCTAACTAGCTCCTTCTTATGGGCTCCATTTAGCACCCTTATATTCTAGGATATTATCATTATTTCTTATTGATAGAGCAGTACTTGATGGTTCTTTCAATGCCATTGGCCAAATTCCTTCTAGCTTCCTCTTGCATCACTTGACCAAATCCAGAATCCTAGTTCCCAAATTAAAGGATGTAGATTGATCCCCAAGGTGAGATGAGGGTACCTCCTTGGTACTCTAAGGCCCTTGTGTTTCTTGCACATATGGTCAATGTTTGTTAAATACAATGTCCAAAAGACAATCCTGATGTCTTCCATGAGAATATTAGTAACATAAGTGAATAAGACTCAATACTATATGATCAATGATCATATGAAACAAAAATAACTTAAAGGTACTAGGATGCTATGAATATTTATTTTTTGTACAATGATACCTTAGTTCCCAAACATCCTCTATCTAGCAAGTTCTTGATTCTCTTCGACATGTCATATTGATGAAGGGTGCTCCTCTTAATACCATAACCACATAACAACAATAAAGAAACAAAATCAAATGTGAGAATAAAATATGGACTTCTTATTTGCACCATAAACGTAGAATTACATAATTTACAAGTAAAATATGCTAACCCACATGTGCACCTTAATTACAGTCATTTGCAAGACTAAGTTGCTAACTACCACCTAAAATTGTCCTAGACAATGTTTAGACATTTCTTAAATACGGAAATTTATGCCTCCTGAGAAGGTTCTACATGATCAAACTTAATACCTAGGGCCAATAGACCCTAAAAATAGATATAGAGTGGGCTAAATACATCTTTGACAAATTATTTTAGAAATTTTAGTAGCCCAACTTCGAAAGGCCATAACTCATGAACCGTTGCTCTGATTGACTATTATAACCACTTTTTAGAAACACTAGCTCCTGATATACAAGATGAAATGGTGCTAGTGCCATTCCATTGATTTTTTAGACCTTATCAAAGCACAACAACTACTCCAACAATGACCTTGAATATTTTTCTACAAAATTTTCCACTGAAAATATGCAATAACTTCTCTAGTACTTAAGTTGGACCAATGAGATTTTCATGGTAGGCTTCTAATTCCAAAATGAACCTTCATTTATAAAATGAGAACATTTTGAGCTTGTATGAGAAAATTACTAAAATTAGAAAGTTCCTATAAATAGTAACCAACCTATCTACTTGTTCTTATTAAAATAGAAAAGACTTAAAAGAAAATACTTTTGGGTGAAGCAAGATTGCTTTTATACCTAGGATGCTCGTGCATCACATATACAAGGTCTGCATTTAAATATGATATTTTAAAGTGATTTCTACTATCCCTATAAATGGAGTACAACATAAATGACCTTGGGATTTTTAGGAAAGAACCTATTATTTGTTGAGTCCTAAATTTATTTCAGATAAAGAATGTAGGTAATTGACATGCAATTGAATTTACCTTCCAATATGAATATTAAAAGGTTTTGGCACATAGAAGGAAAATTTGGATGGGGAACCACTCCAAGTAATAGTTATTGAGCTGCAATATCATTGCTATTATATATTTTTCTATCTATAAAGTATTCTATATTGTCTATCTATGTACTTCCATCCAAAAACACAAGATACTGGCACTAACTTCAACTTTATTCATTTTAAAAAGTATGATATGTGATTTCAAAATAGTTGAATTCATTCATATTAAATATTAGAATAGTGAACATAATAGAATTCCAATTCTAAAGCACTTTTACAAATCTATCTTGGCATATCCTACAAACATTGACATGACATGTCATCTTACTGAGGCATTTTGTAAAATAGATTGGATACCTTATCCACACTTTCACAATACCTACAAAAGTATTTGCATAAACATCTAGCAAAGATATTTTATGATTTATCCTTTGATGGACTTCTATTCTCTTTTCCAAAGCATCCTTTTGGCATAGGTTGGATGTTTTTAAATCCATTTCCTTAAAATCCATTATATAGTCATCCCAAACTTAATCCATGAAACTACCTATTAATGGGGAATTTTATCAAACAATTCATGTGCCTTGTCTATGATCCATATTTTAAGTACAAAGAGGTCTAAAAAATTGGCATACATATCATGTGTAGGATCTTCATTCCATAATTTGACTTCCTTTGACATGTTAGTGGCCCTAAATCTCTTAGGGTTCCCATTGCCAAATTAATAAAAGTATATGAAACCATAGAACCAACATAAAACACTATAATTTGGTACTATCAAACTAAAAGAATTAGATTGATAGACTAAAACACTCATTAACTTGATGAACATTCCATAAAAAAAAAAAGAACTTTAAATCGTTGGAATTAAAAAAATTATTCTTAAAAACATTTAGGTAGATCACCAACCTGAATTGAAGAGAGTCAAAGATGATCCATAGGGAAATCTATTATTTCTAAAAATTCCAAAGGTCCTATATTAGCATAGGTTCAATGTTTCAAAATAATTTCTATCAAGTTGATTTAATCTACATCCTGCATTCAATCTAAGAATCTACATGATGCACATAGATAGATGCAATGATGAATCTGGAAAGAAATGAAATGAGGAAATGGCTGAAAATTAAAATAGAGAAAATAAAAATAAAAACATGAGACAATATTACGTAATTGTACCTTCACAATTGTCACATCTTCCCCCTTATTATGACCATTCTTGATCTTAAAAATGTTGTCCAATTTTTTGAGAGTTGATGAAAAAAATCCTCATATGATCAAATTTAAAATTTGCAAAAGATAAGAACCTTGATAAATTTTAGAATGAGGAACCTAAACCTATGCCTATTCATCATGGTGGTTGTAGCAATAGGGTTGAGAGACTACACAATCAAAGGAATTATCTTTTTGAGAAGTTTCCATGTCAGTTGTGTAGACACCCACGGTTCATGAAGTGATCCAAAATCTATGTGACCTATCTATTTCTTATTATTTTAGAAATAGAGAAGAGAAATTGCAGAATTTAAGCCATCATTGACCCTATTGTGTAGAACACTATACACAAAATCCCCAATTTTGAGGTTGATTACATCATCCAGGGTAAGAAAATGTTAGTTACAATGCAGGTTGATTTCTCTGAGGTTTTAGTCATGATCAGTTCCATCCAATCTTCAAATGAATGGGAAAGCTTGGGCAATGACACAAAAAACAAGATTACTTCCATGGAGGTAAGAGTGTTGGTTATTTCATAGCCATGGGAGACGCATGGAATGGGTAGGAGATAAAGTGTTAGTGATGGTCTAATGTCCACATTTGAGAGTATAAGAGTTGGACTACCAATTTTATGTTTGATATAATTTAATTAAGATTCCTCACCATATTAGAGAGAATAAGACTACACATATACTCTATAATTATGTTTGATATAATTTAATTACCACAATTATCATTGATTGATTTATTATTATAATAAAGTATCAAATTGTTTAATCTAGTTGTTTTTCCTTAACTATGATAATTGATTCAACTGCCAATGTCATTTTTTTGCATCTGCTAGCTTTTCTTATACTACGATTCTCAGCATGGCTACTAAAGAATCCACAATTAGTACTACTTGATGTACATAAATTAATTCAACTATCATAAAAATTATTCTTGTTAAAATGTTGTGTCAAACCCAAAGTATTGCTAATTTTATATGTAAAAGTGCCTCTCTCTTGCAATCTAGAGGTTAGCTAGTAATCTAGTGTAGGACATCCCATCGATATCTTGGACACTCATATATTGAGCTATTAGTTTTTATACACAACTTATGTTTGGTGTGGTGTCAATTAACCTTCCAAGACACCCTAAAGAATCTAGTTACTAAAAGAAACCAAACATCTTAACTCCAACTTGTCAATAGTAGGATCTTTAACATATCATTGAAGGTTTGAGCAAAATTAATTGCCCTAAGTTTAAGTTGCTAACTAGTGAATGATTTCAACAATATCAAGACCGATGATGCATTAAACATAATGTATGGAAAAGGAAAGAAAAACCATGTAGAGGAGTGTAACTCTATTGTTGAAGGATCAAATTCTTGAATGACACTTTGGTACTTGATAACCTGACACAAATAAAAAATATATCAATTATATAACTCACCAAAATGGTTTAACTCTATATCTTTTGATCTCTAAGCCTATATTTTCTATTAGTGTACAAACATGTAGTCATTTACTAGGCAAGGATGAAAGGTCATCATTGAGACTGATTCATCTATTAAAAGGTTGATCATAACAAAGGACTTGCTCATTTTGCATAACGTATTGAACAAGTTAGTTATTTTTATAACCCTAGTTAAGACTGAGCATATAAATGAGGTGGGTTATTTTAGTAGAGACTAAGTAAATTGGAAACAGAGTATTTGTTGAGAAAATAGAGAAACACAAACATATATAAGTCAAGTTCTAGTATGAATGTTAATGATGGTCGAGTATCAACACATTAACATGCCAAGCAATTTAGTTTTGTCACATGAGTTTGTAATTGCACAAACAAATGTTTAAACCCTTTTGGCTAACTTCCATATCAGATTTAATGTTTGTAGAGACACTCAAGATACAGATTATACATCATCACAAAAGGTAATGATCCCAAGGAACAAAATTCAACCAATCAAAAAATTAGATAGAAATAGAAAAACATGATGAATTGTAAACCATCAATTTAGATCTAGAACTTTCATAGAGAAACTATTTGAGGATTCTAACCCTTGAATTAATCTATGAGAGTGTGCATGTGAGAATGTGTGTATGATGAGAAGAAGCAAGAAAAGAACAGAACATTGAAAGGAAGGATAAGTCTAGAATCAGTTCAGACAAGCGAGTCAAAGTAGTAAAGGAATGAAAGGAGATATCAAATTGATGGATCAATATCAAAGATTGTACAAAGGAGATCTAAAATCAGCTTGTAGAGAAAAATGAGGGTTGGGAACTAAATCAAGTTTGAATTAGGGGAACTTACTTAACCAAGTGATAATAATAGGTCTATGTAAACCTCCTAATAGAGTCCTTAATTGTAAGTGAAGAATACCTCAATAGGGTAGGACTTAATATTCCTAAAGCTTTTAACAAGAAAACCCCCTCATAGCATAGATCATAGATTATGATCAAACATTGTAACCCTAACAGGTTAACTTTATTGTTGCAATAGTGAAGATTTGTGGGATTCATCTCCACCCCATTTTTACCTTCAAATTGAAGTGTTTCTAGGTTACCAAATCATTAGTGTTATGTGTTGAATCTTTTATGAATTTGATCTATTTAATTTACATTTCAATATTATAATTTTAATATTAGATATAAGATATGAGATGAATTAGGTATGAATTCAATAATCTAGTTTTGAAGTTAATTATAAGATTTTGATGCACCCCCCTCCTCCACACCCCCCTTCTTGGTATTTTCTTACTCAATAATCCTCCCAAAAGTTGGTATCAGAGTGTAGTTCTTTGAAGAATCTTAAAAAATTAAGATAATAAGATCATGGAGATGGAGAAACACATGTTGGGAAAAATCATTGAGAACTAGATGATTGAAATCCAAATCATATTGCTACAACTTGAAGGTGCAAGAGAAGAGTTAAGGAAATCACTAACAAAAAGGAAAGAGATAGAAATACAAGGAAATGTTACTCAATACAAGAAGTTGACATAAAAGGATTACTTGAAAATGTAAAGACTAGTGTAAATAGGGAAGTAGTGACATAACTATAGGAAAAGAACAGTGACCTAAACAAAGAAGTAAAAGACCTCAAGATTGAATAGGAAACTCAATTAGTATATTAGTGTGAAGTAAAGAGACTAGAAGGAAGTTGACAAAGACAAAGGCATGAATGAAAAATACAAAAGATAGATGGTAATTAGACTTGAAGAGAGATTATTTGAAGTACAAAATCTTACAAACAATTAATTATACATGGTAAATCAATTAATAGTTTATAACTAGGAAGAAAACAAAAAAGATTTGGAGATCAAAAAACTAAGGTCACATAATGAGCAACAAAGAAAAGAGTTAAGACATGAAAAGGAACTTATGGAAAGAATGAACAAACTAAATGAAGTTGTCAAACATTTTGAAGAATTGATGAGATCACCTAGAACAAAGGACATCTATCAACTGGGATACAACAAGCATTTTTCATCTACTAAAGAAGGATAACCATAAGGGAGTGGAGAAAAGAGGAATACTAAATCTAGAAGAAAACCTTCATGTCATTAGTATGGTAAACTTGGACACACAAAAAACATTTTTAAACGTAAGAATAGTATGCAAACTTCTAAACCTAAGCCTACTAGTAATTGTTTCTAAATGCAAGAAGGGGGGGGGCATCAAACACATGAATGTAGATCAAAGAAAAATGACTCATTCAATGGAAAATGCGATAACTATAAAAAAATATTAGCATAGAGCTCATGAGTACAGATTCAAGAAAAAGTCCAACTAGATGCCTAAGAAACAAATACATGTATCAAGGAAAGACAATTTCTACAATTGGGATTACAAATTATGGTACAATTGTCACTACTATGGATAGTATGGTCATATGATCCCAAAAAATTGCATCAAGACCTATTTCAAATGAAATTAAAAGAGGTGGCTAAATGGAGAGATAATATGTTTTATTGTCTCAAGGTTGAAAATATCACTAGAAACTAATAAACTAGAGCACTAGCACCAAATAATGGAAATGAAAAAGTTGGAGGTAAGAAAATATGGATAGAGATAGTGAGAGCTAGAAGAAGTGGAGTAAGAAAAGATGAGATCACACAATCCAATGGATCGGGTGATCACACCATATCTAACTAAATAGAGAAAGTATGTGCAAGTATATATTTAGTGATATATTTTACATTTATTCCTAATATAGATGTACGAGAAAGTTTATTTCTCCATAAGTTAAGATGTATTAAAAATAGATCCATAGAAGGAAAATTAAAAGAAAATCATTTGCTACATCAAGTACCAAGCATTAGTAATACAATCTATATTGAAAAAGATTTGAAGTATATAATGAGTAATCAAGAAAGTTGATGTATTGACCAAATGAATTATTATTGGTCAAGTAGGGTAACCTTGACCGAGCAAGTATGGAGACTAGGCTAGTTGTCTTACACAAACCAAGTATGAGAAAATTTATTATAGACTTGGAATAGTAATTTTAAGGTATATATCAAATTTTTGGATATATTTTCATTCACCGAGTGATTAAAGTGATTAAGGAGATTAAGGAGATTTCAGCTATGAAGCAAGCAAATCACAGTGGAGCATTGATAAATTTGCTAATATCAGTAAGTGTTATTTTTGGTGCCAAGTACATTATTTTTAAAAGATATTATAGAAGAATTTATTTTTTGAAACCCTCATTATAATGGCATCAAAATGTGAAATGTTGAAGGATAGTAACATATAGATTGTGAGGAATAACTAGTGTCCTCCACCAAAATTTATGGACAATCTAATTACTAAGAATATTGTAGATGATTTTGTCACTTTGTTGTCAATACCACCCAGATTTTATACTCTTTAGGATGTGAGATCCTACTACTAATGAAAAATAAGAGATATTGAAGCCTTTGAAATAAGAGCATGTTATGAGAAGTTATGTAGCAATTGAGTCCTAAAAGATGAGATCAAAATAGTTGCCAAGAAAGAGCTTACCCAATTCCTAGGGTCCACTAAGGTTTTCAAGGTACAATGGATAAAGTTCATTTGTAGTTGCATCCATGATATGATGGTATGGTTAGAAGGTGGGTATATCAATATCAACAAGGCTATAATATGTCAAGTAAGTGGTCACACTCCCTTGGATTGATCCTAAAGCATAAGGAACACAACTACGAATGAAATTGAAAAGCTAACCAAAGAAAAGTGAAATGATAGAGGAATTTCAATTTATGGGTAGAAGATCATGTGATTAAATTTGTTATTCCTATGATTGAAACACAACCTCTAACAATCCAACCATCTAAACAATGTGTTGTGTATTGAAATGGATTTGGGGTATAAGATTGTAAAGAAGGATCATACTTACAACCTTGTTGAGCTGCAACTATAACCATTATCAGAAAACCTGATGGCAACGAGGAAAGAAAAGAATTCATCATATATGTTCGGATCTTTGGTGGTATTTATATATTTCTATGTATAGATTTAATTCCTTCTGATTGGCCAAGTAGCATGGGATAGGACCTGACCTACAATAGAGAACTTAAATGGTATGATTAATATCTTAGAAGAAAATTTTGAGGATAAAATGGATAATTATTTAGAGGAATTAAAAAATAAGATAAAAAATGGAATGAGAATACCTAACTCAATTGTTGATAAGTACTATGATGAAGTATGTTTTGCAGAGACAAATTTTTTCTACATGTTCAGGTAGTAATACCAAGAATTGCATGGTTAGGACCTATTACTTATGAAGTGAATCATCATGAGGTCATAGGAGTAGTGACTACACTTTTGATAGAGGGAGTTGATTCAAATGTCAATAATTTTGGCACATATGAAACAATAATGGAAGAGTTAAATGCATAATCTCACTTTCCTAAGGCCAAGAGGAAAAGAAAGAGATAAAGTTGTGAGGATAAGAGGAATGAATAAGGGAAAGGATTAGAACAATTTACTAAAGCCAAGAAAGGAAAGGGAAAAGAATTGGCTATTGCCAAGCCCAAGGTAGAAAAAAAGAGAAAGGTAATAATTGTTGGTCCTATGCTTAAAGCTGATCTTAGTAGAGAGGTGAAGAAAATTTTCACACCTCAAAAGCCCAAAGTAGAAATCACAACAAGATCAAGACACCTCAACCTCCAGCTATAAAATAAAAAGGCAGTCCATCAATGAAGAGGTTGGCCAACTCACTAGAAAAGAGTATATAATAGAATATGAGGAGAAATATGATCATTAAACAAGAGGAGGAAGATGAGGAAGAGACCAAGTTAGATTAACCAATAAAATTTAAATTTGTAAAGAGACTCCCCAATCGAAGACCCCACTGTGGTATGCGCCAAAAGGACCAAACCCAACTATCCAACTATCTTAGTAGGGGTAGGGCCACCCCTACCGCTACTATAGTGTTGGGGGTGAAGGATTGGGATTGGTGATTCTTGGTCTGATGCTTCAAACGAAACCAATTCCTAGGGTGTGACGAGCGGTGTGTACAGGGCCCGGGTACATATTCATCGTGGCATGCTGATCCGCGATTACTAGCGATTCCAACTTAGGTATGTGAAAAGGTTATAGAATTAAGAAATCTAGTAGGATTTAAAGACATTAAGCATGATTCTTTAAAAACTAATGATCAAGTTAACCTTGAAGAAGCAATGATAGATATGATAATCAAGATTAGATGTACACCCTTAGAATTAGGAGATGGATTCCCATCGATTTTATACATGTAATGCCCCGCCAAGGGATCCAAAGGATTAACCTAAAATTTCACTAAGTTTGGTAGCATTTTTTTTTAAAAAAACATGAAAGCACATACCACATATAACTTATGCACCATAACAGAAGCAATATCAATGTCCATCTAAAAGTAAACATAACATACACAAATGGTTACATTCTTTAAGATCCCTTAACGTTGAATTACATCTAAAACAATTAACATTATTGAATCCATCTAATATAACAACCACATGAAATAATACCAATAAGTCAAATGTTTATACATTACATTTCAAATGCTCAATCATCCACTGTACATGTCACAAGGTATGAAAAGCTTAAAAGAATATACATATGTGAAATATGGTACATCATCCTATTCTAATCCATGATAGATCAAAGTAAAGATAATCACATGTCTCACATGATACATCATCATAGAAGATATAAACATCTATCATAAAAGATCAAACATAATAAATTAAGTGCACGGTTCCTCCCAACTATAAATAGCATCATTAGACCATCATGGATCTTACCCATCCCTCCATGCATAACATCTCAAAGCACCAAAGAGATCATTGCTATTAACATAGGGGTATGTGCAGGATCATGGTGTGCCAAAAAGTGGCGATCTGAAAAATATGTAATTCTGAAATGCCTCAAAGAATTTCAAAATCTATTCCCACTTTTTTCCCACCCATCCTGATACCAAATGAAAACAATTAATACCTTTACAATTCATACTATATCTTTCAATACCAACCTTATATGGTCATCTTTAAAACAACCCAAAAATGTGTTTTTGGCATTATCTTATGTGTTTTTTACTTCAAGCATGTAGCTGACGACTTTTTTTTAACTAAAATTTGATGTAATGAAAAGGGTTTCTTAAGAATGTTCTTAGCTTTTCATAAATATAAGTTTTGTCAAATTATGAGTTCAGTAAGTAATTACTACTTATTTTCTAATGGAGTTAGCTACAAAGTGCTGATTGACATACTAGTTGAAAAATAGCTATAACTTTCAAATCGTACAAGATTTGTGAAATCCAAAAGATGTGTCACATTCTATTCTTCGACTAGTATAAGAAAAAAAAAAAACTTAATTTTGATTTTTTTTGAACTAGTTAAGGTGGTCAGACACGAGAGTTTTTTAATTCTAAAAATAGTATAGTAGAAAATTCATAATTAATTATTTATTTGGAATAAAAATTGCCAAAAATATGCGTCACATCTAGGCATGAGTCTACTTTTTATATCTAAAATTATATTTAAAAATATTATCATTTGATTATGATTAAGGTGGTCAGACATACACCTACTTTTAATTTTTGCCTTGAAATTTTTGTAGTACTGCATTAAAATCCAAACTTTTGACCAATCAAATAATTTTTTCTCCAGATAAGGCCTTGTATTTTAGAAACTAGATTCAATTTCCTATAGATTATTTTCTTACAACTTTTTGATATAAAGTCTAGAACCACTTTAAAATTATGTATCAAGTTGACATAACCCTGATTTGTTGGTTTTTCACTGCCACTTAAGGCCATAGTTTGGTACACCATGATCCTGCACATACACATAGTAGGAATTTCACTCCTAAAACATCCTACATCATATGTAGAAAGAAGTCTAACACACAAATAAAGCGTAAGATAACATCATCTAACTTATGCAAATCATCCATATAAGAAACATACCAGTAAATACATCCATCATAGGGTATATCATCTATCACAATGATCCAAGAGCATAATGAAGATAAATACCAACCAAGAATACTCCAGCTATGATATCTCGGACAGATCTCAAATGATAAGAGTGGAAAAACACTACCACCTGATCGCATGGTACCTAAGTGGTCCACTCCCACCATGCTGAGGAGATAATCTCAAGTCCCAAATATGCTATCCAAAACACAAAGCATAAATCTCTTTAAGTCCAGGAATCCTTAAAGTATACTAACTCAAAGTTTCCAATCACAAAACTGACATCTAATCCCAGAGGCACACAAAGACATATAGGAACCTACTATGCAAGCGAGAAAGTGTCATTGCATATATCATGTACACGTTACCTTGGTAGTTAGCTAAACTCCATAGGTCCATACTGATCCTCACGTGACCACTAGTATCCTCTCATGTTGGTGAGGCATACTATGGAATGCAAGGTCGCAACCATGCATTCTCTCTACTCCCATCCTAGTCTGTAAAAGCACTCGAGGCATGGGTGAGAACAAAACAATTATCTTTTTAGGTTCATTCAGTTAGTATTAGGTGTGAATGTTTTCACTTATTAACCAACTTACAATGAGTTACCTTGGCAGCCTCTTAGGGCCCTGACCCCCATTGCAAGCCACTTCCCAACACTACATGCAGATATCCTACCCTAAGCTCATGGAATCATAAATCTCAAAATCACAAAAGATAATCCATAATAAAATCATCAAATATGCATTATAGCATCAAATCTTGATGAGCAAACATCCATAGAAAATCATGATCACAATAGCTCTTTATTGGCAACTGAAGTATCACTGATAATCAAAAGTATCAATTGGTTCTCAATAACCAAAATATATCTCAATCATACTGATCGAAGACTCCAAAATGGTTTAGTCAAAATATGTCACAACATGACATCATTAAGAATAAATCCACATTTTAGTCCCATCTAGGCGACTAGAAAATAAACCAATGATAACTGATCGGTGAACCAAAAATGGTTAAGTCAAGTGTCTCATACATAAGAATCTCAACTATACCAATCAGTAATTACAACCATTACATAGAGAATTCCATCACATAACCATGGTTGGGTTTATAAAGATCGAGATTAAAACATCATCATGAAATCACAATCACATAACCCCCAAGCCTCTGGTAGACATCCTATAACTGGTCAACACTAGTCAACCCAAAACCCAAAACAATAGGATAAAGCATACACAATGCAAACACATGTTTTGATTTTGCTAAATTTACATACTTGAATTTAAATGAAGAGGTTTCAGTTTACATTTCCAAGTTTGGAGAATGAATGGAGGAACATTTTGTATGTTTTTTTCCAACCCATGTATTGTATTGACTGATAATGGTTTTTCCCTCTAACTATTAGAATCAATTTTCTAATGTTCTAAATGTCTTTTATATGCACATTTTGATGATAATAACCCCCATCATTTTCAAAATAATAATTGAAATTCTTTTCATATTCATCTTTCCAAATTAAAAAGATTAAATTGAACCTATATTGCTCAACATTATAAAATAATTTGTTATTAAAGAAATACTCTTTAAATTCCAATCATCTATCAATATATTAATTATTTATTATTAATAATGTATATACATATATATACTTATATATATTTATACATATATATAAATACATATACATATATAATTATCATTTTATAAAAATGAATTATATAAAAAAATCAAATTAACAAAACATATGACAACTGCACATTACACACGGCGAGTTTAATAACCACCGATCACAATCATATATACATCCTATAGATCATAGGTACACTGCAGTCATAGGTACACTGCAAACCATAGGTACTTTGCAGTACCGTAGTTCGCGTGGTCATAGCCGTCGACGGGGGTGGGGAAATAAGTCCTTCTCGCCCCATTCCAAATTTTAATATTTTTTCATAACATTTTTTAATAAATTTTATCATGCTCGAATACAAATCGCGATGTGATTTTAATGAGATTTCACTGCGGAAATTCACTCAACTTTTAATTAAATAGATAAATATATGTATACACATATATATACACAATTTATTTAAAAATTCCAATTTTCAGAATTTTACTATAAACATTTGATCACAAATTTATCCAATAATACATCTAATGGTTTTGGGCACAATTTAAACCCTAGCCCCATCTTCTTTTCAAATTTATGCAAATAAGATTCTCAAATAAACTTTAACTACCCATATTGAGAATGCATACAACTTAAATAGGGAAAACCTCAAAAGACATATGGAAGACACGAAGAAGATAGGGGATGCAAGATCCAAAAATAGCATAAGTAAAATCACAAGAATCTACCTGGATTCTGATGCTAATTTGCTCTTTCTCAGAAAACCCGCAGAGCAAGCTCCTTTCTTTAGAGTTCTTGAGTCCTCCAATGCTCCAAAATGCTCTCCAAACGCTATGTCTAAGCTTCTAGGAATGCCTGAATATAAAGAGCTCTTAGGAAACACCTAGAATGTCTTTAGAGATAGCTAGAAGGTGTCACCAACTAAGCATATGTCTTTTCCAACCTTCTAGATGAGTCATAAGGTTGTAGACACCATGTGCTTAATTGATGCACTAACCCTCGTGTTGTTGACATAAGAGAAATAGAAAAGGTGCGTTAACTCCTAGACAAGCTTATAACTCCAATTTACTCTTTATATAATTTTTATTTAATTTTTTATAACTTTCATTCTAATTTTTATAACTTTTATTATTATTATTTATTTATTACTTTATTAATATTTTATAATTATTATTAATTTTAATTTTCTAATTTTCTTTTATTTAATTCTTTTTGCTCAATTAATCCTTATTTAATTAATTATAATCAAAATATCAAAGATCATGATATTTTATATTAATTTTCTCAAATAATTAATTTATTAATTAAATCTATTTATTAAGACTTAATTTTAATAGAAAATTTGCCATAGACCTCCAAGATAAAATATGAAAACCCATCGTAGAGCAATTCACACAAAATCAGTCTAAAGGGTTAAAATCATGAAATATGTCATCTGACACATTCGGTGGCTAAAATATCTAGATACTTGTCCTACCTCACTAGGACAATTGGTTTAAGGGTTTGGGATTTGGACATGAGAATTTATCTCCCTTCTCTTATCATTGAGATAGTGTAATAGGGTATGCTCATCTTGGCAATTCAGGGAAGTCAATACCCGGTACCTGCAAACTGCAAAAAAACCATGCATGTACATATAATATGTATAATGCTAAGCTAAACAGATAATGGTAGGAAGTGGTGCATCGTGTAGATCCCGACTAGTAGGTGACTACGACTCCCTTCCTTAACCATATCAGAAATGCCATACAATAAGAAAACATGCACACCATACACATGCAAGTATGGGGTAAGTATCCATAATAAAACACATGAGATAATAAACCATCTAACTAATCATCAACAATAACTGAAAGCAATATAATGATCATCATGCATGCATGAAATGTAAATTCTAAATGATCTCATCATATACCAACTAAATCCATAACATAATGTCTAATACCACTAATCCATCAACATAAAACTAGTCTAACATACTCTGATAATGACAACAACAATGTCCAAAAATTATGTGAACGAGAGCAGACACTACATCCACCCCCCCTAGGATTAGGCTTACTCCTAGAAGCTTACAAATAGATAGGGATATAACTCCTGTAATCTAGCTTCATTCTCCCATGTAGCTAAAGAATCATTAGTAGGGTCCCATTGGACCCTTACTTGCTCGATGGTTCGATCCCTGAGGTTCAACTCCCACTACTCCAGAATACAAACCGGCTCCAAAGCCAACTGCCCATCCTCTACCTACAACACATTCCAATCAAGAACATGTACAATATCAGGAATATACTGCCAAAGTACTGAAACATGCAAAACATCATGAATGTGAGCTAGGCTGGGTGGTAGAGCAAGGCGGTAAGTAATTGGGCCAATCCTCTCAAGAATCTCAAATGGTCCCACAAATCAAGGTGCTAGCTTAGAACCCTTTCCGTATCGGATCGAACTCTTTCACGGACGCACTCTCAAGAAAATCTTATCACCCACAGCAAACTGCTTATCTATCCTATGAGCATCAACATACTTCTTCTACCTATCCTGTATCATAGTCAAATGCTCATGGATCCACACTACCTATTGCTCCATATCATGAAGCATTTCAGCACCCAACAGGATGTGATCCTCAAGGTTGTCCCAACTCAAGGGTGTATGACAAGGACGTCCATATAATGCCTAAAATGGTGCCATGCCAATAGAACTATGATACCTGTTGTTGTAAGCAAACTCCACTAGGTAGAGATAGTCCTCCCAATGTGTCTGCCTATCCATCACATACATCTGTATCATATCCTCCAAAACCTAATTCACCCTCTTTATCTGACCATTAGTCTCTGGATGATATGCTGAATTGAAGTTTAATTGCGCTCCAAGCTTATGCTGCAATGATCTCCAGGATGCAGATGTGAATACAAGATCCTTGTCAGAAATGATCTTTCTAGGAATACCATGTAATCTCACAATGTCATGCATGAAGACATTGGCTACAGAAGCTACTGTGTAGGAAGACCTGATTGGTGAAAAATGTGCCACCTTAGTCAATCAATCAATGGTGACCATGATAGCATCATGACATTGAATAGTCATAGGTAATCCTACTATGAGATCCATGGAGATGATATCCCACTTCCAAGAAGGAATGAGATTTGGCTGCAAAAGTCCAGCCGGGTGCTAGTGTTCTACCTTTACTCTCTGACACTCAAGACACCTAGCCACAAAATCAGCAATATCTCGCTTCATCCCAGACCAAAAGAACAAACATCACAAATCAGCGTGCATCTTCTTGACACCTGGATGTGCTGAGTAAGGTGTACGATGGGCCTCTGCTAAAATCAAGGTGCAAAGCTCATTCAATAATGGCACATAAATCCTCCCCAAATGTCTCAAAAGACCATCTAATTCTCGAATGTAACCTACAAACCTACCTTCCAAAGGTCTTCCTAAATCCATCTCTCTGCACACTTCCTGATACCAAGAATCTGTAGGAAGTGCCTAAGGAATACGACTCCTCAAATCCACACTAAGAGTCATAGATGATACCACATGTCTCCTACAACACAAAGCATCCACCACCACATTCTCCTTACCCTGAATGTACTTAAGCTCAAAATCATACTCGCATAGAAACTCCATCCATCACCTCTAGCAAGCATTCAAATTAGGCTGGGTGAAAATGTACTGAAGACTATGATGATCACTGTGTAGCTCAAATTTGTGCCCCAACAAGAAATGTCTCCACCTTCTCAAAGCATGAACTATTGCTGCTAACTCAAGATCATGCATAGGATAGTTTAGCTCATAATCCTTGAGCTTGCGTGATTCATATGCAATCACCCATCCATTCTGCATCAACACTACCCTAATCCCTTCAAGAGAAGCATTTGTACATACCATGAAATCACCTTCTTGATCAAGTACGGCTAAAATTGGTGCACTGGTCAAAAGCCCCTTGAGCTTCTAAAAAGCATTCCCCACAGAATCTTCCCCACCAAGATCATTTACCATAATAGAAAATATCTAACATCCCTTACGAAAACTTCACTTCATTTGCATAGTAGAAATCATCCACAGTGATATAGGCCTCGATATCCTAACTATCTTCACATCATTCCCTTGGTCATCTTGGCACAAAATAATCTTTTTCTTGAAATCTATATTGGCTCTACAAGATCCAAGCCAGTCCATGCCTAAAACCACATCATAGGAACCAAGGGGTATGACTCGAAGATCCACTACAGTATCAAAGCTTCCTAAGCTAAGGCCACACTTATGAATTACAGAATCTGTGGAGACCTTAATGCCTAGGGCTAGTTCCACTTGCCAACCATGAACTTGCTTCACCGCATCCATCTTACACTTAGAAACTATAAATGGTGAAATAAATGAATCTGTAGCTCTTGAATCAAACAATACTAAAAGAGATATACCTTGAATAGCACCTGTGGTCTCAACCATTGTTCCTTGATGATCTGCCTAACGGTGATCAATTGCTGCAAATACTTTATGGGCTCTACCTGCATCACCAACTGTAGGCTCTGAAACTGTAGGCCTAGTTCAAAAAAACTGAGGTGCTCACTGTGGACACTGAGCTGCATAATGTCCAATCTGACCACATGAAAAACATTCTGTATTTCTGCCAGATCCTCTACCCATAGGTGGTACATTTGATTGATGATGACTGTTCTTGCTAACAAAAGATTGGCTGCTCTGAGCCGGTTGATTGGGATGATTTTTTTTATTGCATTGAGCATTGTGGTTGTTTTTGGAATTAGAACCTTTGCCACCACCTTGAGCCTAAGAATTTGATCCCTTTTGTTGCTACATCTATTGAGACTGCTGTTGATATTGTTTCCCCTTAGAGAAAGAAGGCTTCTTGTTACCACCTGAATTGTAGTTGCCTTTAGATCTTGATACTACTAGCACTCCTACAAAACCTCTTTGACCAAGGTTAACACTTTTCTCAACAAGCATAGCTCGACATATCGCATCTCTGAGGGTTTTTGGCTCAAATACCTTGACACCCCCAATTATACGATTATTCATCCCCTAATAAAGTGTTGTGTCAACTGAGCTGAATTTTCACTGAATCCTAAAAAAGGCATGAGCTCATAAAACTTATGCTCATACTCCGTCACTGACATAGTGTACTGTCTGAGATTATGAAATTCATTTTCCCTTTGTTGTTTCCATTCCTTTGGTAGGAATCGTTCATGGAAACTCTCTAAGAATAGTTCCCACGTGACACTGCTCATATCGATTCTTAGCTTCTTCTCCTCAATTGTCCACCAACTGGCCCCAAAATTCTCTAAATTAGTGATCACAAATCTTGCCTTAACATTGTTGTAAAAATCTTGCATGGCAAAAATCTTGTCGAGGGAAATAAGCCATTGCTCGACCACATAACTAGAACCTTGCCCACTAAAAGGCTTAACCTTGGATCTTGAAAGATCCTTCATTTGAGTGGACACAATGGATCTTTGATGATCCTTCTGAGGACTCCTAGACCTGGGTCTATGCTCTTGTTCTATTTGGTGTGCTTTGGGTTGTTCTTGAATAGGAGGTAGATGTTCTAGAATAGTCTGTATCATCTGTCTCAAACCAACCTCTTCAGACTCAGCTTGGTCTGCTCTACAGCTCTCTTCCTGCTGCCTACTAGTGTGCTCTCCTCTGCTCTCTTCATGAGCAGGTCCCTCATGGGAAGACTCATGGACACTGATAGCTCTGCCATGACCACGACCTCTACCATGACTTCTACCACAGCCTCTAACAGAAGACCTAGTCCCAGATACCATCCTACAAATGTACAAAGTACTATTACAATCAAAAGACACATGTTTGCAATAGACTAAGTTTAGTTCTATGTTTTTCTATGTTTAGGTTTAAGTAAAATTTCCAATTTTGAAACTAAGTGTTGAAGTATGAAAAATATACAAGTAATAGTTCAAGTTCTATTTTAGTTCACCTAGTTTCAAGTTTGAAAAGATACACTTAATAGTTCAAAGTTTCTAGTTGTTCCAAAATATACCCAGAGCTCCCAATGTAGAAACTCGAGCTCTGATACCAAATGTAATGCCCCTTGGTGGGGCATTACAATACAAATGGATAGATGTCAAATGGAAATGGACACTATCCATAGAGAAGCAAATAAGAGAGACTAAATTGGAAAAATCTATGCCATATTTTGGGATGACACATATGTCTATTGCCCTTAAAGATTTAGTGAAGAAGTTTATACAATGAGATAGAGCATACAAATTTTTGAAGAACAAAGCTCATGATGTTGAGCAGGATAGCATTATGGTGTGGAAATAATTATTTCAAGTGACTACTCCAATAGTTGAGAAAAGAGAAGGGAGCGATGCAATTGAATTTGAGGATGCATATAAGGAAGAGGTTATAAAATTAATAGAAGAGATAAAAAAACTAGTGCATCAATGAAAAAAACATTAGGTTGTTACTCTTAAAGATATATTTGACACCCATCCATAGGACCCTAATGTTCTTGCTTAGGAAGATATGCAGAAACTCATGCTAGACAAAAAATTACTTTGTACAAATTTAATTTTGTTACAGGTGCTATATTATCCAAAGATTGATACTAAAAAGGTTGAAGAAGTAGAGGTTACATTAGTAGCAGAGGATACAAGTGTTGAGAAATAGGGCAATGCAATCATTGTGTACACATGATTAAATTGTATACCTTTTCCTCAGAAGCAAGAGAGGAAAGAAGAGGATAAGAAAATAGGGATGACAGTGGAAAAGGTAACACCAAAGGAACAAGAGGCTTACCTAGCTCTTGTACAGTAGCTGAATGTAAAGCCTATAATATCAGTGGAGAGAACACTTGAGTAGCATGTGACACTTACTCAAAGGAGGCAGCAATAGGAAATGAGATCAAGTGACACTAGAAATAAATTAAAACTATCACTACCTAGTGATACAACTTGGACCAGATCTCAAGGTTTGACTCAAACAAATGAACTCGATGATGAGTCAATTAGTCTAGATAAGGTAATCACTTTATGTCTGTATGAATTGAATAATTTGACACTTGAATAGATGCAAAAATTGAAAGCATTCTTGATTCGCAAGGCAAAACAAGAACAACTAAGGAGAGAGAAAAAAGAAGAAATAGGTAGTACGCATTGTTATAGAAATTTTTGTGGATGCATTTAGCATAACTGACATAGATGGTCAACACCTAATTTTGAATCAATTAGTACATATTATCGATAAATTTTACGTAGAGGATATAGAGACCAATGATAAACTTATGCAGTGGTTTGAACAACGGTTTGAAAAGAATTTTTTTGGTGAAAATATCTCAAGAAATTATGTATAGAAAAGGAAAGCTTTCCAAATTAGTCACTAGGTTACAGACAATTTTGAAGACTATTCATTGATTATATATGAATCTGAGTGACATTGAAGGATTTACATTAGAAAGTCAAAATTCTATTGATTTATTGAATTTAGATATGAGGCAAAGTGAAATTTCATTAGGCAAGAATGCAAGATAAAGATCCCTCTCATACAATAAGTTGACAGTTGGTCAACAAAGGTTACCCAAATTAATGGCAACTGACATTGAGATCATAAACAATTTGATCTTAATCCAATTCTAGTTGTTGTCCTAGTTAGAAATCCTTCAAAAAGAAGTATCTATTACACATAATATTATGAAGAAAGATACTCATTTTGCACATGTTGAAGGCTTTATTGATCTAGTTTTCAAGTAGAGATACATTTTCATGTTTTGGAGAAGATAAAGGAATAGTGGAATGAAGGCTATGCTGACATTTTAGCAAGGCATAACTCATTTTTTTTACAAGAACCATCTAGCTCCACCAACCCCAAGCCATAAGTGACATAAAAAAGGGGGAAATAAGCAATGAGAAAAATAAGGACAAAACAAAATTAGAAGTCAAAGACATTAGATGTCAAAGCATCAAGCACATCAGATTTTTCTAATTCAAATTATAGTCTGAGAGGTAGTATTCATTTTTATAATGAGGAATGACTATGCATGACAAAATATTTTTTCCACTAATGTCAAAGGAGGAGATTGTTGATCTCTAAGTCTATTTTTTTCTATTAGTGTCCAAACACTTAGTCATTTAGTAGGAAAGGATGAAAGGTCATCATTGCGACCAAGTCATGAAAAGGTTGAGCATAACAAAGGACTTGTTTTTTTTGCATAACATGTTGAACAAGTTAGTGAATTTTGAGAACCCCAGTTGAGACCAAGCATATATTTGAGATGAGTTATTTTATTAGAGATTGGGTAAATTAGGAAGACAAAATCTATTGAGGAAATAGAGAAACACATGCATATAGAAGCTAAGTGCTAGTATGAATGTTAACGATGACTAGTGTCAGCATATTCAAATGCTAAGCAATCCAGTTTTGTCATAGGGGTTTGTAATTGAATAGAAAAATATATAAACCATTTTGGCCAACTTCCATATAAGATTAAATGTTTTCAGAGATAGAAGAGATGGAGATTACACGTCATCATGGAAGGTAATGATCCCAAGGAATGCAATTCAACCAATTAGAAAATTAGATAGAAACAACAAAAGATGATGAATTCTAAAATATCGATTGATATCTAGAACTTCCTTAGCAAATATATATGAGGAGGACTCTAACGCTAGATTCAATGTGCACGCGCGTGCGCGCGCGCGTGTGTGTGTGTGTGTGTGTGCGTGTGCGTGCGTGTGCGCACGCGTGCGTGCAAGCATGTGTGTGATGAGAAGAAGTGAGAAAAGGATGGAACAAACAAAGAAAGGTTAAGTCTAGAGTCAGTTCAGGCAAGGGAAATTGAAGCAATGGAAGACTAAAAGGAGATATTAGATTGAGAGATCAATATGAGAGATTTTATAGAAAATATCCAAAATTAGTTTGTGGAGAAAATTGAGGGTCAAGTATTGAATCAATTTTGAATTAGGGAAAATCTCTTAACTAAATGATCCTAACATGTCTATGTAAATCTCCTAAAAAAGTCCTTACTTAATTGTAAGCGTGAAATCCTTTAATAAGACTTACTAGTCTTGAAGATTTTAATAGGGAAGACCACTCATAAGGTAGATAATATATTATTATCAAACATTGTAACCCTAATAGGTTAACTTTATAGTTGTAATAGTGAAGATTTATGGGTGTCATCCCCACCCCAATTTTTCCTCCATATTTAAGTATTTTTGGGTTAGCAAACAATTTTTGTTACGTGTTGAATCTTTCATGGATGTGATGTATTTTATTTATGTTTTAGAATTATGATTTTAAGTTTAGATCTAAGACATGAGATGAATAAGGTGTGAATTCAGTAATTTGATTTTGAATTTAAAGTTTAAGATCTTGATTCATCCCCCCCTCCCCCAATATCTTGTTTCTCAATAATCCTACCAACAATATCATTACAACTTCATCTATAAATCTCCAAAATATGAAATCCAAATAAAATCATTCTAAAATAGGGGATCGACTATCAAATTGGACAAATAATCAAATGAAGCGTAGACATGCTTAAAAGGAAAATGGATAAAAAGAAAAGTCAAGTTTAAATTAGGTTACAATGTGGATTAGCAACGCAAAAATGAAATAATTTTGTTTGAATAATGACAACATAGATTAAAAAACACTTATAGGGAAAAGATGGAAGGAAAAAGTGAGAATGACAATCAATATGAGGATTTTGAAAGATAAAATAGTCTTGAATTGAACTCTAGCATTCAATGTTGATATTTATGGTGCAATTACAGATGCTTCAATGATTGCTCACAAAAAATTATCTATGAACTATACTTGGGTCTAATCTATTCCATTTATAAAAATAATCTACCTTTTCTCACTTTCTATATATTGTTGATAGAGGCTTTATGAGCTTGATGAAATTAATAGAAAGGGGTTTGATTTTCCAATGCCCATTCCTTGTAATTTTATCTCAGTAATATGTTAGAATCTAATGGAAGTTTTATGAATGCCCCACCCCAACTAAATATTTAATCCAAAAGGAAGTTTTTTAAGTTTTCAAAGTCCAGGGAAAGTCCACAAGCCTTACAAAATAGGTAGCTTAATATTCACTAGCACTTTTCTGATTAATAATAATCATTTTGTTTTGACTATTTTTTAGTTGTGAATGGTATTTTGTTAAAGACTTTATGATGATATTAGGTTTAGTACAAAATCAGTTTAAGGATGAATTGTGAATGGTATTTTGTTAGAGTATATGATGATATCAAGTGACAATGTGAAATTGGTTTGAGGGTAGACAATATGCACTCCTTGTTCAGAGAAGATAATATTAATGAATCTACTAGTTTGATTGTCATGTTTCATAGTAGGGAAAGGAATTTAGACTTAATGTAAGATTATGATCCTATGCTCCCTTATAATGATCCTATGCTCTGACTTTAGAATGTTTGGTCTTGTGGATTTCATTAAAATTCTTCTTTCATTCGTATAATATATAGCTTGATTTTATTTTTGTATTCTAAATGGGTGCTCTATAGAGTAGCACCCTTAGAATATTGATGGTCTATATTGAAGTGTACATAGTAGATTCTTTTTTTACTTATAATTATTTGTAATATAAATAAATCAATGTCTATTCAAGTGTTGAGTTAAAAATAAGCTTATATTCATTGTTTTATTTATGGAATTAAACAATAATTATCTAATATTTACCAATATTATTGTTAATCCCATTATATATTCATCTAATATGAAACAATTTTTGTAATTGATGTCATAAAATTCCACTCATTTTTGAAAAGATCTAATTGTTCATTGTGTTTCCATTTTAATTTTAGGTGCAAAAATTATAGAATTTGATTAGTTAAACAACATTTAGTTTTAATAATAGTTTTAATTCATTTAAGGCAATCCATTTTCTAGTTCATACAACAACCCAATTATGTATCGTATAGCCTTAATTGCAATGGACATGTATGATGTACATATCCATGTTTTGGGAATCTATAATCAATAAAATCATATCTATATGTATCGTTAATCAACTTAATTCAATTTCCATTTAGCACAAATAATCATCAATCAATGAGATAAATTATGATCGATCATGTAAGAACTATCTAGTTTTGTTTTCAAGTCATTTCCCCCTTAAATGTACTATAAAAGGCTTTACAATTTCCTATGAGTTGGATTAGCTCCTTTACAACATTTTTTACTTAGTTCTAGAAATTATTGGTTGTGCTTCCTTGACCTATTTTTGACTGTTATCATATCTATCTAAAGAATAAGATAGTTGGAAATCCAGTGCACTCCCTATTATAATATCATTTGAGTTCAATTAACTCTCCCATTTTTTTATTGTGAAAGGATTTCTAAAGGATAAATTTGGAAATCCAATGCACTCTCTATTAGTGTTACATGTAGAATTTGATTTAGAGTATAATTCATTCTCTCATTATTGATGTGAAAGGATTTTTAGGTTTCTATGAAGTATCCACTTTTATTTATGCTTTATTCTATTTCATCAATAATTTCATGAGCTATTGTCACCTAATTTTATTGTATTATCTACTATAGTTTAGGAAGAAGATAGTTGGAAACTAAATTGTTCAACATTAGTTGAGACAACATTTGCGAAAGTTAACTCATAATGATGTATTGATAAGAAAAAAACTCTATCAGTGAATAATAAAAGTCATAGAAAAGTTGAAGGATATAGAAATATGACAATAAAAAATATCAATCATTCATTTGGTCATTTATCTGGGTTACTAATTATTAGTGATCAAGTGCTTAGTCATTTATTTGATCACCAAATCAGTCATTTATTTAATAACTTATAAATTGTAAAAGATTACTAGAATATGATATTTTTAGTCACATGACTAAAATGTCTCATCTTGTGACTCAATGTATTAGTCACGTAGTCATTCATTTACCAAAATTCTACTAGTTTCATTAAGACTCATAAGAACAGTCTCATCCAACCATTGTTGAGTAATTTAAAAATCCCTTATATCATTTTTCCTATTTTCCTTGATTTCATTATTTTGATCTGTAGTTAATAGTGATTCATCCTCTCACTCTACAAATTTATTCACTATAGTCTCCATTTATTCTTGAGAACAAAATATTATTATCGTTCTAAATGCCCAATGATCATTTTTTTTTTCCAAAAAACTTTGGAATCATAATTGATTCATACTTGATGTCATACTTTACAAACACACACACACACACACACACACACACACCAAAATACTCAAATTCATAGCATAATCAATAAGACTATCTCAATTAGAAAAATTTTGATCTCCAACTCCTTTCAAGATATGATCTCTAACTCCTTACAAAATTAATAACTCAGGGAAAGTCCTTTCAAAAATATGATCTCTAACTCCTTCCAAAATTAAAGACTTAAGAAAACAAGGGTTGCACGAGTATCTAGAGTCTCTATCTGTGCTAGAGTAGGGAAAGGGAAGTGTGAAAAGAGGAAAATGAATGTTGAAGGTGGATGGAAATCAAAGTATACAATGTCTTTATATATTAGTAAAATTATATATTTTTATTTAACTTAACAAAATTTTAAAATATTATATTGAACTATATTTGATACTTGTAGTTTTATCAATCCAAAACCAGCTAAAATTGTTGCAATATTCCAAGTTGATTAATTGAGTGGGAGGGTTAACCAAAACGACGAATCCAATGAGAACTCACAGGATAGTTTTTCTTGGACTTACTTACTAATTGAAGGGAATGGTTGAGCGATAGTTTGTTTTGGACTTACTTACTAATCGAAGGGAATGGTTGAGCTTTTCTTTATTCCCTACCCTAAATAAAGTTTAATCCATCAATTATGTGCTTTTTTCCTTCATTAATGGTGGTGATATTCTACATTAATAAGTATACTACCCAAACAAACCGTAGAAAAGAAAAGAATTGGACAAAGCGCACCACACATGATATTCAAGCTTGCCTATAAATGCTAGATTTTATGTTCAAGCATTTTTACTAGGCAAAATAAATCTATCTAGTGAGACAGTTCTCAGAAAGTATGAAACCAATAACTTTTTTCAGCAAAAATGTGAAAACACGTGAAGCAGTCGAAACAATCTTTAGCCAAACTATTCTACTACAATCTTCTATAATTTCCTCTCATATATTTCAGGTCATTTCAACTCACTTTTACAATTTTCCTTACTTTTAATGGGTAGCTACACAAAATTTCTATTCCTATTGATGTAGAAATTATGAACATTTTAATAACTATTTTAGTTTTTAGTTTTTCTATTTTTAAAAGCCCAGTACTATTGAGAACCAAATTGATGTAGAAATTATGAACATTTTAATAATTCTTTTAGCTTTTAATTTTTCTATTTTTAAAAATATGGTTCCTACTATTGTAAGATAAATGTTCAAAAAGTTTCAATTTCCAAATCTAAATTTTAACACCAAGCAACAATTTTAGTGGAATAGATCTGCCCTGCATTGAAACATATTGCTAAGCATTGAAAATACAATTTAAAAATAAATTAAATTCATCATATTTCCATAACTACATTCAAGATACAAGAATTAAGGAAAAAAATAGCTCAACAATAAACCAGTTCAACAACAAAGAGAAAGAGGAAATCGAGACCTTATTAGGGGTTGAAAATCAATATGTCAGAAATAAAAAAGAGTCTCAAATCTGAAAAGGAAAATGAATGCTACCCGTGCAAATGATAATGCCACTAGGCAAGCAATGAAAAAGTATTGCAGACATCTGTCCTATTTCTTCTCCCACGCATAATAGAAAAGATCACCAGTATAAATCCTCACAGCTAATGAAAAATTAAGAATTAAATAAGAAAATTGTCACTTTAATAAAAATATTGTCCAAACCATAGAATATAAAACACTGTCATAAGCAAATCAAAACTTTAGTCTCCTGCCTTAAAAACAGAGACTAAAATATAGATCCATAAGCACACAATTTAAAAGTCACAGAGATGTCTCAACTATAAAAAATTGCAATACCTTATGTGGCACTTCTAAAACAATCCGATGATATGCCTTCACTGCAATCAGTTATTATTTGCCACAAACAGTGACAAACAATTCCACCTACAAATTAATCATAGCTCTTTCAAACTGATAGAATACATATTACACCTCCTTTTATATGCACTAATGATTTTGTCCTTAATCGCCTTCTTAAACAACAGTGATTTTTTTCTATAACTCCGCATCTGCCTGGTTGGTTCTAATACAATCTATAACTCCACATTTGCCTGGTTGGCTCTAATACCACAGTGAAGGTGGGATGAGACAGTGGAAGCTAAAAATAAATGAAAAAGCTTTTTATTCCTATTTCTTTACGCAATGATTACATCGATGACATCGTCGGGCTTAGATCAATCTAGAATCCTCAATCAAAACATGTGATAAATAAAAAAGTCATAAATTTGAAATGATTGACAACAACAATGGACGGTGGTCGGTAATGGATTGCAATGAACAGTGAAAGGACTGGGCGATGAAAAGGCTTTGTTTTAAATGAATTTTGCTAACTTCTAAAGACGGGTCGGTAGAAATTAATTATCTACTAAAATAAATCACAGATAATGGAATGGCATGAGTACAAAGAATCTTTCTCCTAGAAAAGTAATTGCTTTCATTTTATGGAAAGTATCCAATCTATTTTTTCAAAGAATAAATAGCCATTTTGAAAGCCATCAAGATCTGCAAGGGCCATTCATAACTACTCCAATCTTGGCTTCTTGGCTTCTACCCCTATTCAAGATGGTCATCATGAAAAACACAATAATATGTTTCAAATATAGATACAACATGCAGTATTAAATACAATGCATTGTCATGTTGATGGCAAATAGCTTTACAAATAGAACTCATTCCTGGACCAGTCACATATCTCTTCATTGAGCTCTCTTACAAGATAATAACAAGAAAGTACTATGATGAAAGCATAATTCCTTCCCATATAAATTTTGCTCTTTAATAGGCAATAAGAATGTTCATATATTTCAGGTTTAATGTTCAGAAGTGTATGGAAATAGAATGTTCATATATTTCAGGTTTAATGTTCAGAAGTGTATGGAAATAGAGTAAATTACAAATTTCAAATAGCATACATAACGAATATGGCATTTTAAAATGGTTTCTATAGAATAAAAGAAAAATGTGAATAATCTTTATTCTATATCTACTAAGAATAATAAGGAAATGTAGCAAGTATCCATTAACTCAAAGAAAAATCAATTAAGAGAATATAAATCCCTTGATATTATTAAACAAAAATAATAATTCAATCTATGTTCTCCCCTATGATATATGTGATTGTGGCAATAAGGATTGCGACGCATTAGTGGAATAAGAAAACTTAATCTATTAAATGTAAACTAAAACTAAATTTCAATGAGATCGAAAAAGAACATCTGAAAATAGCTATGGGTGCAAGAAATATATAATGTTATCACAACAGAGTTAAGATTAATTTGTCAAAAAATCAGCAATAGGTCAGAAGCTAAAGATGTGGTCTATGATCTAGAAATAGCCAAGAAAACTAAGATCCATCTTTGTCCTCTGCCATAGTTTTGGTTTATCCGAAATGATCTATAGTTTCAATTGACAAAAACAAAGCAAGAATAGTGCAAAAACTTAATTCTTAAAAATCCGGTAGAATCTAGAAACCTCAAACCCCATGTTATGGGAAGGATAGATGTTTTAAGTCAAAAACCTTTCATAAGCTTCTAGTGATGTGTAGGACATTACCAAGTCTAGAAAATAATTTTGTAGAATAAATAACTCATCTCATATGAATGATTTTAAAAAATCTAATTTTTCTTATCCTAATAATTGCACGAGAAGAATGTGTTCCATCACCACATGTCCTGGTTTTAGTATCCTTAAATCTACAAGGCACAATTCATAATGGCATTTCTTCAGAAATAGAAGGCACACAATCAGCTTTCAACTAGAATTGCAAAATTTTAAACAACAAACTAATAAATGTATCCATTACAAAAGGCCACAAGGGGCCACTGATAGACAATCACACTAAAGTAGCAAGCAATTGCAGAAAATTGACAAAAACAGTGAACCAGTAAATTTATTATTTAACGAAAAGTACAACGCACTAGGCACAACAAGATTATTTTTGTGTATGGGTACTTCCACTAGATTAGTGGAAATGGCATCAACAACATCTCCAACACCATTTTTAGCTTCCTTGAAAGTCATAAAGCATCTAGGACTATTTAAGTGAGTCGACAGAAACTAGGCACGGAGTTGAGGTATGACAAAAACAGAAACAATTCATTTGAAGAACGATAAAATTGTAGATCATAAGATACATACTTGTCCTAATAATTTTTATAGTAATTAGAAATTTTAATTTAATATTAAATATTGCAAAATATAATCAATAATTTTATTTTAAAAATATGAAGTTGTGCTATTATAGTACTAGATATATATAATAAATAATAATATTTTTGAAGTATTTTAAATTGTCATAGTTTACCAGAAAAAGTTAATATTTTTTGAATTATTTTAAATTGTCATATTCTAATATTTTATATCTTATAAGTTTAGTATAAGAAATAGTTTAGAATGTATTATAGTTGTATATTATATTATTGTTCTAATATATTATTTAATTATCATAATATATTATAAATTTATAGAATTAATTATTATATATATATATCTATATATATATATATATATATATATATATAGATATAGATATAATATTATCAATTATAAATTGTATTCTAAAGAATAATACAAAATGAATTGAGTTAATCAAATTTTCTATTAAAGCAAATGAACTAGTACATTCAGAGGAGCTATGTGTTATAATATAAACAAAAAGCTAATTTTTATTCATAGCTCTATTCAAATAAATCATATTACTTAGCTTTCTTTTATTGTAGGCTACACATTTTTACCATAATCTCATGTTCCAAAGAAAACCCCTTATCTTGACATAGGTAAATAATCACTCAACTCTAAAGTTCTTGAACTATTACATATTCCACTATAAATAATGAAAACAATCAGATACCATTCTTGTTTAGTGGTAAATTAACAGATTAGATTATGGTAGTTATCTTTTATTCATTGAATTCAATACATATCAATTAGGCTTACAACATGGTTGTCACACTTTCTATTGTATAGCATGATAAAACATTATAATATATTTCTTCTATAGATTCTATGTACTACATCAATGCATTAAACAATTCTTTGACAAACACACCAACATAGATTAAATTTTCCTAATGGTAGAGTTAATTGTGAGAAATATTAAAAATTAAATTCACAACCCTAAATAATGCTCAGCAAAAAACTATTACCGAGTGCCAAAAAATTGCTTGGCACTCACAATTGCTGAGTGATAGTTCTTCTCGGTAAACACTAAGAAATCGAGTGGCAGGAGAGTTTACTGAGTGAGCTCGGTAGTGTGGATGCCGAGTGAACTCAGTAGCCACAAGATACCGAGTGAACTCGGTAGCCACTAGAGGGTGAAACTCGATAGAAGAATGTACCGAGTGAATTCGCTAACCACTGTAGAGATAAAACCTTTAACAAGACTTGACCAAGTGAAGATATATTACGTGAACAACTTTTACCATTAGAACCAGAGAGCCAGAACTTGAAGTTTCTAAATAAACTTGTGAAATGCAATGAATCATGGAAAGAGCAATAGATTCAAGTATCCCTACTTGATTTCTATTCAAATTAGATTAAATCATTACAAAATCTAGGATCATTCGGCTTCAACCAGAAAAAACTAAAATAAAACTAAAACTTTAAACTTTAAACTTCAAACTTGCAGCTCTAATGGCTGCATACTACAATGCCCGAAGAAATCACTGCTTCAACAGGATGAATCAAACAACAAACTACGAACTTACAGGATGACACAAAGAAGCACCTGCAACTGCACTCACCAAATAAACTTCCTTTGTCCCTGAAAAAATTGGATCTACTAATCACTTTCTCTGCAACTTCTTTCTAATCTTCTAAACTTCTTCTGCTTCTTCCTCTGTCTACTAGTCAAATGGAATAGAACATTCCTTTTGTCTTCTGCCAAAAAATGTTTTCCCCCTCATTTGCAAATTTGAAAACTCACCTACCAAGCAATACATTCTTTTGATCATTCTACAAGCTGTCATGGAGGTAGGTGGGCATTAGGCTCTAGGGAGAAATGGCCAACTACAATTAATATTCCAACACTCCCCCTTTACCCCGAGCCAAACAAACAAGGATCACTGCTGATCCAAATCAACTACACCAAGACTCTCTCTTAGGTGTACAAAACTTTCAATGCCTGATGGTTTTGTGAAAATGTCTGCTAGCTACTGCCCAGAGCTACAAAATTCCATCTTAATATTCCCATTCTCCAACAACTCTCTGATGAAGTGATATCTGATCTCTATATGTTTGCTTCTACCATGGAAGACTAGATTCTTGGACAATACAATTGATGAGATGTTGTCACAATAAATTATGGTTCCATCCTCTTGTCTTTCATTCAAAATTTTCAAGATCCTCTCGAACCAAATAGCTTGACATGCCGCTGCATTTGCTGCTATGTATTCAGCCTTTGTTGTAGATTGAGCAACAATAAGTTGCTTCTTGGATGCCCATGAAATTGCACCCGATCCCATATGAAATATGTATCTGAAAGCGCTCTTCCTATCATCTATACTTCCAGCCCAATCACTATTAGTGTAACCAACCAACTTGAATTCATTTGCTGCAGTATACAAAATTCCAAATCCCTTGGTACCTTTCACATACCTTAAGATCCTCTTTCTCGCTTGCCAATGGGAATCCTTTAGTGTTTCCATAAATATGGAAATCAAACTTACTACATGCAATAGGTCTGGCAGAGTTGCAATGAAATACATTAACCTTCCAACCATACTCTTGTATAGTGTTGGATCCACTCTCTTGCTAGAGTCTTCCTTGCTCAACTTCAGACCTATTGCTATTGGTGTGGGGGCTGGCTTACTATTTTGCATTTTAAATCTCTCCAAGATTTTCCCTGCATATTTTTCTTGAGAGATGAAGATGCCATCATGCATTTTTTTTACTTCTATGCCTAGAAAGTACTTCAAGAGACCAAGGTTTGTCATCTCAAATTCATTTTTCATGATCTCTTTGAACTCACCAATTAGAGTCTTGTCATTACTAGTAAAAATTAAATCATCTACATACAAGACAATCATTTGTTTCCTTGATGTAGAGAGTAAGCTCATCATTGCTTTTGCTAAAGCCGTTGCTCATCAAATATGAGTCAATCCTAGTATAGCATGCCCTTGGAGCTTGCTTGAGCCCATAAAGAGCTCCCTTCAATCTATATACTTTGTTCACTTCACCTGCAACTTCATAACCAGGTGGCTGCTCCACATATACTTCTTCTTTCAATACACCATTTAGGAAGGCAGACTTCACATCCATTTGAAATACCTTCCATTTGTGTTGAGCTCCAATTGCTATGACAACACACACGGTTTCCACTCTTGCAACCGAGGCATAGGTCTCATCATAATCTCTACCATACTACTGTTTGTAGGCCTTGACTACTAGCCTTTCCTTATGCCTATCAATCTGGCCTTCAGCATTGCATTTGGTCTTGTAGACTCATTCCACTCCAATCACTTACTTCTTGGGAGGAAAATTAGTTAGCTCCCATCTCTCATTCCTTTCTATAAAATATATCTCCTCATCCATGGCGTTACACCATTTTTTCTCCTTAATAGCTTCTTCAAAATATATTTAGTCACTATGCGAAAATAATGCAAAATTAACACTCTCATCATAATCTTCATACCTTTCATCTTGGTAACAGGGAGGAGAGTGTGGGATCAGATGCTACTACTTGGCACTAACACTCGCTCATGCCTAGAGAAGCTCGGTAATGACTGAGGCTACTTGCCTTTTCTTCTATCTACTCCTTCTTGTTTTTGTTCATGAACATCCTCTACATTTATAATTGACACTTTACTTGATGTGCTTAGTGACTCATCAATCGAACCATGCAAAGACTAATTTTCAAGAAGTTCTACATCTCTTGAAAGAGTCATCTTGTTGTTCAATGGGTTATACAATCTATATGCCTTTGATTCTGAGATGTACGCTATGAAGATGCACTTCACACCTTTATCATCCAATTTTTGCCTTTTCTCTTTAGGCACATATGCATATGTAACACATCCAAACACCCTTAGGTGTTCAACTGTCCATCTTTCTTGTGACCATGCTTCCATTGGAATTCTGTCACAATCTGCCTTTGTAGGAAACCTATTAATTAGGTAAACTACTGTTGCCATAGCCTCTCCCCAAAATTCAGTTGGGAGACCTTTCTCTTTCATCATGTTCCTTGTTATTTCAAAAATGGTCCTATTCTTTCTTTCAGCCACTCCATTTTTCTGCTGTGTGTAGCTCGCTGTGAGCTCTTTTTTTATGCCATGTTTCCTACAAATATTTACAAAAGAATTGGACATATACTCCCCTCCTCTATCTGATCTTAGGACCTTCATATAGTGTCCACATTCTCTTTCAGCCTAGGCTTTAAATTTTACAAATTTATCAAATGCTTCAAATTTATTTTTAAAGAAGTACACCCATGTCCTACGACTAAAATCATCTATAACTGTCATACAATAAGTACTCCCCCCAATTGAAGTAACTTGCATAGGACCGACTAGGTCAGTATGCACTAATTCTAATGGATATCTAGCCCTCCTAGAATTTTTAGAATTAAAGGGAAGCCTATGTTGCTTACCCAAAATACAAGCCTTACACTTGTCATATGAATTTCCTATTCATGGCAAACTTCTACCATTTTTTTATTTGACAATAAATTTAAACTAGCATAGCCAAGATGACCATACTTGAGGTGCCATAGCCATGAGGGGTCTTCAATCACACTCCTTAGAGCTGATTGTATGGGAGGTGCAGCACCAACTTGAGATAAGAAACATGTCTCTATCCTCAAGGGAAACATTTTGTTTTTTTTATTTGAATTGCTGCAAGTAAGTTCTTGCTCCCATCCTTTTCATGAATGACACACGTGTCATTCTCCATCAGCACTTTATATCGATTTTGAATGAGCTGACCAATGCTCATCAAATTGTGCTTCATACCAGGGGAAAAATACACATTTTGTATTTCCTTCTTCTCACCTTTCTTAGTGCGGACCATAAGAGATCCTTTGCCCACAACTGGTAGGGTTCCATTGTTACCCATTTTAATCTCAGATTTGAAACTCTTGTCAATGAATGAAAATAAGGTTTCATTACCACTCAGGTGGTTGCTACATCCATTGTCAAGGTACCAAACCTCAGGTCTTCCTTCTTCACCAACATTACACATGATGTAGGTAGTGGCATTGTTTCCACTTTCCATGTTCACATCAGCCACATTTGCTTGTCCTGACTGATCATTTTTCTTTTTCTAACATTCACTTACATAATGCCCATATTTATGATAGTAGTAGCATTCTACATTATTCTTATTTGAGTTGTATTTTTTCTTACCTCCTCTTGAATTATTTTGTGAGCTACTTGCTCCATCTGCTCTTCTTGAGCTTTCTGCTGCACCTCGGCCTCTGCCTCTAGAGTTTTTGCCTGAGCCATTTCTCCTTCTCCCCCTTCCTCTTGGATTTGATTGCACCTTGAATGCTTTCTCTTGGGAAGAAGAAGATGCAGATCTATTGATCCTATAATCGTGGGTTTGAAGAGTACCCATCAACATATCCATTGTCAAAACAGTGAGGTCTTTTGCCTCTTCTATGGTAATGACCAAATTGTCATATTTATGAGGTAAACTCCTCAATATCTTTTCCACTATCACCTACTCTTGATAGTCTTCTCCATTTGACTTTAGTTGATTAATCACATTGGAGGTCCTTCAACTAAAGTTTGCAATTGATTCATTTTCCTTCATCTAAAGGTTCTCAAACTCCCTCCTTATATTCTGTAGCTTTACTATACAAACTTTATCAGTCCCCTTAAAGTTCATCTCAAGGATATCCCATGCTTATTTTGCATAATTTGCTGCTGCAATCTTTGGGAATACTGTCTTTGTCATTGCTGCTTCAATCAAACTTAATGCCTTTGCATCCTTTCTCATTGACTCTTTCAAATGAGTCTTTTGTGCATTTGTGAGAGTAGGATACTAAACTGGGTCTGTCACATTACCGACCCCATTAACTACAAACTCTCACAAATCATTTGCAACCATAATTGTTTTCATTTTCTTTGCCCATGTATCATAATTTTGTCCATTGAAGGGTGGTGGCTGCTGTAATATCTTTCTTGCATCTCCTGCCATGTCAAATATCCCAAGAAAACAAATGCCCTAACTCACTGTGGATGTGGGGCCTCAAAGCTCTGATACCATGTGAGAAATATTAAAAATTAAATTCACAACCCTAAATAATGCTCAGCAAAAAACTATTACCAAGTGCCAAAAAATTGCTTGACACTCACAATTGCCGAGTGACAGTTTTGCTAGGTAAACAGTAAGAAATTGAGTGGCAGGAGAGTTTACTAAGTGAGCTTGGTAAATGAAGAACACACAATTCAGTAGTGTGGATGCCAAGTGAACTCGGTAGCCACAAGATACCAAGTGAACTCGGTAGCCACTAGAGGGTGAAACTCGATAGAAGAATGTATCGAGTGAACTTGGTAACCACTGCAGAGATAAAACCTTTAACAAGACTTGACCGAGTGAAGATATATTAGGTGAAAAACTTTCACCATTAGAACTAGAGAGTCAGAACTTGAAGTTTCCAAATAAACTTGTCAAATGCAATGAATCAAGGAAAGAGAAATAGATTCAAGTATGCTTGCTTGATTTCTATTCAACTTAGATTAAATCATTACAAAATTTGGGAGCATTCGGCTTCAACCAAAAAACCCTAAAATAACCTTAAAACTTCAAACTTACAGCTCTAATGGCTACATACTACAATGCCTAGAGCAATCACTACTTCAACAGGACAAATCAAACAACAAACTACGAACTTACAGGATGACACGAAGAAGCACGTGCAACTGCAGTCACAAAATAAACTTCTTCTGTCCGTGCAACAAACTAGATCTACTGATCACTTTTTCTACAACTTCTCTCTGATCTTCTAAACTTCTTCTACTTCTTCCTCTATCTACTGGTCAAATGGAATAGAACATTCCTTTTGTCTTTTCCCAAAAAATGTTTTCACCCTCATTTGAAAATTTGAAAACTCACTTACTAAGCAATAAATTCTTTTGATCGTTCAGCAAGCTGTCATGGAGGTAGGTGGGTGTTTGGCACCAGAGAGAAACGACCAAATACAATTAATATTGCAACATTAATTACTATCAACTCTCTAAAGAAATATATGCATGTCAGTAATTATGCAACAATAGCGAAACATAGTAGTGAGGCTCATGCAACAGTTTCCAAGAAAAAAAAAAAAAACCTATCATGTAAAATAAATGCATTGAATTGAAGTTGATCTAAATGCACACCATCACACTTATGCTTTCATAAAAACCATAACTGCTTCATTTTCCGCCAAAGAAAAGGGCCTCCATGAATTGAGAGATTCTAGTGCTAACATTTTCTATGTATGTCAAAATAATGGTTCATAAAGAAGATTTTTTAGTCTTGGTGAGAGTGATATGTACAACACAATTGTAGTGTGTGTACTTATTTAAAATATATAATTTAGATTTTTTTGCTTGTTTGTTCATAGTAACTACTAAAATAGTTCGCTTATTTATCTCTAAATAGAGAGCCCTTTACAATCAATCATGTTTGATTATCTTGTTGTGAATTTGGTTATTTAGAAATTATGTGAAAGCCATAAAAGGAATTGGTATTGTTATTTCAATTTTGGGCAGTCGTCAACTTACAGACAAGCTTCAGATTGCAGATAACATAAGAAATTTGGACTGTTAAGGTCAAGACTTAAGACCCTAACATTATTACTATGGATGCTTTTTAGTTGTAATAGACTTAAGAATTACTTAACTTTGATGTAGATGTTTCTTCCTTTAGAATTTTGGCATGGTATAAATATATCTAATCCAGTGGAGCTAGGGCTAAGCATTGACATAGAAAAGAGACTTATGAGGATGGAAATTAAGGCACCCAACATTCCTTACAGTTAAATCTGCTAGAATTCCATTGCTTGGTAACCTTACTTTTACCATACCCATACCTTTGAGCTTTCTCCTCCCCAAGACCAATTTTAACTCTATGGAAATGGAAGAAACAAGGGTGAGATATTAAATAATAATATTATTTTGGAAAATTATAGAATGTAGACATGGATACAGAATAGTATCATATTTTAATCTTAAGTAATCCTAGATTGCAGAGTCTAATTTCAATCGTTGATATAAAAATTGTTGAAATGTTTATATTGAATATGAATATCTAACTCTATTAATTTTATTTTGTTCTTCTAATTCTTTTAATTTTTTCTATTCTTTTCATTATTAATTGATGAACTAAAATATAACTATATTCTATAATCAATAGTTTATAAGATACAATACTTATATTGAAGATTATGTAAATGAAATAATAAATCATATAAGCTTAATGTTAGAATAAGCACACTTAAGTCATAGTGAAACTAGAACAAATGACTTTCTCAAAAGGTTCAATACTTCACATTTGCAAACATGGCCTAAACGCAAATAATTAAAATATATACTTCAAAACTTAAATACTTAATTCTGATGACAATATCATAATTTGGTCAACTAAATTTCCATACCAATATCTTAATTTGATTTATCTCCTTGCATACAAATTATTTATGAATTGTTAATGAGAACATACTTTGTCACCAGGGAGAACATTGACATGTACACCATAAAGACTCTGGAGGATATCTAAACTTTAACAAAAGTGTTCATTTCAGGCAATCCAAAAAAATTCTCACAATCAATGTGGTCGCAACAATTTGGGAGAAGAGGATTGGGAAAACTATTCCTCGGGTTTGTATAACAGAACAATACCTCTTGTATATAGCTAAAGGTATGCTACCATGTCGGTAGTCCATACTACTTTCTTTATGTTATGGGATCATTGATGACATAGAAAGAAAGAATCTAGATACCATTTTAGGTATGCAAATAGATAAACAACATTTCTTTCATAATCTATTATGGATTCTTTTATTTTGGGCATTTTCTAAGGAGCCAATAATATTCTAGAGGGGTGGTGGCATCCCTGACACATGACGTCTTCATCAATGAGTGCCAGTAGAATTGGGAATTAGTTGGAAGAGCCTTGTAGAATCATTAAATCTTTCCTCATTAATGTAGAATTTAAGAACTAATGAAGTGAAAATATATAATTATTAAATCTTTCTTCATTGAAAGAAAATTCAAGAATTAATGAAGTGCAAAAAATAGAACTATCCCACTGATGCGTGGGGATTTCCTGATAAAGATGATCCTCCTCCCTCTACTAGTACTGCCTTGGCAGCATGAGGTTGTTCTAAATATTTTTTTTCTTGATGAATAGTTTATAGTTGCTAGCTGCGGCCATGTTGTTTGCTCTGGCTTCGGCCGATTGAACTCATTCGTGGGGTGATCCTGTATCCCCCGACCCTCTTTCGTGAATTGTAATCTTAGTAAATTTTATTAATTGAAAAGGACTATTCATCAAAAAAAAAAAAAAAAAAAAAAAAAAAAAACAAAAGAAAAAAGATAGAACTATTAAATCTTTCTTCATTGATGTAGAATATAAGAACTTAAAATTATCATTATCAATGAGTGTGAACTGTAATCATCATTGTTAGTGACAATGGACATTTAGATTTTAAATTTGTGGTTATTTTATTTAAATTATTTAAATTATGTGATTTGTGCACCTCTTTTGTTAATATTATATTATGGACAATTGTTTATGGAGAATTGTGAACTTCAAACAAAAGTAATGTTTCTTAATTATCTTTTTTAGTTGTCTTTCTTTACATGAAGATGTTAGTTAAATTTTTTTTGACCAATCATATATCATTATATTTGGTATTCATAAAATTCATTTATTGTAATAAATCCTACATATCTATTTTTTATTTTATAAAATTGTAAAATAATTATCTCTTTATACATTCAATAATACTTTTAGTGTCTTATCAAAACTTTTTTTACATTCCACTTTAACAATTTTAAATTAATAAAAACAAGATAATATATGCATTATGGCAACCCACTCACTTCTTTGTTATCTTTCATGTTGTTCCTAATTGTGCACTTGATGACTTGTTTAATTTTTCCCTTATTACAAGTGTTCTTTTTATGTCTTCATTAAGGTACTCATGGGCATGCAAAATCTGCACAAAACAAAAAAAGTGTAAGGATTTATTCTATAATTAATTTTTTATTAGTCCCTACGCAAGAGACTAAAGTTTTCAATCGATTGAAAAGTATTAGTTGAATGGTTGGAAATTGTTCCTTTTCAAATAATAACATCTAACACTATAGTTTGTGACATATAAAGAAATTTATTTGACGTCATATATGTAACCTAGTTTTTTCCCTATTGGATGTTATATTTGTAGGTGGTCCTTTCATTTCTATGTACAAATATTATCTCAAATATTAGAGCATGACAACTGTCATGTTTTTGGAGGGCTACATGTACTTTTTACAATTAACAAAACACACGTAATAGCAACAGAGTAACAAAACTTGTTCAATAATCATTCTTTGCATGCAATGAGGTGTGTGTTATTTGAAGAGTTTGGTACATAGATCATAGTAACAACAAAAAGTTAGAATGTATGGACATTATAAGATGAGAAAATGCAATAAAGCATTGTTTACTGTCTCATGAAGTGTGGATATTGTGTTTTTTCAAATTGGAATATTTTTTTTTCGAACAACAATTTTCTATTGTCTAGATCCCAAAGCTTACACATAAAAAGAAATTTCCAATTATTAGAAGTTTAAAAGATAGTTTAATTCCTGTTACAAGTCAAAATGATATTTAGGAGAGGTGGTTTATTGTGGATTAGTGGCTTGTGCATCACTAACTTTACTATTCGCAAATATTTTCAATGCAGTGGTTAGAGTGGTGATGTTTCACTCATATTCATTCCATGAGAACAAACAAACAATTTTAGGGTCTTCACTTCTAAATTTTCTGAAATATTTTTGTATGTGATGCTCTTCCAATCAATGAGCTTTTTTTTTCAATGGAAAAGTCTCTAAATTTGACAGGATTCATGATATTCTAGTAAGATTTTTCTATTTCCACAATAGAAATAGCTTTTTTTTTACAACCTTATAGAAAACTACTAGTGTATTCATCTATTTCTTTCTAATATCTTTGATCTAGTGGTCTAGATAATAAATGTAATTAACTGCAACTTGCACTTGTCCGAAAGTGCCTTTGGTAGTGCCTATTTTGCCTATAGAAAATATTATCCAAGCTTGAAGAAAAAAAAAACCCTCCATAGCCCCTCTTCTATTCATGACATACATGGTATGAAGATAATCATACCATGTTGCTTTCTTCAGAGGTAAAGTTTTCAATTTTGAACACAAAGAATTCATGCTTTTTTTGCATTGCTTTTCAGTCATTTTGTGAGCTACTTTCTTTGTTGGATGCTACATGGTATCTTCCCTTTGTACCGAATTAAGAGGACCAAGATTACCAAATTCCTAGGGTTAGCATTAGACTTACTTGAAGTTGATATATTCTGATATTAAGGTCTACGATTAACCACATGTAACGCCCTTCACCTTAGTGTGTATGATTGATATATAATACAAGAGCTCCAATGCTCTTTTAATCATTGAAGACTTTCTTTTTTTTGGTTCTTATTTACAATTTAGAGTTACAATATTTAAATTCTTTCTCCCAACTCAGGGTTCTTATCCTCAATTTAGAGCAATTATATGAGTTGCAAATAAATCATAACCAAATATTATGCTTTAATTGAGGTATGTAATATTTGGATGAAATTATTTTATATGATTTAACTTTTACACAATGACCAATACAAAATTAAAATCACTGATTATACAACTCTGTTAAGGTTGAACGTATGTCAAGTTGGGTAGCTATATTATAAAATAAATCCATCACAATGTATGTATGTATACATTTGTGTGTTGATAGTGTCCTTTGTCAATTGATATATAACTTTATTTCTATAAATTTCACTTCGAGTAGCCATAGAAATAATTTGAAATTAGGCATGAGATAATAAAAAATATTATAAATGATTATTTCTTATTTTTATTTGTAAATTGTTAGAAAATAGGTGTCAATGAAGTGTTTTAGATTTGAGAGACAATAATCTAAGGTTACATTCTAATCCTAACTATATTGTGGCATGTGGTATCTATGCATTAGTTTCTACTTTCGAGTCATTGAGAAAAAATATTTGTAATGGAAGGTTTACTTGTAGTAATTCAAATCGAATAACTGATGTGACATCAAAAGTTCATTTAATAGAGGACACAAAATTTTGTATTGGCTTCAATCATTACTGTAAACTAATTGACTCTATTTATATGATATGCTAGTATGTTTTTCTTTGTTACTGATATTTCTATTTATTTAATTATAATCCTTTTGTTGGACAAGTTATCTCTCTAGATTATGTTTGGTGCAACATAAGATTTATGAGATCAACTATGAGAATGAGCTTTTTCTTGGGATGGAGACAATCAAATTTAAATATTCTTTCAAATAAAATATTGTAAACTAATACTGAAATGGTATCTTGTCCAAAGATATTTTTCCCTCAGAATTGATTTCTTGAATGGGAAAACATTAGATTTTCTAAATCATTGTTTGTTAATTGCTTGTAGAGCATTACATAAGACTTTAGAATGTTGATTATTATAATAAAATCTTATGTGAGAAATTTTTATTTTAGCATAGTGTAAGGAACTTCACTTAACCACAGACAATAAAAATTATTTTTAATTTTTTAATGTTCATATTATATGTTGTTTTTTTGCCAAATACATCAACAATCAATCATTTAAGATTTTCCATTATCATTAGCTTCCCAATTATTTTTAGTGCTTAATTTAACTAACCATTGCACCTCCTTGTTCATAAAGAGTAAAAGCCCTAGAATTATTTCTACTTCTATTTTCCAAATTCAAGCACCAACTCAAGATAGGACTATGGATTTTTGCACTTTGAACTGGAACAAGTGCCAACTAAAAAAATGGAAGATGTTAATGGAAATGAAATATAAGGAGAGAAAGTGTACACAGATTCTGCCAATCTAAATATGAATATTTAAAATATATCTAATGTTCATTGAAGTCTAGTGGATTTAGTTTAAACACGTTATAAAAGTTACACTCACCTTTTACACTCACCTTTTATCCTATCTTTTCTGAGAAGTGGATTGAAGGATTTTGCCACACAAGCAAAATTCTTATTTTGAGCTTAAACAATTTGTGACACAATAATTGGTTGATTTTTTAGATGTTCTTCCACATTTAATTTGATCCAGCTGACTAGATATTTTATCATGTTGCCTTATTCTTGACTATTTTTCCTAACTCTTGAGTCAACATAAAGTCTCCATTTACCATCCTTCTTGGCTACTAATATTAGTGCAAGCCTTTGCTATAGCAATTCAAACTAAAGATTCACTTTTTCAAACTATTTGCATTTGTAATTCAATTCATTTATCAAATGGCTTTGATCACCGGTATACTAAAAGACAAGATGCTTATAGCAAGATGACAACTTCATATCTTAACAATCAAGAGTTTGAATCTTAGGCTGGGTTGAACTTTCAATTTGTATTTAGGTGAATTATTGATATCATAAAATATTTTTGTTCTTAAAATGAATTATTAGTTTAAAAAATTGTACACTTCTTCCTATTCTATTATCTTCGACAAGGACTCGAGCTACACACAACCCTTGTTAAATATTGTTAATGGCAACTCCATCAGCTGAATGGAACTCTAACGTATGAGAAGTTTCATTCTCTAAATGCCCTAAAGCTTGTTTGCAATGAACAAACCCTCTTGCCATGATATGCCTAAAATTGGTGGCTACGTAGCATTGAATACTTTCATTTCAAGTTGTACATAATTTTTTTTTTGTAATACTAGTTAGTTTTGTAATAATTGAATCTTTAACGATTCAATGGTATGCTAGTCTATTTGACGGTTGGAATTAGAGCCCTAAATAGCTGTTAAATGGAATCGAAAAAAGCTAGACCATGTTCTTAAAATTAGAGCCACTGTATAAATTTCATATATGAAAGTGAAAACAAAAAATTTACGCTAATGTGGAAAAAAATTTAATTGAACTGGCTTAGAGTTTATTGAAGATTAATGCAAAAGTCAAAGGAAACAATGCAATCCGTTGCTATGATCAAGACCATTGGAAAAGGAAAAAGATGTAAACAAAGTCAATACAGTCCGCTGGTACTGGATGAAAAAATTGAGCAATAAAAGGAAAGAAATTGTTGTGAAATACTAAATCACAATTTTAATAATTTTGCTCAGTACTAACTATTGCCAAGTGCTAGTTTTTCTCACCATGTGAAGGTGTCAAGTGTCAATTTTGCTTGGTATCAATAGATGTCGAGTGACGGGAGAAGGTGTCGAGCTAGCTTGGCATAAAAAGATACTGAGTGAGCTCGACACTCAAAGGGAAACTTGGCTCAAATAGATATCGAGTAAGCTTGGCTTCAACTGAAAAATTATAACTTAGATAAAGACCAGATTTTTCAATGTGAATAAACTAGAGAGCCAAAGTTTGGAGCTTTCAACAATGAACTCTTTAAATTAAGGAAGAACAATGCATTCATGTATGCCTACTTCCTTGATATTCAACTTTGATTCAAACTATTACAAAATTTGGGAGCATTCAGATTCAACTAGAAAACCCTAAAATAACCCTAAAACATTAAACTAGTGAAACTTCAAACTTTAAACTTTAAACTTGCAGCTCTAATGGCTGAATATATGAATGCCTAGATCAATCATTGCTTCAAAAGGTCAAAAACAATAAACTAAAAACTTATAGAATGATATGTAGAAACACATGCAATTGTAGGCATGACAAAAATTCCTTTGTCTTCTGAACTTGACTTGATCTGCTGATCAACTTTCTTCATTCTTTTTCTTCTGCTCTTTTCTACAACTTCTCTCTGATCTACTGAACTCACTGAATGAATGAATCAAACATTCCTTTTTGTCTCTGTGGAAAAATGTTTTCCCCCTCTTTTTAGATTTCAAAAACTCACCTACCACATTCATTATTTCTAACTATTACAAGGATGGTAGGTGGGTGTTTGGCTCTATGGGCAAATGTTAATATGCATTAAATATTTCAACACTCCCTATTTGTCCTGAGCTAAGCAAACAAGGATCACTTTTGATCCAAGTCAACTACACCAAGACACTCTCTTAGGTGAACAAAACTTCCAATTCTTAATGGCTTAGCAAAAATGTCTACTAGCTGCTACTCAGACTTACAAAATTCCATCTTGATATCTCTATTCTCCACCAACTCTCTGATGAAGTGATATCTGATCTCTATATGCTTTCTTCTACCATGGAAGACTAGATTCTTGGACAATGAAATTGATGAGATGTTGTCACAATAAATTTTGGTTCCATCCTCTTGCCTTTCATTCAAATATGTCAAGATCCTTCTAAACTAAATAGCTTGACATGCTGCTACATTTGCTGCTATGTATTTAGCCTCTGCTATAGATTGAGCAACAATAAGTTACTTCTTGGATGCCCATGAAATTGCACCTGATCCCATATGAAATACATATCCAGAAGTGCTCTTCCTATCATCTATACTTCCAGCCCAATCACTATCTATATAACCTACCAACTTGAATTCATTTGCTGTAATATACAAAATTCTAAATCCCTTGGTACCTTTCACATACCTTAGGATCCTCTTTCCTGCTTGCCAATGGGAATTGTTTGGTATTTCTATAAATCTATAAATCAAACTTACTACATGCATCAATTCTAGCCGAGTTGCAGTCAAATACATTAAACTTTCAACAATACTCTTGTATAGTATTGCACCCACTCTCTTGCTAGAATCTTCCTTATTCAACTTCAGACCTATTACTGTTGGTGTGGGGGTTGGCTTACTATTCTACATTTTGAATCTCTCCAAGATCTGTGCTACATATTTTTCTTGAGAGATGAAGATGCCATTTAGCATTTGTTTTACTTCTATGCCTAGAAAGTACTACAAGAGACCAAGGTCTGTAATCTCATATTCATTTTTCATGGCCTCTTTGAACTCACCAATTAGAACCTTGTCATTACCAATAAAAATCAAATCATCAACATACAAGACAACAATAAATACATTTCCATTTGATGCTATTGTCACTTAGATTTGCACCCTTTTCCAAGGCCTATGCATGAGGACAACCTAGTGAAACATGGAAACAACCTCCAAGCTGTGGGACTTGAACTGCGAGGTTGAGTCTCCAAAGAAGACCGGCTTCCTCTTACTATCAGGGCACACCTAACTTCTCTTGGAGAGGAAAGGGAGAAGAAGAGCATGAAAGCAAATCTATGTAGTCTAATCTAAGGAGGTGATGCACCAGAATAAAGTATTCAAACTCATTTTTGCCCATATATGCACTACAAAACCAAGATAACATTCAAAAGACATACACACCCAGACTTATGTCAATCAATAACCACATATAGATCAGGAAACCAAACTGAATAACACAAGGAAAAGGATTTCACTTATATATTATCCAATAGGCCGAAAATAGATACAATATGCAAGCCACAGATCTCAACAATACACCAATGAGGGGCAAGCTGGATGCACATACACATCGATGGCTGAAGGAGATGATACAAAAAGTTATACAACTCAGAGACAAAGGGAATTTTACACTATAGACCTAGGAGTAGTAGCAGAGAAATTAGAAAAGAGTCCCTTAAGAAAAGATCACAAAATTGCCTTTATAGCTCAGGCATAACTGAAGATTTTTTTCTTTAAATTGACTTCTTAACTACTGGCATTAACTTCTCACCCTGAAAATCCAATCAAAGATCTGGTGGTTTTAAGTACCAAAATCTAATATTCCTCTAAGAAAGAGCCTGGAGAAGACAAAACGACGCCAGAAAACATCCCCTGACATAGTAGATGGATCTGTAATGGTGGTAGAATGTCTTTGCACTTTGCATTCACTTTTGAGTTGGTGGTATTGATCACAGGATCGAAATCTCACAGCCAAAAAACTTGAATTGTTTCTGGCTCATGAATCCATGAGGTCAAAGCAAGTCAAATAGTTCCTTATGCACCAACTGGGCCACACGGGCCAATCACCTCTTTTTTTTCTGCCACCTGGGAAGTCCTCCATGGTTGACCTTCTGTTATTGAACTAACTGTGCCACCCTTGAACTGCTATCATTAACTGCGATGATTACAAACTGACCACAATATTAACTGCCAGCCGCTAATCGTCAACCCTGGTCTGCCGGCGAGACACATGTCAGCAAGACACTATGCCACTATGGTAAAGATCAAACAACTTCACCATAGAGAGACAACACCTTCCATTGATCTGCCTTGATCTAACAATCGTGAAGACTCGTCATGCTCTGCGCTGTCCTTACCCCAGGCCCATCATATCTGGTGCCACCTTAGCAACCGCACTACACCCGAATGACACTTGGCAATACCTGACAAACGTACCTTGGTGCAACTTGGCCCCACTGACACATGGAAAAAGGGTTCCATGTCACTATGGTAAAGATCGTGCAACTTCACCATGGCGACATGGCGCCTTTCATCGATTTTCCTTGATCTGATGGCAAGCAAGATAGATATTGCCCCCTGCCCCTCAGTGTATCAATCAATGAGAACCGGCCACATGCAACCCATCTTTATTTACTGCACCTCCAAACTTGGACCCACTGAACATGTGTGATGAGTGTGCCATCTCGCTAACATAAATCTTGTGTGGCTTATCCATAGCGTGATGGCGCCTGCCATTGATCTCTATAGATCTGACGGTGGAGAAGTTAACCTTTTACTACACTGGCCGTGTTGAAGATCTAGTCCCATGTGCTGACTATATTCTGACCTAGCATACGTGGTTGTTCCCCACTGGACTAACAAAGCACCACCTGGCAAACTCAAGACTTTGACCCCACAGAGTGGCCACGTGTCAACAAGGCGCTATGTTTCTATGAGAAAATTGAGGCCAATTCCCCATAGCGCCATAACACCCAATTGATGACATGTCTTCTGATTTGCATGTGTCTTCCAATGATTTTCCACCATGGCACTGAACTTCGCCAACTGGGCAGATGAGGTACAAAAAGGGACCCAACCACCTGCTTGAAGCTCTTGTCGTTGATCTCTTCTGTTGCCGTGAACCTTGCTGCCAACATTGGGACTCACCATAAAAATAACCTCCGGCCAGTCGAGCGCTATGTCACTATCGAAAAACTCATGGGTTTTCTAATAGTGATATGGTGCCTTGCCGCCTTTTGAATTTTTTGGCCCATGAAAATTGATTGTCCGCCATAAAACTTTCTTAGTGACGTAACCTACCGGCCATGAAACCTTTTCCATTGCCAAAATATGTTACCTGACCCATTGGACTCACCGAACACGTGGCGAGAGGGTGCCATGTTGTGAACATAAATCTCGTGTAGCTTTCGATGGTGAGATAGCGCCAACCATTGGTCTTCCTCAGATCTGACGGCAGAGAACTTGTGGGCCGCAAAAAATATGTTATAAGGCTTGGCATTAAAATAGTATTATCTTTGGGAATTAGCCATTGGATGGGCTGGACATTTGAAATTTGAATCTTGGAAGGGCGAACAAATGATAACATTTCTAGTGACTCATCGGGGGCATGATCCTACTCGATGCATGACCAGTTGCCTATAAAAAAATTCCATTGGGTCACAGGGTCGAAAAATTATGAATCTGAGAACTGTAAAACCCTAACCCTTTTGCGAGGAGATCAAAACATTGAAAACCCTAGCTCTGCAACTACAACTGGAAACATAAACAAAACTTCATCTACATACTTAGATACCTTAAAATCTACTACCTCACTAGGAGACGGTTATGCCCACGCACTTCTTGAAAAGCAGGAAACAACAGAAAAGAAACAAAACTACTTATGTACATGGATCCACAAACTTTCAAAAATAGGGCTTCAGATAGATCCCATTGATTGGAATGGGCAAAATCTCTCCATTTGGCCTGCTCAACTGAAATGCATTAGCCTGTTTGCAACTGGTAATCAGGTAGGGGCCACTCCATAGTGGGTCAAACTTGGAATGTCTTCCTGGTTTTGCTCTGTCAGAATCCCACTTTAGAACTAAATCTCCCTCTCTGAAGGTTCTGACCCTAGCCTTCTTATCAAAACTCCTTTTCATCTACTGCTGATGTATCTCTAGGGTTTGCATAGCTTTATTTCTCTTTTCTTCTAGTTCAATCAGCTCTGCCATTCTTACTGACATGGCATTATCTTCAATCAATTCCAGCTAATGAGTCAACTCCAAGGATGGGAATTCCAATGAAATTGGGAGTCTGGCCTCCCTACCATATACCAGTACAAAAGGTGAATTCCCAACAGATCTCTTGGGTGTTATCCTATCAGCCCATAGAGCAGTCCTTAATTTCTTATGCCAGACCCTCTGATTTTCTTCTATTGTCCTCTTCATGATTATGATCAGATTCTTGTTGGAAGACTTAGCCAAACCATTACCCTATGGATAGTAATTTGATGATGTGCTCAGGTAGATATTGTGATTCATTGCCCATGCACAAATCTGGGTTCCAACAAAAGACTTAGCATTGTCCAAGATGATAGTAGAAGGAACACCAAACCTAGATACAATTCCATCAAGGAACTAAACAACTGATGGTTCTGTGGAATCCTTCAAGGCAACTACATCTGTCCATCTAGTGAAATAATTAGTAGCAGCCAAAATCCGTTTATGACCTGCACTAGATGGAGGATTAATGGGGCCTATAAAATCCAACCCCCATTGGGTAAAGGGTTGATCCACCTGAATAGGATGAAGGGGGAGAGTTGCAAGCCTCTGTTTTCCTAAGAAGAAAGAAAATTTCTCACATTTTCTCACATATCCATAACAATCATGGAACAGAGATGGCCAATAATAACTAGCCCTCATGATCTTCATGGCAGTTGTTCTCACAGAGAAATGGCCACCGTCGGGGCCATCATGAAGTTACTTAATCATCCTCTCAGCCTGATCCTCTTCAATGCATCTCAATAGGGTCCCATTAAAATCCCTCCTAAATAGGATACCATCAATCACAACATAGGGAATGGACTACAGTCTATATTATCTTTTTTTTAGCTCTGTCCAATCCCTAAGGGTATCCATTCCCTGATAAGAAGTTCTTCATGTCATTTATCCAGCTCCTTGGACAATTAACATTTCCTTCCTCCTTCCGCTCTATTATTACCATAGTAGCCTCTTCATCTGAATCCTGGCCTAATAACATTTCTTTGCACAATCCTCTCCCTCTTCCTAGCTTGGTAATCTAAATATCAACATCATATTCCATTACCCTAGTGATCCATCTAGCTCTCTTTTCACTGATATCTTTGCTTAACAGGAAGTCTTTTACATTGGCATGGGGCACCAACAAATGAATTTTATTGTGGGATAAGAAGTGCTTGAATTTCTTCAAGGCTCTGAAAACCACAAGGGCCTACTTCTCCACAAAGTTGTACTTATCTTCATATTCCTTAAGCCCTTCATCGAAGAAAGCTATGGGCTGCTCCTCATCCTTGTCATTTGTTTGAGTCAAGACAACAGAGATACTTGACTCACCACCTAGAGTGTAGAGGATAATTTTTTTTAAAAATTTGGGCTCATGAGAGTAGGGTTTTTTGTTCCAAAATCTTCTAATCCTTCTTTAATTTTGATTAAAGGCTAATCCCATCATTTCCTACCCCTAATCCCAACTCAAAATATTTAATTAAGATTAAATATTAATCCTCATGTTTATTAAAAAAGTTTTAATAAATATCTCCTCAACCCAAACCCTTGAAATAAATAAAACTTTATTTATTTTCTAAAAATCTAATTTATCCTCATCCTAAAAAGTTCTAGACTCTTCTAGAAAGTCTTCATCCTCATCCTAGGAAATTCTAGACTATTCTAGAAAGTCTTTATCCTCATCCAAAGTCTAGACTCTTCTAGAAGATGTCTTTAAACCTAATCCTAATCGCCTCCTAACCTTTTCACATTCCCTAAAAATGGGTTGAGACTTACTAACCCAAGCCAAAGTTAACAAATATCTCCTCCTTCACCCACCCTCATTAAATGCCATCCACTTGCCTATCCCTAAGCTAATCCTAAACCATCCTAATCCATCCTCTAATCATTTGCACAAGCCTAAGCAAGCTTAAAACCTTCCTAATCAAGCCCAAGTTGAAATTGCTCTCATCTCCCTCAAAATATCTCAACCATAAAACTTTATGAAGCCCACTAGGCCATAAATGACTCTTCCAAGCCCTTTTATTGCTCTTACAAGCCATTATGAGGGTCTTTATGAAGATTTTATCCCTTGAGCCTCCTTTGTTGACTGATCCTTCCCCTTTTCTCCATCCTCTCACCCTGTGACATGTATCACTCCTTGATTGGCTGTAAAGAAGCACAATCCATGTACTCTCCTCTCATGCAATTTGAGCCCTCCATAAGCTTTTTCCCATCCTTGCATCTTAGCCCTCAATTCCTCAAGCCTCTTGCCTATAAATTGGATCCTTCCCCTTTGAAAAATAACACAATCCATGAAGTAAAGTCATAATGCCATTTTAAGAAGCCATTTTACATCAAAACCATACACTCACACCCAAATTCCAACTCCATTTGAAGCCCTTTTTGAAGCATAAGCTTGAGCATACATCTTATCTATTTAGACAAAGCCACTCAATAAGAGAGCTTCTCATTGAGAGAGCACATTAATGGCTCATATTCTCAATTGAGAGCTCATCTTAGTCTATCTTGAAGTTTATGAATTTTTTTTAGTTTGTAGAAGCTTTATTTAAATTTGGTTTCTATTAGCATACTAACATTACTCATATACATTTTGGTACGCCCAGTGGGACCCCGCATGGGTCATCTTCATTATCTTTTTTAGACAAGTTTTGTATGTCATTTTCTAATTTTGGCTAATTTTGCTTGTTTTTGTGATTGGTAGGATTGTATAAATTGGTTTTGTAGGTCCACATGAGCATGAAGAAGACAAAGGAACTCATAGTCTATCTCATAGTATTTGCAGATTTTTCAAGCTTATAGGTGGACAAAGCACTTGGAATTCTTCTTCCTCTTCTTGTCTATATTCTTCTTATTCCATCTACTTCTTCTTCTTCTTCTTGTAGGAGATCTTGGCCATTTTTTTTTTTAAGGAAGCAAAATCATACACACTTCTTTTTAGTGCTTAAAATGAACCCCCAAATCATACTTAAATCCATTAAAAAATTAAAAATTTGCAAAAAAGAAAAAATCTTTTAACAAGTGAAACTAAACCAATCCAATCATTTGCATCCTTGCAACATCAAGGTTTTAGATGCATTCATGTAAAGTTAGGAACACTTCATTTTTGGGAATTTAAAAAGAACTTCAAATTTCCATTTCAAAAGGTTCAAAATCAACACTAAGTGCACACTAAAATCTAAATCAAACTCAAAGCATCAATCAAGGATAAAATGAACCTCATTTGCAAATATTTTAAAGTTATTTTAAAAATCTCATGAAAACTATGAGTCCTAAATGGTTGCCAAAAATTGTCCTAAAAGCTTTGTTATTTGTTCCAAACAAATGTCTTGTTGCAAAATCTTGAATGTTTCTTAGGTTTTTCATGCATCAAAACAATCTAGGAATATCAGTTTTGGGCTTAAAATATGCAAACTAGAACACAAAATCTTGAATGAAAACCAAAGTCCAAAGAGTCATTTTCACTTTTGAGTCCAAAACAATCTTGAATGATCTAAGGTTAAAACAAAGCACTTCAAAGTTCTTAAAACAACACACAAAATCTCAATCTTGAATGCTCAAAGGAAAAAAACTTGAATGTTTAATCACTTGTCTTTGAATGCATGTTGCTAAAAACACTCTTGAATGTCATGGATTAAAATCAAATTTTCCTTGAATGCATGATTAAAACAAAAAATCCAATCTTGAATGCCAAGGATCAATTAACCATTGCAAAATCAAACACTTCATTTGGAGCTTTTAAAATTGAACAAAACAAATCTCTTTTCCACATGCAATTTAGGTAAAGTTTGATTTTTGGACATTTAAGAAACTTTGTTAAGTTAAATACAAATTTGCAAAAATCAATTTGAGTAGTTCCTTGGACTCACCTCTTTTCTAATCACCCATCAATTCAACCATTGGTTGCAATCTCAGTGCCATTTATGGGGATGTGTCTACTTGAAAAAGGTGTTAAATGTTTCACAATTTAACTCACTCACTTGGTCTTTGAACGTTTGCTTTAACTTTATCAAAAATTTTAAATGACCAAAAATCTAGATTAAATCGATCACACTTCAAGTTTGGGCACTAAAATTGAACAACTATTGATGTGGAGGGCCTCCGGGCGCGCGCTTGACAAATCGAGTCTCACACATCTTTGCTTTAGGCTTAAAATAAAATCACACCAACTCTTGAATGCTTTAAAGGAAATTAATCGATACTTGACATGGAGGGCCTCCGGGCGCGCGAGTTTTCTTTTTTTGACCCTAACTCTTCTTCTTGTTTGCATTCTTTGATCGATTTACTTTTGTTGGCGCTTCAAGTTGGAATTAATCATTGTCTCTTAAACATGAGTGCTTGAAAAGTCTAGATTAGCACACATAAGAGTCAGTTGGTAAAAGAACAAGCGTGTTTTTTTTAGCCCAAGGTCATCCAACTCTTCTCTCCCCTTGTCATCTTTTGAGGCCATCTTGGGTGCATAAGATTAGGATCCAAAACCTTGTTTCTTTGTAGGAGGCCTGCTTGGGGATTTCATCACCCCTTGGATGACCTCAACTCCCACGTTCTAACAGAGTATAAGAACCGAGAGGTGAATTGGAAGACACCTCTCTTGGGATCAAGATTTTGTCACTCGAGCTAAGCCTCAAGGAACTTTATACCCTTGAGAAGTGAAAGAGGATAATTAGGTTACCACTCCTCTCGGCTGTTTGACATCTTTTTGGTTTCATCTATGGATTTGGGCCTCAGGTACCTTGGGTATATCGAGGACTCCCTGACTAAACCAACTGTCAGCCTTGTAGACAACCATCTAGGATGTTAATGTGCTTGAAGTGACTGATTGAAACATTTGTAGAACACACACACTCCTTGGTGCAAGTATCACATTCTGGGAATCAAAACTTCTATCTGGTTGTTTCTATCTATTGGTTGGTCTTTTACTTATTGAATGAATGTTTTCCAAACTTGGTCAATCCTAGCTTAGGGTAAACTTAGCGTAGTCACTGCCTATTCCAGAAGTTGAACAAGTTGAAGCAAAATAACCGAGCTCTCTCAAAGCCAAGCAGATTCAAGAATTGATGTCAGAGCAACCCAAACCCAAACAGAAGTTCCACAAAGTTAAACTCAAATCATCTCAGGCATACCAAGAACTTTCAGCCAAGAGAAGGGAACTAACACCAAGTCCTTGAATTGCCAAACTCCACAAAGTAGAGAACAAAGCTGCCGACAAAGCACTTCAAGAGGCCTGGTTAGGGTGCACCATCAAATTTAGCCAAAATCCAAGAGTTAATCCTGCTTATGCCTTACCAACTAGGCATGATTTCTATGATTAGACCCCCTTGTTTCTCCATATCTTCTTGGATAAGCTTCACTTTAGAGTCATATTTGTAGAAAAGCCAGCCATTTTAGGTTATCCCCTTAAGCATTATTAGCTCATTCATCTCATTTAGAACCAAACCATCTAGCCAGCAATCAAAACCTCACATCCAAGCCTTCAAAATTGTTGTCACTTTTGCCAAAAGTTTGCCACTCCTAAAATATTCCAAATCCATCAATCTCACCAAGGTTATCCCTTTGATAGAGCTTTGTCTAGGGTAATCCAGCTTTGTCACTTGTTATTCCTCATCACCTTGAGCTAAAGGTTGGGATCCACAAGTGGTCAATCTCGTGTTATTCCTAAAGGATCATCAGTCTATCCTTAAGTTGACACAATCACCACCAAGCTTGCACATAGGAAAGCAGACCTTTCATGCTTTGGCAACATATCTTTGAAGTTAGAATCTCCAACCCAATCCTCCTTAGGTTTTGTCATATAGCTTTGCCTTAACCTAAAAAATCATTTGCATAGAGAAGCCTTCCCCCTTTTGCATGCATCAACATTATTGCATCTCATCCCTAGGAGCATTTTTCATGCCACCCATCACTCACTTAGCCAAGAAGAAAGAAACAATGGAGCCCTATCATTTGGATCGAACAGCCTCACCCCCCTTGAGTACTTAGCCATCCTTCAACCCAGAGAAAGCTATGCCATCATGTACTGACATTGAAGCTTTCATGAACCAACTAGGAAATGCAGTATTGGTAAATGCCATTATAGACAAGAACAAAGAGACAATCATGGCTAATTTTTGAAGGGACAATGTAGGAACCTTTGACTTTGGAAGACCCCCTCCATTATTAGATCCATCTCACCCATTGTTTGGGCAGCTACCACCACCCATAGGCTCTTATGATCCAAATTATCCTCAATATATGCCAAAAGAAGAGCCTCCAGCCAATCCATATGATCCAACAGACCCAAACATACCATCATCCACCCAAGTTGAAATCTCCATGCCGCAAGCCAACCTAGCCACCACCACTCCATCCTTGGTTCATACCTCTCTACTCCAAACCCCCTTTACCCAAAACAAATCACCGTTCAACCCCTTCACTATTGTTGCTACTGCTCCCCAACCTAGCCTTCCAAATCCACCCATCTCCCAAATCAGTGCTAGCATCTTTGGCCAACCTCAAAAAAATACAACAGGGATGCCACGTATGGGGCCAAGTAATCAACCTTTCATCACCCCCAGCTTGTTCACTACAGCCCAAAGCACAATCCCATCATTTCCATTAGGTCTTGGGAGCTCAGTGCCATCAGCCAAAAATCCACAAGCTACTACCCTCACTCCACAAAGCTATCAAACCCCACAAGCTACTACCAATTTTCTACCAAGCTCCCAAGTAACCCCAGCTCCTGCCACCACTCTACCAAGCTTCCAAATCTAGCCACCAAGCTATCAAACCCCATCAGTTCCATTCCCAAGCTTTCAATTCCCACCACCTCCACCACCAACTAATCCATTACCTCCTATTACCAACTACTTTTCAATGCCACTTCTAGGAGGTAATCCACCAATCCAGCCAACCACCAATTATTTGCAGGTACCATCCCAAATGGGGGCATAGCCCACATACCTTGGTCAAACCGCACAAGCCCCCCGATCCTTTTCCCAAGCTTCACAGCCATCTTATACCTTACCTCCAAAAAGCCATTCATTTATCCCATAGCCAGCTTATGTTCCTCAATCCCAACCTCAAATCCCATATCAACAGTAAGCCTTGTAGCACATGCAACAATATGCACCACCTCTGCCTCAACAACCCGTCATCCACCATGCAGCTGCCCAAACAATGTACAATCCTTATTAGCAAATCCCTCACAGCCATCCGTATTCAGTGGCCCAATCTAGCGCATACCTACCTCAAGGCACTCCTACATTGGGGGCACCCCAGCCATTAGCTATCAATTTAGAATGGGAGAAAATGAAGATAGCTCTGAAAGCCATCCAAGAAGGGAATGATCTGATGACATTCAAGTTTGAGAATGTGTGTCCTTACCCATTTGACAGAGCCATTACCATGACACCATTTCCCAAACACTTTGAGGAACCCAAATTTGACAAATTTAGAGGAAAAGGAGACCCTGTCACACATATCAAAGAATTTTACATGCACTGCCAAGACGTAGCATACAATGATGTCTTCCTCTTGCGCCTTTTTCCCAAAAGCTTGGCTGGACCAGCTCTTGAATGGTTTTATAGAATCCCCTATGGCACAATTAAAAACTTTGCTGAATTATCTGAGGCATTCGTAGCCCAATATGCCCATCTTGTTGAAACAGAGCTATGAATAGTTGACCTTGTCCACACTAAGCAAAAAGGTGGAGAAAGCCTTGCTGAATACCTGCAAAGATGGAAAACCCTTACCACTCGCATATCCTGCACCTTGCCAGAGTGCCATGTGGTGAAAATGTTTATTGTTAATGCCCATCCTAGCTTGGCTCACCACATGACCATGAACTGTTTGTAGACCTACAAAGATATCAAAGAGAAAGGAACGATCCTTGAGCAAGGACTCATTAAAGATGGTGTGGTCAAAATTTACAAGGAAGCCAACCAAAATCGATCACATTCCGATGACAAGTCTAGGTATTGGAACAAAAATAAGCATGTTGGAATAGATGGTGTTACTGACACCAGACATGTGAATATTGTTGGTCCTTCTCAAAACCTGTCCAACCCACCATATCAACCAAACAATCAACAAGCTATCAATTACCAATAGCATAATCACCAAAGCTATCAAAACCACAATCCAAGACCCAACTTTCAAGGATCTAGCAATCAAGCTAATGCCATCAATGTAGCTGCAAGACAAAAGCCCAGATTCCAACCTACACCTAGAAATTATACACCCCTTGGCAAACCTTTGGATGTCATTTTTAAAAAATTAGTCAAGGAAAACCTCGTCAAATTTCCTCCTACCCAGCAAATCGACCCAATCCAATCTAAAGCTGCATGGTACAAAGATAATGAGTACTATAAATTTCATAGGGTAAAAGGTCATACTACCCTCAGAGGCATGAAACTGAAAGACTATGTGCAGGACCTCATTGATCAAAAGGAAATCACTGTTGGTGCCCAAACCTCTCCCAATGCAGGCTTACAGATCTATCAAAATGCTTTTCCTCCACACCACAACCAAAATCTTGAAAAAGCACCTATCCAAACCAACAACAACAACACCAACAACTGTCAGCCAAACCAACAGCATGGGAAGAACAATGACAACACTTCATCCTATATAGACTATGGTAGCCTTATAGGTTTTATATCCAAGAAAGAGCCTTCTGTCAATGTTATCAATATCCAAGGACCAAACAATGAGTGTGAGGTCACCACTCGAAGAGCACGATTTAACATTGCAGGCCCACCCGTTCCACCAACACCATCAACTCCATCAAAAAGCCAGTACAATATCTTTGAACACCTTGGGAACATGCCAACCCAAATCTCCATTTTAGACCTTCTTCGCACTAGTCGTGTATACAAGAACATTCTTGACAGTGCTCTCATAGAATCCTGTGCCCCTTCATATATCAATGCTACTAATTTTCGTTATCTTGTTGGACACCTATCCTCCTCATGTGCCCTATCGTTCAAACCCACCGACATACCCATGGTCGAGCCAGATCACACCCTTCCGCTTCGCATAGCCATCATGGTATCCAATTTTTCTGAGAAAAGAGTAATGATAGATAATGGATCAGCCTTGAATATTTGCACCCTAAAATTCATAAAATAAGCTGGTTATAGTAAGGCAGATATCATCAGTGAGGTTATCACCATCAAAGCTTATGACAACTTGGAAAGAACCATAGATGGAACTATTTTGCTGCCAATCAAGGTTGGGCCAGTCATCCAAGAAACACTCTGCCATGTTATTGATCTAAACCTACCATTCAACATCCTCCTCAGTCGCCCATGGATTCATACCATGAAAGCCGTTCCATCCACTTACCATTAGTGCGTCAAATTTCCACATCAAGGCACTGAGGTAACCATCCATGCCGATCCAGAACCATTTTCTTATTGCAATGCAGTTGAAGCTTCATATACAAACCATTGCCCTAGAATTGATATTGGCACATCCATCGCCAGCTCATCCCACACTTGTAATGACCCAGAAACCATCCTCGCCTCTACCCTGTCTACCATGAAGATCAATAACAAGGGCTGTGGAGAGTATAGTCTGTCGAATGCATTTTTTGTCGGGGCACTCCCACTTGATCCACATGCCCATGGACGACCGACATATCACAAAGCTAAGGAGATTCCACCTCCTCAATACAAACAGTTTGGCCCAACAACCTTTGTATCTTTGAAAATCCCTCTTCATGAGGAGCTCACTCCAGATATCAACAAATGGTTACATAAGGATGCACCTCAAAGGAATCAGGCATGCCTTGATCACTTTAGCCAAAAGTATCCCCAAGAACATAAGCTCATCATTGAAAAATGGAACTATCAAGGTGGTGGTCTAGGACCAGAAGAAAGAGGCATGCAGTGCCCCATTGACACACACAAGTGGGAATCGAAGTCAGGTCTTGGCTTTGGCATACCCACAACTGAGGGCACCAATACGAACGGTCACACTTTTTTGAACATTCACCGTGACCTTGTCAAAATCGAAGACATTCCTAAGGAAGTTGAAAAGAGAGCCTACGATGATATCCTAGACCAAATCTCCCTCGATGACTCTGTTCTCCAAGAACTATCCATCCACCTCATTGACCTACCACTCGCCCATCCACAACTCATAGATTGGGACCAACCAAGTGTCATACACATTGATGAGTTCACATTAGAGGAAGCACTTCTAAGATTCATGGGAGCTGAAACACCTCACAAGAAAAAAAAAGCTAGATTATGCCTATATCTAGAAGCTAGATCCCAAGGAGTATTTTGGAGAAAATCCCCAACCTAGTTCTGATACACCCAAAATTGGAACTAAGGTGAATCTGAGACTAGCTAAGGTAGCAAAGAGAACCCCTCAGCAAGAAAATTTAGAGCCACAAGCAAAAAATGAGGATTTAGCATTACCTCCTCAAGATAATCAACCAGAGATATCTTCTATTCTAATTGAGGATACTAGGGAAGTCAACATCAGTTCTTCAGAGATCCCTAGGCTTGTTCACATTGCTGCATCCCTATCACAAGACCAATCTGATCTCCTCTTTGAGGTCTTAAGAGAGAACATTGGCCAATTTGCATGGTCATATCAAGACATACCAAGGCTTGATCCAAAGCTTGTAGTTCATCATCTTGTAGTCAATCCACAGATCAAGCCCACCAGACAAAAGCTTAGAAAAATGAACCCCAAGGTGGCATTATTGGTCAAAGCCAAGTTAGAAAGAATGTTAGCTGCTAAGGTTATCCAACCTATCAACTATTCAGAGTGGATCTCCAACATGGTCCCCGTCACTAAGCCTTCTGGTGACATCAGAAGCTGCACTGATTTTAGAGATCTTAACAAAGCTTGTCCAAAAGATGATTTTCCCTTGCCCAGCATAGATATGATTGTATATCTTATAGCTGGACATGAAATTTTGTGCCTCATGGATGGATTTTCTGGGTATAATCAAATCAAGATTGCAGAAGAGGATTACAATAAGATAGCATTCACTACCCCTTGGGGAACCTTTTGCTACAACATGATGCCTTTTGGCCTAAAGAATGCTGGGGCTACCTATGAAAGAGCTATGATAGCCATCTTTCATGATCTCATCCATAGCATTTTGGAGGATTATGTGGATGATATCTTGGTCAAATCTCATACCTTCATGGATCATCTTGCTGACTTGGAGAAAGTATTTGATAGGTTAGCCAAATATCATCTCATGCTGAATCCCAAGAATTGTGTCTTTGGGGTCACATTTGGCAAACTTCTAGGCTTTATAGTGTCTAAATGAGGTATAGAGATTGACCCCAAGAAGGTCAAGGCTATCTTAGACATGCCTCCTCCCCAAACACTGCAACAGCTTCGCTCTCTTCAATGAAAGCTTCAATCCGTTCGACGCTTCATCTCCCAGCTTGCACATAAGTGTACACCATTTTCACATTTACTAAAGAAGGATGAGAACTTCAAGTGGGATCCTTTATGTCAGCGCATCTTCGATCAGCTCAAGAAGTATCTCACCAATCCCCCTATCTTGGTTCCACCAGTTCTTGGTTGTCCCCTAATTTTGTACATATAAGCAACGCCTACTGCTCTAGGGGCACTTCTAGCATAGCTCGATGACTATGGAAGAGAAAGAGCCATCTACTACATCAGTAGAACCCTAGTTGGTTATGAACTCAATTATATTCCTATGGAAAAATCTTGTTTGGCAGTTGTTTTCTCAACTCAAAAGCTTCACCATTACATGCTAAGTCATACCATCCAACTAGTCTCCAAGATTGACCCTCTCAAGTATATGCTCTCCAGAACAACACTTACAGGCCGTTGGGCCAAATGGGTTATGCTCCTTAGCAAATTTGACATCCAGTATGTGGACAAAAAGGCAATCAAAGGGCAAGCTATAGCAGATCACCTAGCTAATGCACCTCTAATAGATTCTTATCCATTGATCACAGAATTTTCAGATGAGCATATCTATCTAATTGAAGAACAACCCCCATGGAAAATTTATTTTGATGGCTCATACACATCTCATGGATCAGGGGCAGGAATATTGTTGGTCACACCTCAAGGAGATTACATTCCAAAAGCCTTCAAGCTACAATTCCCTAGCACCAACAATATAGCTGAATATGAGGCTCTCATAGTAGGATTAAAGATAGCTGCAAAATGGAACATTGCTGAGCTACAAATCTTTGGTGATTCTTAGCTCATCATCAAGCAAGCCCTAAATGAATATTAAACCAAAGATGAAAAGCTATTACCCTACAAAGAGCTAGTTGATCAGCTAACCCAGCATTTTACAAGGATTCAGTTTACACAAGTGCCTCGAATATAGAACAAAGTAGCAGATGCTATGGCTACTATAGGCTCACTCTTGGAAATTCCCCAAGTAGCTACACAGTATGAGTTTTTAGTGGAGCAGCTCTTCACATCCACCTATGCGAATGAGGATTCAAATTGTGTTTGTATCTTGGTTGGTCCCCAATCCCCTTAGTACCATGAGATTCACGCTTACCTTAACAATGGTATCATATCCCCTCACCTCACACGTACCCAACGCCAGAACCTCATCCAAAAATCATCCCACTATGTTATCATAGCCAATACCCTATATCGTCGGAGTTATCACGATACTCTCTCTCAATGTTTAGACCAAAATGGAGCCGCAATGGTGTTAAAGGAAGTACACTCTGGAATTTGTGGTGCCCACACAAGTGGTATTGTCCTAGCATGAAAAATCCTTAGAGTAGGCTACTATTGGCCTACCATTGAAGAAGACTCCTGTGACTTTTTCAGAAAGTGTCTCCCATGTTAGCAGCATGCAAATCTTGTGCACACTCCAGCACAGGATCTACAGCCTATTGCACCATCTTGGCCTTTCGCTTGTTGGGGCCTTGATCTAGTTGGAACTATCACACCCCTCTCATCTGATGGACATAAATGGATAATAACAGCTATAGACTATTTCACTAAATGGGTGGAAGTAGTCCCCCTAGTCTTAGCTACAGGAGTTCAGGTCTCCAAGTTCATCTTCTACCACATTGTTTGCCACTTCAGCATCCCATCCACCATCTTCACTCACCACAGAGGTAACTTTGAAAATCTAAACATGGAAGAATTATGCACTTCCCTCCGCATCCATCACCACTTTTCTAGCCCATATTTCCCACAAGGTAATGGCCAGGCAGAGGTAACTAACAAAACCCTCCTCAAAATCCTAAAGAAAGTTGTCAATGATTCTGGCCGTGATTGGCACCTACAAATAAATCTAGCCCTATGGGCCTATCAAACTTCCTTTCGTACATCCATAGGCACAACTCCATACTCCTTAGTCTATGATGCCAAAGTGGTACTACATATAGAGGTTGAACTTCCCTCCTTGCGCATATCTTTGCAAGGGAAAATATCAGATGAAGAATATAGAGTAGCTCGGCTCACCCAGCTAGATCTCTTAGACGAGAAGCGACAACAAGCCTATGATCATCTCACAGTCTATCAAACTCGTCTCAAAAGGAATTTTAACAAGAAGGTGCTTCCATGACACTTTCAGCCAGGTGACATGGTCCTTAAAGAAAAAATGAAAGTCCAAGCAGATCGAGAAATGAAAGGCAAGTTTGAACCTACATGGCTTGGTCCTTATGTTGTCACTGCTTCCTTTGGCTCTAGAGCCTATAAACTATCTACACCGGAAGGAGAACTCTTGAATGATCCTACTAAAATCATTCATCTCAAGAAGTTCTATGCTTGAAGATTCTTGGTATACCTAGCTTTTGAAAAAATACAAAAAAAAAATAGTAAAGAGAAATAAGTGTCCAATGGTGAAAACTTGGCAATTCAAGTGGCTTGGATAGGTACCTTGGTGAAAACCTGGTAATTCAGGCACCTTGTGTACTAAGACTAATCCATTATCTATCACTATCCTATCCCTCATCCATTCACCCACCATCCCATAAAATACCTTCTCGTTCCCTTGGTGTTCCAACCAAATATCCAAAATCTAATGGAGCTTGTAAATACCTCCTGTACAACTTGTAAAATCTTGTACCTCAGCTTGTAAAATCTTGTACCAAAGCTTGTATTATACCTTGTAAATCTTGTACCATACCTTGCATATCCAAATCTTGTCCAAAGTTTGTACCATATTCCAGCCTGTAAATAATCTTGTATCCTAGCTTGTATACTATCACATGCACACACAAAACCCCATTTTCACTTAAGCTTTTTGCAAACCATCTACCTATCCACCTATCACCTATTATAGACATCCCATCCTTCACAAACATTTCCATCTCACAAAAACCAAAACATGAACAAAGTTGTACATTTGTAACATATCTTGGTCCATCATCTTGTACATCCTCTTTAGCTTAGTACCATTGTATCTATCCATAGTTCATGTCAGTTCGTCCTTGATCAACATCTTGCACCCATCGCACATCTTGGTTAGCTATTCCAATGCATCGTTTAGCTAGATTTCATGTCACCAAAGTGTTATCTTTCTTAGTTCAGCTTTCCAAATGCATCACTCATCCAAATCCATCAGCTCAGGTGCTCTCTAATAAGTCCTTGCAGGATATAGCTTTCCTCATGTCTGATCTTGGTCTGTTAGTACCTCGTCCTACCCATCTCGTTGGCAAATGGTTCTCTTTTGGATTTTCAATTTCTTTTGATTTGGACTCTTCCCTGTTGGGTCTTGAAATGTCTTTTCCAAGCAATCTCCTTGTTCTCTCCTCAAGGTTGCCATGATCTTCCATATCATGGTATACTGCGAATGGGGCAATCAGAGCGTAAGGTCTTGATCATGTCTTTTGTTTGTTTTTCTTTTCTGCTTGTGGGTTACTTAGTGTCAGTTCCATGCTGCTTCCTTTAGGAATCATGTGTGATGCTGGGGCAATGCTTGCGTGTTTGTTTTGATTCAGTTCGTCAGTCCTCTGGATAGTTGGTGAAAAGGCCTTGATGTTTTTGGTAACCTTGGCAATTAACCAACAGTCCTATAGCAAATCTAGTGCTCAACTACATGGTGGTACTTCTCTTTGAAGTATCCCCCCGCTCAAAAAGCTTCAATGGTTTTCCTTCATCTCCATTGTCCCCCATCCATATCCAACATTCGTCTCTCCTACCCCAGCTTATGCATCAGTATCTCTTTGAATCACTCCTCACCTTTAGCTTTAGGGATCCACAATCTTAGTCTTAGGGATCCACCAATCCAAATCAATCCACCAAGCCTCATCTTTCGAGATCCACAATCCTAGTCCTAGGGATCTCCAAAACCCATCTTTCACCAATCTAACTCTTTGAAATCCTATTGCTTCAGCTTTATAATCCCCTCATCCATCTCCCTATCCTAGATTCCTTTTTATAGCACTCCGCTCCTTCATCCTCCACCTTCCCTAAAGTCTTAAGCTTGCTTCCTATAGTGCATCTGATTCTCCTTTATCATTCTCCCATAGTAAGAGTTTGAGCTAATTCAGCCCCTTCTCTTTGCCAATCTGAGTTTCCTTGCTCATCCAAGATTCTTTTACATTTCAAGAAGCCATCGAGCCTCGCTTTCTCTCCCCGTCGCCTTCTTGAGGGGGCATCTCATAGTCCATTCTCTCCTCTTCTATTCTAGTCTTGGGCATCTTATTTTCTTATGTTTGATGCCATGCCACTTGCGGCATCACATCAAAGAGGGGCAAAATGTAGACACCTAAAAACCTTTAGAAAATAAAGTATTTTTGTTTTCTAAAAAATTCCTGATGACATCATCATTAATTAATTAATTAATTTATTTTTATGCCATTAAATCCTTTATCTTAATTAAAAATATTTAATTAAGGAATCCCTCCCAAAAATGTTTAAATCTTATTTAAACATTATTTCCTTATTTATTAATTATTTAATTAATGAATTGACCAAAAAACCCAAAATAAATAAAAAATTTATTTTTTGCCCAAAACTTGGCCAATTTCCTTAAGACCACTAACCTCTTCCAAAATCTTCTAATCCTTCTTTAATTTTGATTAAAGGCTAATCCCATCATTTCCTACCCCTAATCCCAACTCAAAATATTTAATTAAGATTAAATATTAATCCTCATGTTTATTAAATTTTTTTTAATAAATATCTCCTCAACACAAACCCTTGAAATAAATAAAACTTTATTTATTTCCTAAAAATCTAATTTATCCTCATCCTAAGAAATTCTAGACTCTTCTAGAAAGTCTTCATCCTCATCCTAGGAAATTCTAGACTATTCTAGAAAGTCTTTATCCTAATCCAAAGTCTAGACTCTTCTAGAAGATGTCTTTAAAACTAATCATAATCCCCTCCTAACCTTGTCACATTCCCTAAAAATGGGTTAAGACTTACTAACCCAAGCCAAAGTTAATAAGTATCTCCTCCTTCACCCACCCTCATTAAATTCCATCCACTTGTCTATCCCTAAGCTAATCCTAAACCATCCTAATCCATCCTCTAATCATTTGCACAATCCTAAGCAAGCTTAAAACCCTCCTAATCAAGCCCAAGTCGAAATTTCTCTCATCTCCCTTAAAATATCTCAACCATAAAACTTTATGAAGCCCACTAGGCCATAAATGACTCTTCCAAGCCCTTTTATTGCTCTTACAAGCCATTATGAGGGTCTTTATGAAGATTTTATCCCTTGAGCCTCCTTTGTTGACTCATCCTTCCCCTTTTCTCCATCCTCTCACCTTGTGACATGTGTCACTCCTTGATTGGCTGTAAGGAAGCACAATCCATCTGCTCTCCTCTCATGCAATCTGAGCCCTGCATGAGCTTTTTCCCATCCTTGCATCTTAGCCCTCAACTCCTCAAGCCTCTTGCCTATAAATTGGATCCTTCCCCTTTGCAAAATAACACAATCCATGAAGTAAATTCATAATACCATTTTAAGAAGCCATTTTACATCAAAACCATACACTCACACCCAAATTCCAACTCCATTTGAAGCCCTTTTTGAAGCATAAGCTTGAGTATACATCCTATTGAGAGAGTCCATTAATGGCTCATATTCTCAATTGAGAGCTCATCTTAGTATATCTTGAATTTTATGAATTTTGTTTAGTTTGCAGAAGCTTTATTTAAATTTGGTTTCTATTAGCATACTAACATTGCTCATATACAGAGGCTATGGCTGCCTTGATCTCTTCAAAACTCTCCTTCCCTTCCTTGGTCCATGAGAAGATCATGCATTTCTTAAGCATATCTGTAAGAGGTTTCACCATGGTAGCTAGATTAGGAATAAACCTTCTTACAAAATTTATCCTACCAAGGAAACTTTGTAGCCCCTTCTTGTGTTTAGGAAGAGGAAGGGCAAGTATTGCCTTTGTTCATTCTGGATCAATGGTCAACCCCTCCTTAGATACAATGTGTCTCAATAATTTTCCTTGGCTTGTAGCAAAGATACACTTGGCTGGGTTAAGGGAAACCCCAAACTCTCTACATCTTAGAAATACCCGTCTTAGATGATCAAAGTGATCTTCTACATTTTTTGAATATACAGTTATATCATTAAGGTATACTAAGACAAATTTGTCATTTAATTTTTTTAAGGCCATCTCCATTGCCTTCTAAAATGTGGCACCTGCATTTGTTAGTCCAAATAACATCTTGCAATAAGCTTAGGTTCCCCATTTAGTAGTAAATGCAATTTTATATCTATCAGATTCCTTAACTAACACTTGGTTATAACTAGAAAATCCATCAAGAAAAGAGAATCTCCTTGAACCACTGACCTTGGATAGAAGTTGCTCCATGGAAGGGAGAGGATGGTGATCTTTAAGGGAAGCCTGATTAAGATCCCTAAAGTCCACACACAATCTAATTTCTCCATTTTTCTTCCTTACAGGGACAAGGTTAGCTACCCATGATGAGTGTTTGATAGGAAATATTATATTAGCCTTTATCAACTTGGATAGCTCTTTTCTCATTAGAGGCTCAATCTTAGGATTCACTAGCCTCTATTTTTGCCTTACTAGTTTGGCCCTATCAATTAAATCTATGGTATGCTGAAAAAAACTAGGGTCAAACCCTTTTAAGTCATCATATGTCCAAGAAAATACATCATTAAATTCTTGACATAACTGAATGAAGTTTTCTTGCTTAGTTTCAGAACATACCTTCCTCATATTCAGATATTTTCCATCAACAATTGTAACTTGGGCATGATCATCCTTTTCTGTAGCTACATTCATTCCTTTGCCTCTTGTTTGATCATTAGGATTAAAGACGCTCTGCAAGGTAATGAGACCCTTGGGTAACTTGTTAGAACTGAGATGAATGATCTGATCACATACTAATCTTGTAGTCTTGACTAGTTTCTATCTGAGAATTCTACCTCATTCTACAAGAAACTCACAATTTGCTCATCAAAATCAAACACTTTCCAATGAGTGTTGTTGTCAGGGATAGCAGGCCTCACTACCACCCTTATTTGTTGCTTCTTCTTCTCCTCAAGATTCCCTGGTACATCACAAGATGCACCTATTATTGCAAGTCTATTAGCATTTTTATTTTCTTTCCTAGGAATGCTCTGAATATTAAATGCATTGAAGCCCTCAAGAAAATCCCAGACTCTGTGTTTGTAAGACTTGAGTAGGCCATTTTTGGTGATATTCTAGTTTCTCATTTGGTTAACTACTAACTCAATATCCCCATATACTCTCAAGGCTTGAATTCCTCTCTTTTGGGCAAGTAAGAGACCTTGACTCAAAGATTCATACTTGGCCACATTATTGGTGCAACTGAATTGGAGCCTAAAGGAGAAGTAGTATCTTATTTGTGTAGGAGAGATCAACATAATACTAGCCCCTGATCCATTTCTATTCCTTGAGCCATCAAAGTACATAATCAATATCCCACTTATATCATCATTAGTCCCAACAATATCAGGAACTTGAGCATCTTTCTCTATTATGCAATATGTACTAAGGCCTGTCTCAAGAGTCTCTAACATAGGTTCAAACTGATATGCATTTTCCCGCTCATCCAAGAAGAAATCAGGAATCTCTGCTGTGGAAGTGGCAAGCTCATTTACTATGTCATTTTAATCCATCTCTAGAATAGGACAATTTATATTGATGAAGTTGGGGGTGTAAGATTCAGTGTGATGGAGGGCTTGAGGTTCTACTCTAATTGAGGCATTGGCTCCATATTTGGTCTTAAATGACATATATGACCAATCAGTAGATATGAATTCACCAATTTGAGCAGTGAAGTCTCTTGAAAGACAGATAGAAAAATAGGGCTTGACTTCAACAATAGATATGTCTTGAATCATAGTGCAACCAAGGCATGCATGTAGGGCCATCTCCACATTCTTAAGGATACCCATAGTTTTGACAATACTATCATCTAATTGTAACACATCCGTAACAATGGGGCTCATATTTCATTCCTAAAGCATTAGCAACACACCTAGGCATTACTGAGCTACTAGCCCCTGAATCTATCATGCAATTGTGAACTAATTTGCCCTCTATAATCAGAGAAACATAGAATGGAGGAGGTCTAACCTTTTTATTTGTCTCCACATCCCCTGCTGGTTGTACTAGACTTGTGGCATTTTCCATGGTAGATGGCTGATCCTTGGGTTCAATCTTCTCTAATTCTTGCTGCAGCATCCTCTTCTGCATTGGTATAGTAGAAATAGCATCCCACATAGAAATGTTTACATTTGTCTTCTTCATTTGATCTACCACATTGAATGGTGTATTAGGAACTTTGGTAGAAACTTTGGGAGCTGCACTTATAAGAGGTTGAGATGGGGCAACATAAGAATCACTTGCATCTTTCTTTCTAAAATCTTGGTTTTGCTGCTATGAAGCACTTGTTTGTTCATTTGTTGCTTGTATATGAGTTGTAGCACTTGAAGTTGAGGCCTGCTTTGGAGAAGGAGGGGCAGCATGTTCCATAGCTCTCTTCTTACTTCTAGTGTTATGAGCAACGAAATCCTAGTTTACATTACAATGCTCCCCAATCTGATGATTCATGAAAGAGAAATCATCATGTCCTTGAATATATGAGGCCTCCTTGGGATGATCCTCCTTGTATGATTACTTTGCTGCAGGTTTTTGGTCAGTTAGGGCCAAATAAGATTCTGCCTTCTGGCACATGCAATAGGCATAAGAATAGTTGCAAGAAGGACATAAATCTTGATCTTGGGCCAAGTTATTTTGAGGGACTATAGCTCTGTTTTGATTTGAGCTTGAAGCAGAAGCATGACTATTTTGCCTACCCTGATCAAAAGAGCTATTCCACTGATTAGGAGGCCTACCACCATTTGGAGCTTGATATTGCAATTGGGGAGGCTTGCCACCTTGAGCCTGTTGCCTTTCCAAGGCCACCACGTTGTTACTCATTTTTTGTATTATAGAAAAATTATCCTCTAATCTCTTCCCTTGGTCCTTCAACTCCCTCCCCTACTCTTGCAATTTTTTATCCAGGGTCTTCTCTCTTTTATTTGTATTCAACACTAGACCTTGGAGCATCTCTTTGAGTTCATCTATCCCATTTGAGGATGTGGAAGCTTGGGGAACTGGAGTAAGGGCATGTGATGTAGAAGTTTTAGGAAGAGGGGCCATTATTGGTTGGTGGTTGGGAACATCAGGAAAGAAAGGCATAGGGGGCCTTGGAGTCAACTTTCCTCCTTGTATCAAGATGTTCTCAGCTTTTATGGTTATCTCATAAGCATTAGGCAAGGTATCTCCTCCCATAGTTTGGATTGTAGTGGCAATATCATCGTTGAAAGCTCTAAGGTAATGCAAGAAGGCATTACCAGGGGTAGGTTTCACTGTAGTAGGTATTCTATCCCATGTCTTTTGAAATTTATAATTAAAATTAGTCATACACTCATGGGGGGGCCTTTTTATAGTAGTCAGCTACTCTAAAAGTGATAGATGGTCACTCCTATACTCAAAATGTTTGCATAATCCTACTCCTAGTCCATCCCAATCAGTTATAGAACCATGAGCTAAGCCTCTATACCATTGTAATGCTTTTCCTTTTAAAGATGAGGCTAGAAGTCTGACAGAAACATCATCCTCTGTGACACCATGAATATTATAGATATTTGCCACTTCTTGGATATGCTCTAAAGGGGAGATGGAAGTTTCACCAGTAAAATCAGGTATACTTTTTAGTGCAGATACTAGTATATCATGTCTTTGGGCTAACAATAGAGGACTTCCACCATTAAAGGTGGCAAAAGCATGAACTCTTGGCTGTGCCATGTAAACAAGTGTTCTATTGATGAGTGTTGATGGAAATCTAAGCTGAGTTTGAGCAACAGGAGGAGTAGAGACAGATCTTACAGGTATGTTAACTGTTATTACACCCCTAACTGGTGATAATGAAGTTCTAGTCCTCCTTCTAGGATTTGAAAGAGAAAGCTCTTGATATTGAAATTTACCTCTAGAAGACGCCCTTGTTTCAGCTCTAGGCATGAATCGCTGTAACTTTGGCCTAGAACCAGATTTTTTGATGCTCAGAGTCACCAAGTACTTTGAAGGATCAACCTCTTAAAGGCTTAAACACTAAAGCTAGCACTACCTCTTCAACATTAATCTCTGGAAATCCTTCTTCTTGACACCAGTAGACTTTAAATTTTGTTTGAAAAAGAGTCCCACCAGGCGTGCCAAAAACTATTGTCACATAGGTTTGCACCCTTGTCCAAGGCCTATGTGTGAGGACAACCTAGTGAAACATGGAAACAACCTCCAAGCTATGGGACTTTAACTGCGAGGTTGAGTCTCCGAAGAAGCCTAGCTTCCTCTTACTACCAAGGCACACCTCACTGCTCTTGGAGAGGAAAGGGAGAAGAAGAGCATGAAATCAAATCTACCTAGTCTAATCTAAGGAGGTGATGCACCAGAATAGAGTATTTAGACTCATTTCTGCCCATATATGCACTACAAAACCAAGATAACATTCAAAAGACATACACACCCAAACTTATGTCAATCAATAACCACATATAGATCACGAAACCAAACTGAATAACACAAGGAAAAGAATTTCACTTATATATTATCCAATAGGTCGAAAATAGATATAGTATACAAGCCATAGATCTCAAAAATACACCAATGAGGGGCACTGGATGCACATACACATCGATGGCTGAAGGAGATGATACAACATTTTATACAGCTCAAAGACAAAGGGAATTTTACACTGCAGACCTGCGAGCAATAGCAGAGAAATTAGAAAAGAGTCCCTTAAGAAAAGATCACAAAATTGCCTTTATAGCTCAAGCATAACCAAAGATTTATTGCATTACATTTACTTCTCAACTACTAGCATTAACTTTTCACCCTAAAAATCCAATCAAAGATCTGGTGGTTTTAAGTACCAAAATCTTATATTCCTTTGAGAAAGAGCCTGGAGAAGACAGAACGGCACCAGAAAACATCCCCTGACATAGTAGATAGATCTGTAATGGTGGTAGAATGTCCTTGCACTTTGCATTCACTTCTGAGTTGGTGGCATTGATCACAGGATTGAAATCTCGCAGCCAAAAAACTTGAATTATTTCTGGCTCATGAATCCGCAAGGTCAAAGAAAGTCAAATAGTTCCTTATGTACCAACTCGGCCACGCGGGCCAATTGCCTCTTTTTTTTCTACCACCTAGGAAGTTCTCCGTGGTTGACATTCAGTTATTGAACTAACCCCACCACCCTCGAACTGTTATCATTAACTGCGGAGATTACAAACCTGACCATGATAGTAATTGCCAGCCACTAACCATCAACACTGGTCTATTGGCCAAACACATGTCAGCAAGATGTTATGTTGCTATGGTAAAGATTGCACAACTTCACCATAGCGAGACATCCCCTTCCATTGATCTGCCTTGATCTAACGATCGTGAAGACTCGTCATGCTCCGCGCTGTCCTTACCCTGGGCCCATCATATTTGGCACCACCTCAAAAACTACACCACATCCGAATGACACTTGGAAATACCTGACAGACGCACCTTGGTGCAACTTGGCCCCGCTGACACGTGGCGAAAGGGCACCATGTCACTATGGTAAAGATTGCGCAACTTCACCATGGCAACATGGCGCCTTCTGTCGATTTTCCTTGATCCGACGGCAAGCAAGATAGATACTGCCCCCTACCCCTTAGTGTATCAATAAATGGGAATTGGCAACATGCCAACCATCTATATTTCTTACGCCTCCAAACTTGGACCCACCAGACACGTGTCATCAGGGTGCCATCTCGCTAACATAAATCTCATGTGGCTTATCCATAGTGTGATGGCACCTGTCGTTGATCTCTACAGATCCAACGGTGGAGAAGTTAACCTTTTACTGCACTGGTCGCATTGAAGAGGTGGTCCCATGCGTTGACTGTATTCTGACCTTGCATACATGGCTATTCCCCATTGGACTAACGAAGCACCACCTGGTAAACTCAAGACTTTGACCCCACAGAGCGGCCATTTGTCAACAAGGTTCTATGTCACTATCTCTTCCGTTGCCGCGAACCTTGCCGCTGACACTGGGACTCACTGTAGAAATAACCTTTGGCTGGCTAGGCACTATGTCGCTACTAGAAAACTCATGGATTTTCTGATGGCGACATGGTGCCTTGCCTCATTTTGAACTTTTCGGCCCATAAAAAATGACTGTCCACCGTAAAACTTTCTCGGTGATGCAACTTGCCTATCGTGAAACCTTTTCCATTGCCAAAACATGTTGCCCAGCCCGTTGGACCCACTAGACACGTGGCGAAAGAGCACCATGTCGCAAACATAAATCTCATGCAGCTTCCGATGGTGAGATAGCACCAACCGTCGATCTTCCTCGGATCTGATGGCAGAGAACTTGTGGTCCACAAAAAATATGTTATAAGGCTTGGCATTAAAATAGTATTATCTTTGGGAATTAGCCGTTGGACAGGCTGGACATTTGAAATTTGAATCTTGGCGGGGCAAACAAATGATAACAGATGCCTTGTTTTAGAGAGTAGGCTCAACATTTCTTTTGCTAAAGCCATTGCACATCATATATGAGTCAATCCTACTGTACCATGCCCTTCGAGCTTGTTTGAGCATATAAAGAGCTTTCTTCAATCTATATACTTTGTGTTCTTCACCTGCAACTTCATAACTAGGTGGCTGCTCCACATAGACTTCTTCCTTCAATACACCATTGAAGAAGGTAGATTTCACATCCATTTGATATACCTTCCATTTGTGTTGGGCTACAACTACTATGACAACATGCATGGTTTCTATTCTTGCAACCGAGGCATATGTCTCATTATAATCTCTGTCATACTACTATTTGTAGCCCTTGACTACTAGCCTTGCCTTATGTCTATCAATCTTGCATTCAGCATTGCATTTGTTCTTGTAGACCCATTTCACTCCAAACACTTGCTTTTTGGGAGGCAATTCAATTAGCTCCCTTGTCTCATTCCTTTCTATAGCATCTATCTCCTCATCAATGGCCTTACACCATTTCTTCTTCTTAACAACTTCTTCAAAATATATTAGATCACAATGAGAAAATAATGCAAAATTAACACTCTCATCATAATCTTCATACCTTTCATCTTGATATATCTCCCCAAGACTCTTGGTATTTCTTGGTAATAAGGAGGAGAGGGTGGAATCAAAATCTTCACAGCTATTGCTTTGCTAACTAGCTTGGTCTTCACTATTACTTTGAACTTACACTTGATCATGCCTAAAGGAGGTTGGTAATGACTAAGGCTACTTGCCTTTTCTTCTATTTGCTCCCTCTTCTTGTTGTTCATCAGCATCCTCTTCACTCATAATTGGCAATTTACTTGAGGTGCTCAGTGATTTGTCAGTCAATCCATACCATGATTGATTCTCAAAAAATTTCACATCTCTTGAGAGAATCATCTTGTTGTCCAATGGGTCATACAATTTGTATGTCTTTGATTCTGAGATATACCCTATAAAGATGCACTTCACACCTTTTTCATCCAAGTTTTGCCTTTTCTCTTTAGGCACATGTTCATATGCAACACATCCAAACACCCTTAGGCATTCAACTATCCATCTTCCTCATGACCATGCTTCCATTGGAATTCTATCATGAACTGCCTTTGTAGGAAACCTATTAATTAGTTAAATTGCTATAGCCACAACCTCTCACCAAAATTTAGTTGGGAGACCTTTCTCTTTCATCATGCTCCTTGCCATTTCAACAATGGTTTTGTTCTTTCTTTCAGCCACTCCATTTTAATGTGGTGTATAGTTAGCTATGAGCTCTTTCTTTATGCCATGTTTCTTGAAAAATTTTATAAAAGAAATGGAGGTATACTCCCCTCCTCTATCTAAATTTATGACCTTGATATAGTCTACACATTCTCTTTTAGGCTAGGATTTGAACTCAAGAAACTTATCAAATGCTTTAGATTTAGATTTTAAAAAATAAACCCATGTCCTACGACTGAAATCATCAGTAAGTGTCATGAAATAAGTACTCCCCCCAATATAAGTAACTTGCATAGGACCAACTAGGTCAGTATGCACTAACTCTAATGGATATCTAGCCCTCCTAGAATTTCAAAAATTAAAGGGAAGCCTATGTTGCTTACCCAAAATACAAACCTCACACTTGTCACATGAATTTCCTATTCATGAAAAATCTTCTACGATTCTTTTATTTGACAACAAATTTAAACCAACATAGCCAAGATGACCATACTTGAGGTACCATAGCTATGGTGGGTCTTGAATCACACTCCTTAGAGCTGATTGTGTGGGAGGTGCAACACCAACTTGAGATGAGAAACATATCTCTATCCTCAAGGGAAATATTCTATTCTTTGTCATTTGAACTGCTGCAAGTAATTTCTTGCTCCCATCTTTTTCATGAATGACACACCTATCATTCTCCATCAGCACTTCGTATCCATTTTGAATGAGCTGAGCAATGCTCATTAGATTGTGCTTCATACTAGGGAAAAAATACAAATTTTGTATTTCTTTCTTCTCACCTTGCTTGGTGTGGACCATAATAGATCCTTTTCCCACTACTAGTAGGGTTCCATTGTTACCCATTTTAATCTTAGATTTGAAACTCCTATCAATAAATTAAAACAAGATTTCATTACCACTCATGTGGTTGCTACATTCATTGTTGAGGTACTCAACTCTAGGGCTTCCTTCTTCACCAACATTACACATGATGAAGGCAATGACATTTTTTTCCACTTCTAATGTTCACATAAGCCACATTTTCTTGTTATGACTGAACATTTTTCTTCTTCCAGCATTCACTTGCATAATATCCATATTTATGATAGTAGTAGCATTATAAATTACTCCTATTTGAGTCATAGTTTTTCCTACCTCCTCTTGAAGTGTTTTGAGAAGTACTTGCTCCCTCTGCTCTTCTTGAGCTTTCTGTTGTAGCATTTCATTGTCATTCATTACCTCGGCCTCTACCTCTATGTCTGGAGTTTTTTCCTAAGCCATTTCTTCCTCTCCCCCTTCCTCTTGGATTTTACTGAGCCTTGAATGCTTGTTCTTTGGAAGAAGAAGATGCAGATCTGTTGATTCTATGCTCATGGGTTTGAAGAATACCTATCAACTCATCCATTGTCAAAACAGTGAGGCCTTTTGTCTCTTCTATGTTCATGAAAAAATTATCATATTTATAAGGTAAAATCCTCAGTATCTTTTCTACTATCCTCTACTCTTGACAGTCTTCTCCATTTGACTTTAGTTGGTTGATCACATTGAATGTCCTTGAATTGAAATATGCAAAAGATTCATTTTCCTTCATCTAAAGGTTCTCTAAATCCCTCCTTATATTAAGTAGCTTTACTATATGGACTTTATTAGTTCCATTGAAGTTCATTTCAAGGATATCCCATGCTTCCGTTCCATAATTTGATGCTACAATTTTGGAAAAAATTGTCTCTATCATTGTTGCCTCAATCAAACTTAAATTTTCACACTTAGATTACTTCAACTTAACTTCTTTAGATTATCTAATTTACTTTCATGCATGAACATAAAGCAATAAATAAATCATCACCATAACACTTGGACACAAGATATGGTAACCTAGAAACCCTTAGCCAAGTAGAAGGTAAAATTGGAGTAGGGATGACATCCACAATGCTTCACTACTACAGTAATAAAGTTGGCCTGTTAGGGTTTACAATTGATCACTTCTGATGATCTACTCTATTAGGAGTATGAAGGATTGTTAGGTCTGCCTTGTAAAATAAATTTACAATATAATGAAGTATTTACTTCATTAAGAGATTTAGCAAAATGACTATTAGGTCCACTTGGTTAAAGAATTTGAATGATGGACCTATTACAATGAATTAGCAAGATGATTTTTGCTTTACAAGTTGATTTGTTGAATTAGATCCTTTGAATAATTTGATCACTTGACTATGATGGATGAGTCTCTACTCTACCCTTTATACTGTCTTGTAGCCTGATTAATTATTTTTATCCATATTCTCTCCTTGTCTTCATATATCTCTCATAGTACACTTCTTACACATTTCACAGTCTAGATAAATGAATTTGTCTTCCTTATATACACTTCAAACAATAATTCTATACCAACTCAGCTCCCACTATAGATATCTTCATATTTATCAAATTATACCTTTATGTTGGCCTAAATGCTGATGTTGGGGCAATATAGTGCACTTGACTATTGAGGTTCAGGCAATATAGTGAACTTGGGTGACACTATGGTACTCAGGTAGCATTGGATACTTGGGTAATACTTGGGGCACTCAGATCGTATTGACTTGAACTAGATAGCTCAATTCACACAGAGAGCTCAGTTAACTCTCTAACATGATGGGTGATCCCAAAATAATGGGTGCCACTTTTTGACCAATTTTGACACTGAAATCAACATGTTTGAAACAAATCTTAGATTCGAGTTACTATATCTATAAAACTATGAATAATTTGAAGATGACATAAACCAATGATTTTGAGTACTCTATTGCTACTTTGTAACCATGGTTTTTAATTAAAAAAAATATATTTATGTCAAGTTTTTCTTCTCCTTTGAAAAGTGGTATATATGAAAAAATCAAAAAATTTAAAGAGTGACAGTCCACTTGACAAGCATAACTTTTTTCTAAAAATGATAATGAGTTAATTCTTTCAACGTTGATTTGTAACATCAATACCTAGAGTATGCATTTGGTTTGATTCAATTTGGTTGAATATTGTATAGTTTATCAAATTTTAAAGTGACATCAATCATAATTTAGACATACATTCATTTTTACAAGGATAACTTGAACTCAATATATCATAAATAAAATTTTCTTTTATCAATAGAAAGCTATCTGAGTAACCTATTTCCTAGAGACTTTTCAAAAAAAATTGACCTAATTAAATTTTTTCCCAAAGTGTCAATGTTAGTTGATGTTCAATCATTAACCAACCTATAATGAGCTAAACTCATATCTAAAACTCTTAATGAATATAATAAATATTAAAATTATAATCATTGGAAAGCTTTCTTTGAGTAGCACAATTTGACATTTTTTTATTTATAGTAGGAGATCATTTTGATCTTAGTTTTGAGGATCAAAATGATATTTTTCTACGAAAATAGAAAAAAATTAAAAATCGTGTGTTCGTGAAAACATAGTGTTCACATGAAAATATTTTATACGTTCATGCTAACAAGTGTACACACAAACACATATATCAAAATAATTTGGTGGCTAGAATTTTATTTTTGTGAGTTCGCATGAACATGTAAAAATTCTTATGTTCAGACGAACATATATAATTTTTTCATTTTTTTTTTTAATGGGAAATAAGAAAGGAAGATAAAACAAACATGCAATGAAGAGATCTCATGAAGCAGAACAAATAAATCTTCACAAAACTTTGGCATGTTATCATCAAAACAAACAAGGTATGTATGTATGTGTCTGTGTGTGTGTGTGTGTGCGTGTGTGTATTAATGTATGTATATAAATGTATATATATGTGTGTATGTATATATGTATATATATATATATATATATATATATATATATATATATATATATAATAATATGTGTATATATATATATATATATATATATGTATGTATGTATGTATGTATGTATGTATGTATGTATGTATGTATATTAAATTTATGTATTTTCATGGACTTCAATTTAATTATGTATCAATATTATTTTTTAACTAAGTTGATTCATTTATAAATGTGTTACAAATAATCAACAAGGTGAAGGTGAAGAAAATGTTGAAGAAGGCTCAACACAAGTAGAAGAAATGCATATGAGAGAAGGGTCAGGATCACTCCCTATAGAATCTCAAACAATGAATGTTAAAGAAGGTTCAAGATTACTCCCTATAGAAGTTAAAGTAGCAAAGGTCAAAGGAGGGTCCGAATCTTTCCTTGCATAATCTCAAACAATGAAAGTTAGAGAAGGATCAAGATCACTCCCTATGGAAATTCAAGTAACAAAATTTAGAGTGGGGTTGGGATCAGGTGCTCCTACTAGTGTGGATGAACTCATAAATATTGCTCAGTTTTTAAAGAATGAAATTTTTGATAAAAACTTAGATCATTTACTTAAAATGGATGTGGATAAATTTAGAACACTTGTAGTTACTATTTAATCTATCTAAGAAAAGGCCAATGAATAAGATGATAAGAGAAATAATGACTGAATTTGATAACATTGAAATAATTGAACAAACTTTGTTGGTTTCACTCTTTCTTAAACAAAAGAAGTTGCAAGAGGCATTGAAATTATTCGGTGTAGACACAACATCAAAGAAGAGAAGATTTTCTAACATGAAAACTGATGTGATTGAAAATGTTAAACAAGGTTAGAGAAATAGAGGAAAGCGATCACAAACTAAAGATAGGTCTATGATAAGAAAAGTGATGTTGATGTTTGTTGTAAATAAGAATATAATCCAAAATAGACAAATATCTTCAATTTTGTCTAAAATGGGTTTTAGTAGAAAAATAATGAAAGAATATGTTAAGAAAATATTAATCTTGGATGATAGTACTATGGAAGCCAATTCGGCAATCATGTGTAGAGAACCTCATTCTAATAGGATTGATGAGAGATTCAAAAAATTAGTCATATCATTTTAGATTGATAACAATCATCCTTCATTGAATAATAGAGATGTTATTATGCATAGGATTGCATCTAGTCAATATTAACATCATGAAAAACATTGGTTGGACACAAAACAACATCAGTTATATGTGTCATTTTGTAGTGAACATCCTAATATAAAAATTGGGCAAATGTTGTTTGAAAGATTGAAGCCATAATTTGTAAGATCAAACAAATTATTTGAAACTTGTTGTCATTATCATATTGAGTTTGATCTCCACTATTAGTTATTTAAAAATTTTGTAGAACACATATATGGGTTTCACATTACTTCTCCTACTAGGAAAAGTGAATTTATTTCATCCATTTTATGTGACAAAATAGATGATCCAATTGGTCAAATAAATTGCATCAAAAGAATATGTGAAACATGTGGTGAATTGACTTTTTTTCCTTTGAAAATTGAAAATATCAATATAACAAAAAAGGTGGATTGCAAAAGTACAAGTATGTGAAGAATGAAGCAAAGTTGGGGAAAGAGACAAAAAGGTTAGAATATGTTGAAGAGGAGTTACCTAGTGTAACATTTCTGGATATATTAAATAGATTGATTCAACCTTATATTCATCACACATCTTTTGCAAAGCAGAAAACTCAATAGTTTCAAACTTTGAGAGATAATTTTCCACTTGGAATGATTGTATCAGTTGTTAATTTTGTGGAGAACTATTCCTTTGTTCATTAGAAATCAATTCAATCAAATTATTTCTTTTCTAAGTAGGTCATTATTATAGTCTATGTTTGTTATAGATATGCACACTTAGATTTGGATGGTCTTTAGAGTACACTTGAAACACGAGTCATTAAAAAGTAATATCACTTATATATAAGTGATGATAAAGAACATGACATTCACTATGTAGAACATTGCTTCAATATGTTTTTTTCTTATTTGGAAGAAAGAGACATAAATATTGATAAAGATTATGTTCAATTTGATGGATGTACCACACAATTCAAATCATCTAGAACATTTTATGCATCATGTATATATCATCATAATGAAAATATAAAATACATATGGAGTTTCTTTGATAGTGGGCATGGAAAAGGTAATCATGGTGATGTTGGATATTGCATCTAATGTGCTCTGGGAAAGTCTCAAATGAATTATAAGAGAGTTTGTATAAATAATGCATATGATGTTGTTGAATGGTGTAAGACACATTTTGTATTAGATGAGGTTGGGACATCATCAAGAATGAGTTGACAGGTATCATATAAAGTCTTTTGGGAGATAACAATTATAGATGTGCACATTTGTTTAAATTTTATGCAATTCAGTTTTAAAATTTTATTTTTAAGTTTTATCTTGATTCGTTGAAGTCTAAATTTGATTTTTCCATATTTTTTTAATGAACTTTCAAGTGTTAATAGATAAAATATGCATGGTTGGAACAAGATAGAAAAGACACATTCTTTATATTTGGTCATGAGTATAGATAATCAAAATTAGACATTGAAGAGAAGGGAATGCACATGTTTTTGTGGAAGTTACATTTGTGAAGACTATCAAGAATGCATCAATCAAACACATGGATATACAGGCGCATTGCTTGTGGTACTAGTTGATGTTACTGATACATTTAATAAAGATGATCAAAATTTTGATGATATTCCATTGATTTCTGATGATTATAATCAAATCTTTGGATAGGTAAAACTGGATAAGTCTCATAAAAATTAATCTCAACTTGCATTTTAATTATCAATGAATTGTATTATATAATGAGTTGTTTTTGCAGTGATTGTTGAGCTTGGAAATCATGAAGGTGTCAATTATTATTTATTGTGATGTACTTTAGAGAGGAAAAAGTTATATGATCCTAAAGAAAGTGATGAAAAATGTTGTTCCCAATAGGTATTATACATACATATGCATATACATATATGAATTTATATATATCTAGATAACTTTATATTGATCAAATTTTAAAATATTTAAATTTGTGGTGCAGGTTCTGTTGTGATAGAAGGAACATATTTGAAGCAAGACAAAATAGTCCAACATGGAATACATTTTGTTGATTATCAACCTGAGAACAAGGTTTTAGAATACAATGACCTAGTTGTTGCCACCAAGATTTGTCTATATCCAGTCAAATTTAAGCATGTATGTCGCAAGTGGAAACTAGACAGTGAAGTTCATGAGAAGATATTAAATATTATAATTGTACATCATGGTTGAACTATGTCTTGAGATGGTCTGACTTAATTTAAATCAAATTTTAGGACCTTTAAATGTGGACATTTTTTTTTGGTTAATTATTGCTTTGGATATACATGAGCACCAAGGTATCAAGGATTTTTAAAATTACATTTGAAATTCAAAATAAATTTCAAATTGATAAAATATATGTTTATTGTATCTACAAATTGATTTATATGTTCATCAAGTATACAAATTTAGTTATTACGTACAATAATTTGTTAAAAATTTAATTACATTATTTTAATTAATTATTAGATGTGTTTCTTTGAAACTTGCATTTACAAAATTAACATACATGTTATAAAGATTATTACATATTTCTTTTTTATGTAAGTTTATGTTTGAAACATAAATTTGATTAATTATTATGTATGTTTCTTTTAAACATGCATTTACAAAGTTAGCATACATGTTATTAAGATTATTATATATGTCTTTTTTAAGTACTTATGTTTGAAACATAAATTTAATTAATTATTATATATGTTTCTTTTAAAAATGTTGTTTTTGTTCTCTTTATAAGTACTTATTATGAAACATTATTTAAAAACATATCATTATGTTGCAAACAAGAATATTATATGTGTCTCTTTTAAGTACTTAAGTTTGAAACATAAATTTAATCAATTATTATATTTTAAGTGTTTGAAACATAAATTTAATTAATTATTATATATGTTTCTTTTCAACATGGATTTACAATATTAACTTACATGTTATAAAGATTAAAATGTAAGTTCACATAAATACTTGCAATCTACAAAAATACAAAAATATACATGTACATAAACCATATAAACAAAAAAATGCATGTAAGTCTTGAATACACACACACACACACACACACACACACACACACACGTCAATTATTGATAGTGAAATACATATCATCTAGGTACTAAAATGTATGTATGTAAGTCTCTAGAAAAGTCTCCAATATATAAATGCATCAAAGTATACATATGTATAGTACTATTAGAGGTACCCCTCAAGATGCATATGGATAGAACGACCCTCTATCATGTACATCCTATGGCCGAGGTGCAACAATCGAGCCCTATAAATATATATACATTAGATCTATCTAAATACATATATATACATGTGTACGTGAATACAAGGCCATATAGTTTAAAACATAAATAACTTTACAGACTATTTAAAAATTGTACCTAAGCACTACTAGGTGTCTTAGTAGAATCCTCTCTCTGACATACATGCCCTAATCCAACACTAGATGTAATAATGCACTCAACGACCTGTGTGTGAACAATTTATTTAATTTATATTATATATTATAAATTTTAAATATTTATCTAAACTATTTCTAAATTTCATATATTTAAATTTAAACATATTTTATATGTACTTGCATCTCAAGAGCTGGAGGATGACCATCAGACTATCGTATCATCTATTGATGCACCTCTAGTACTAGTGTCAACATCTCATCCTAATACACCAGCAACATCTCCTAAAGATCCAACACCTACTAATGAACCCTCAATGCAACATTCTACTGAAGCATCCTCAATGCCACAATCTCCTAGAGCACTAAAGCCAACCCCAAGGTCTGTAACTCCAGGTACTAGTAATGATGAGTGAAATGACATGTGTAACTAGCTGGGTACTGGTGTAAAATCAGCATCAAGCTGGACTAACATGTCCATGAACAATGATAATCTCATTCTTTGACTAGTATCATCTTAGATAACCCTCATAACTATTCACCAAAATCATCAAGGCCCTCAGCTACGATCCTCACATCTCCAAGTTGTATGCCCAAGCCATTTGTAGAGTGTCATGTGCCTAGTGCAGAATGTTGTGAGCTATGTTGTGTGGCAGCTATCATTGGTGTGGTTTGTTCCTATGAAACTATTCAGCCCTAATGTAGTCTAATGGTGTCCATCACTAAGTGAATTAGTATCCCTTGTATATCATAAATATAACTGATTCTCTACAATAGGTCCTTCAAAAACTATAGCACTAGATCAATATGTGTGTGTTGTCTAGAAAGAGCATGAACATCACCTCATAATGGTAGTCTAGAAACTCTATATGCCTTATTAGGGAATGTTCCTGATGTGCTACTTGACACCTCTAAAGATGTTCAACTTGGATGACTCTGTCAAGTGTGAATATACAAACCAAGAGATTCAAATGTGATACTGGTAGGTGTAGATGCGATGTGTCCAATACTATCAATTACTCCCCTTTGGGAAGCAATCACAACTCTATTAGCAATAGGAGCTAGTGTTAGAGTCTCTATAGGAAGTCTTTTCCCAATGAACTATCTAACATCTAAAGGTGGCAGATGCTCTACACTATGATACTAGTAGAAATTTGCAATCCGACCACACCCCTATCAGCAATAATCTAGAATATCTAAGTAGTTGACATTGAGCCCCACACAAAATTGAACATATAACTATTGTACAAAATAAAGAGGAATTTGATTATTATTAGGATAATTATTATGTGCAGCTAAGAAAAGAGGATAGATGATATTACTGACAACAAGATCTATGTAACATAACACTCAATAGCCGCTCACCTCATCCTGGGTACCCTTATATGATTAAAACAAATCTTGTTTGGTGACATCTTTGGGGGTAACCCTCTTGATGTCCTCAAAATACGCATCTCCTGAAATCTCAACTCTAAGCCTTGTAGATATGGTAGCTAATACATCAAGGGTAAAAGAATGATGTGCTTTAAATCTAGTAGTCAGATCCTATAAGATCCTACATATGGTCGCATAGATGTCTCTACATACACCATCATCAGAGGATAGTATAGACTTCTCTAATCTCATAACCTTCTGCTCTATAAATTAAAATAGTGCATTAATATCAATGCATGGAGGTGTCATAGTAGGAGCTACACTAGGACATGCATTAGGAGCCACACTAGGACCTACACCAAGAGTCACAGTAGGATTAGGGTTACTTCTAGGATTAAGGTTTGAGTTTGAGTTTGAGTTATGACTAGATTAGGTTTAGAGTTAGGGTTAGGGTTTGGCTTAGGGTTACGGTTAAGAATTAGAAATAGAGTTCTAGCCCATTCAAAATAGTTAGGACTAGGGTTAGGGTTAGGAGTATAGCTAGAGTTAGGGTTAGGGTTAGGGATAGAGATAGAGTAAGGATTACGGTTACAATTATGGTTAGAGATAGAGTTAGGACTAGTGTTAGGGTTAGGGTTAGGGTTAGAATTAGAATTAGAGCTAGAGTTAGAGTTAAAATTAGAACTTTACAATTAGAGTTCTAGGGTTAATAATAGGGCCATAGTTAAAGGTTGGGTTAGCATTAGGTCTAGGGATACAATTCGAGTTAGGGTTAGTGTTAGAGATAGAGTTAGGATTAGGGTTAGGATTAGAATTAGGCTTTGAGTTAGGTTTTCAGTTTGAGTTAGGGTTAGAATTAGAGCTAGATTTAGGATTAGAGTTAGCATTAGAGTTTGGGTTAGCATTAGGGTTAGGGTTAAGGCTAGAGTTAGAGTTAGGGTTTCCAACTTAGAGCTAGGGTTAAGAATTAGAATTAGAGTTCTAGGATTAACAATAGGGGTATAGTTAAACTTTGGGTTAGCATTAGGGTTAGGGTTACAATTAGAGTTATAAATAGGGTTCAAGTTAGAGTTAGAGCTAGTTAGGGTTCAAACTAGAGTTAGAGTTAGAGTTAGGGTTTGAGTTTGAGTTAGAATTAGAGTTAGGGTCAAAATTAGAGTTAGGCTTAGAGCTAGAATTAGAGTTCTAGGGTTAATAATGGTGCTATAGTTAAAGTTTGGGTTAGCATTAGGTTTAGGGTTAGAGCTAGATTTAGATTTAGAGTTAGGGTTTCTAGCTTAGGGTTAGGGTTAAGAATTAGAATTAGAGTTCTAGGGTTAACAATAGTGATATAGTTAAAGCTTGGGTTAGCATTAGGGTTAGGGTTACAACTAGAGTTATAATTAGGATTTGAGCTAGAGTTAGAGCTAGTTAGGGTTCAAGCTAGTGTTATAGTTAGGGCTTTAGTTTTTGTTAGAATTAGAGTTAGGATAAGGGATATAAGTAGAGTAAGGGTTTGCATTAGGGTTATTCTTACAATTAGAGTTAGGGCTAGAGTTCAGGGTAAAATTAGAGTTAAAGATACAGTTAGGGTTAGGGTTAGAGATAGAGTTATGGTTAGGCTTAGGATTAGGATTAGAATTAGGGTTAGAGTTAGGCTTTGAGCTAGAGTTAGAGCTAGAGCTAGAGTTAGGGTTTGGCTTAGGGTTATGGTTAAGATTAGAATTAGGGTTATAAAAATAGGATTATATATAGGGCTACGGTTATGGTTAAACATTTTATTATTATATTGTGTTTTCTAATGTTATACTAATATATTTGTAAATTTTTTTCCTAATGTTAAATTAACATTATTCTAAAATTCTAGACTTATATTTTTTTAATATTTTCTAATGGCTTTCTAATATTTTTTTAATGTTCTAGACTAATGTTTTTTTAATATTTACTAATATTTTTCTAATATCTTCTATTATTTTTCTAATATTTTCTAATTATTTTCCTAATAACACTAATTTTTTTCTAATATTCTAGATTAATGTTTTTTAATATTTTCTTATGTTTTTCTAATATTTTGTAATATTCTAGACTAATGTGTTTTTAATATCCTCTAATATTTTTTTTGATATTTTATAATATTCTAGAATAATGTTTTTTTAATATTTCCAATTGTTTTTCTAATATTTTGTAATATTTTTTGTAATATTTTTCTAATAACTCTAATATTTTTCTATATTTGTTTCGTAATGTTATACTAATATTTATCTACTATTCTAGATTAACATTTTTTAATATTTTGTAATGTTTTTCTAGTATTCTAGAATAATGTTTTCTTAATGTTTTCTAATTTATTTCTAATTTTTCCTAATATTTATCTAATAACACTAATATTTTTCTAAATTTGTTATCTAATGTTATACTAATATATTTCTAATATTTTAGACTAATATTTTTTTCATATTTTCTAATGTTTTTCAAATAACACAAATATATAATTAACAAATAAACAATTTAAACAAAAAATTAATATAACTAACTAACATTAATAAACAATAAAATATTTAATTAACATTAAAATATTATTTGAATTTTTTAAAAAACATTACAAATTCAAATAATCACATATAAACATAGTCGAAATAATGCAACGATCAAAAACTAGAGGAAAAAGATGCATTTTTCTCAACACTTTGACACATTCACTCTAACATCCAAAATGATTTTCCTGTGCCATAAAAATGAAAGTGAAAATGAAAAATAGTGAATTAAAAGAAAAAATCAGAAATTTATAACTTTCGCACGAACCTCTATAATGCTTATGTGTGTGCGAACATACCCATTTCTATTAAGATATGTTCATGCTGACCTATATCTAGGGGATGTTCTCGCGAACATTATAGATAAGTTTGTGCGAACATATCTAAAGAGGAAATTGGAAATTTACATCAGTTTCCAAATTTGTTTGTGCCACAAAAGTGACACTCATTATTGTGGGATCACTTTGAACTTGGTTCACATTGGGAGCTTGGTTTCCACTAGCAATATTGAATGTCTCAATTTATACTGTGAGCTTGATTAACATAGTAAACCTTCATCTACTTAGGCTACACTAAGATCTTCTCCCTAATGAAAAGCTTGGATGTAGTATTCACTGACCTTCCTGAATAGCTTAAGTGGTTTGTCACTAATTGACAATATGTCTTATCATACGGTCAACAATCTCCCCCTTTTGCATTAGTTTAAAAACCACTTATCTTGAGTAGTTTTTTTAGTAATAAAAAATCTCTGTCAATTTTTTTTTATCAAACTCCCACTTTGCATGTGCTTGGTTCTATAACTCAGTTTGAACTAGAAATTGTAGCTCGATTATAGCTTATTTGAATTGGGATTTTTCAAAATTGTTTTTGTTTAACTGATCATCTGATCTACATCATATACATATTACTCAATACATTTCTCATATACATATTTCCACTTGATTAAATACATGCCATGTTTGCTCCCTAGTTTTTGTTATAAATTCCAAAAAATATACTAACAAGGTAACACAAAAATGTGCAAGGAAATCATTATGCACTTTCAAACTTAAAGACAATTGTATCCCAATTTTCCTAAAGTACCTTCAATATGTGTAGTTTAATTTGGATTTTAGCTGATAGCTCCATCATGAGATCTAGAACTGAGAACTTGGTGTCATGAACTATTTTTTTAGCATGTGCAAAATGTATCATAGTTTGGATGTCTGATATGGTTTCCCTTATTCTAGCTTCCTCCCTCAACAATTCTGCCTATTTGTAAAAAATCTAACCTTTACAAAATGATTTGAGCTGAAACTTAGGTCAAGTGTTAATTGAATAACACTGATCTTCAAATCTCGATCAATCTTGTTCAATTTGTCTTTTATTTTTTTATTAAAAATTTAGGTATCACATAAATTTGTAAACAATTAAACATCATTATTTACAACTCCTTCAAGAGTTCCAATTAGAGTAGATAGTTCCACTTGATCAATAGCAATTTTCCTTGCTACATTCTCCAAAACTTTATTCCCAATTTTTCTTTTTTCCCTTTGCAAAAGTATTTCCTACCCATCTATATCCTTATTGAATTTATCTACAACATCAACTAATTTCTGAATAATGGGGACTCTATTATTTACCTCTATTTGCATAATATCCAAAAACATTTTCTTGATGTTTTCAAGAACTTTTCCATTATCTTCTTCTAGTTTGAACTTTCTCTTCTGTGCTCTATTTCTCCATAGATCATTGAAGATCTCAATTTGATTTGTATTGAGATTGGATTTAACCTAATTTGGAATCACAATCTTAGTATCAAGGTCAATCTCATTAGAGATCTTTTCATTTTTCTTACCTTTTTCACTAGGAGAAACTATGATTTCTTTATATTTTTCCTCATCCTTCTTCTCCTATCCACTTGGTTGACTCTTAGTTTCTTATGTGTCTTCTTTGTCAACCTTGTTTTCATCCTTTGGTTTTCTTCTCAGTTAAAGTTGTCCCAGAGGTAGACTAATTTTACGACCCGATTCCTACTTGGGTGGATGAGAGACTTTCTTCCTTCTTCTATAATTTTTCCACACTTGATGTAGAAATGGTTTGGCTTGGGGTGGAGGTAAGAGATGCAATCACAGCAATTTCTATCATCTATGTATTAGACACTTCGATATTATGTACCTCTTTCTCTTCATCCTTCTTCATTTTACCTTTTTCCTCAAAGACAATTTTCCACAACTTTGTTGTGGACTATAAAACATCTCCAATATTATTTGTCTAAATTTGGGAAGCTTTGAATCTTGGATTCTACTTCAGGGTATACTTTAAGAAACCCCTCCTTTAGAAAAGGTGTAAAAAATTGGTGAAAGGTGTAAAACACTTGACAAAAAAAATTATTTTTTGTGGTAAAAAAAATAGTTTACAAAGAAAAAATAATAATCTCCATTGGCGAATCATTCATAGTCGCTCAAACAATGTGTACAATCTGGGTGAATTTTCTTATTTTAAAACCACAAAAAAATTATACATTGGCAAAAAAAAATAATAATCACATTAAAATTTGAATTTTTTGGGCGAATCATTTCATTGTATTCAAGGTTAAAAAAAACATATGCAAAGTCGATGGCATCAGAGGTTCTCAAAGGGTTTCATCAGATTGAACTTTTATGTTACAAAGTCGCAAAAAGGAGATCGCATCATCAGAGGTTTTAGTTAGCCAGTTAGTTTGTTGGTTGCGAGATCGTGAAATGTTAATTCAAGCAATTTTTGCATGTTCGCATCGGTTAAAGGGAAAGGACTTCAGGTAGTCGCAAAAAGGGAGATTGCATCATCAGAGGTTTTATGTAGGCAGTTATTCTGTTGGTTGCAAGACCGCAAAATGTTAATTCAAGTAGTTTTCACATGTTCACAGCGGTTAAAGGCAAAGGACTTCTGGCAGTCGTAAAAAGGGAGATCGCATCATCAAAGTTTTTATGCAGGCAGTTAGTTTTTTGGTTGCGAGACCGCGAAATGTTAATTTAGGTAGTTTTTGCATGTTCGCAGTGATGAAAGGGGAAAGATATGTCGTCCTATGAAGTTGCAAAAGGTTAAGATGAAGCAGTGTTTGCCACTTCGCACCGGTTAGAAGGAAATGGGTTTTCACAACTGCGACAACGCGATTTGAAATATTTAAGTTCTAAATCTGTGATAGAAGGGGAATCTCATTAGAAGAGGATATAAGACTTATCACAGGATTGCAAGGATAAAGCAAATATTTGATTTAACTATTGCAATAGCCCGAGAAAAGAAAAAGAAGGGTTTTGCAGTTTCGTGAAAAGATTTCAAGCTTAAGTTGAACTGATTGTGACATAGTGTAGAACAAAGGGTTTCACAACTCATAAGATTGTACAATGATAATGTATTTTTGAAACTTGAAACTTAAAAAGTACAAAAGAACAAGTTTTCAAATCTATTATCTGATTTCGGACTAATGAGTTGACATTCTAAGGCAAATGAAATAAAGGTAGTAGTTACTACTAGTAGTGATCGATAATAGATATCCATGCACGTGCAAGCTTTTAAACTTTAAAGCAATTAAAATTGAACAATTTAACGCTATGGCCCATCAGGAAGTTGCAGAAAACTAGAATTCTCAGGTATCTACAGCTAACAGAGCAAAAAGATTCAAGAATTTGCAGTAAGATCAGAATGGCAAAAGCAGAATCATCAGTAAAGAAGGGCACTGTAGAGGGCAACAAGGTTTCATTGTCTGCCAAATTTGCAGAAGAATGGTTGAAGATTTTCCCTAAATCTTACAATGCTCAAAGTGCTAGTGTCCATGTGTTTAGAGACGTTTACAGCTTCTATAGAGATGCTCAAGTACCATACACCAATGGAACTGAATTGTTCTTGTACTTTTACAAGAATAGGGTGCAGACGGTTCCCGTCTCAAATCCATGGATGAGGAACTTGGGAAAGTTGATAATGCTAGAGGTATACGTGGATGTTGACCTTATCAAGGCACTGGTAAATGCATATAATCCAACCACTCGGTCCTTTCATAGAAAGGATATGAGCATTCTCTGTACGTTAAGTAAGGATGCTTTTGTTGAAGCATTTGATTTGCAGGGTCCCATGTCAATTCCTATTAACCTGGAAAACTTAGTAGTAGCATTTGGGAAATAGAGAGATTTCTATACAACACATGCAATGTTTCGACATATCCCGAGGGAAAATCAAATCAAGATGAAAGGAGAATTCCCAAAAATGGTTACTGATTTTTTACCCTTGTCATATTTGTGTGCATACTTTTAGAAAATAGTTTTTGGATTGAACAAACTATTGGGAGTAGATGGATCCATGGATGCCTCCCCAGAATTGTATGTGATAGCTCTAGACATTCAGGACCCACATACTAATGTGGGGTATGATTTTGCAACATTCATTGCTAATAGTATTCATCAGCAGATGGTGACAGCTCACTAAGGTGATCTTGACAATTTCAAATTTCTATATTACTCGGTGCTTATGCATCTCATCCTCTTCTATAACGTGGGCCATGTGGGTTCTAGTTTCATTGAAGGTTTGGACGATTTTGGAGAGGCATTGCCAGTTCAAAGACGGACAAGATTATGGTAGAGGTTCTACTCTTTTTCTAATTCCCTCTCTTTTTATAATGATTTTGTTGCAACTATTCATAGGATGTTAGGTTCAAAATTGAAAAGATAACCTAGGTTAATCAGGAAGATTATTAGACCAACTTTGTACTTTGATGATGAGGGACCAATTGATCATGATTGGGGCAGTTCCTTTTTGTTAGCAAACTATACAGTGATTAGAATTTTTGGTTGTTCCCAACTCCCTCATTTCTTGCCAAGATATGTACCAGAGACGGTGGGTGTAGTGGAAATTTTTTGGTAGTTTTAATCCATGAATAGAGAATATCTAGGGCCAACCATTAAAAAGGGGTCTTTTGTGTGTAGAAATTTCAAAGTAGGGGATTTTGAAATTGGTAAAGAGGCCATTGAGGAATTTGATGCCTTCCTAAGAGAGTTAAATTTCCCCACTACCCCCACTAGGGTTTATGACCCATATAACATTGTTACAAGTGCTCTTAAACAAATGAGGGGTTATAATGTCATCATTGGAAGGAAAATTTGGGAAGAGGATGTCATTAGGGATGTATTGTATGAAGATTTATGTGCTGATAGGATGCGAAAGTGGAGAAAAATCCTCTCAGTAGAGGAAGAAATGAAGAAAGTAGATCCTAATTTCCAGGGCTTCTATTCTGATTTACCCTATTTTAAACTAATTGATAAGTGTATTGAGGAGTTTGATAACATTATGGCTCAAGTTACTCAAAATGTTAGAGATAGGGTAAACCTTTCTTCTGCAGAGGTAGATGTTGTATTGGAAATTAGCGACGAAGAAGATCAGCCTGGCCCTTCAGGCTAGGAAAAACGGGGCAAGAACAAACAAAAAATGATTGAGGTTCTAGAAAAGGCTAGAGAGAAAGCCTTACAAGTGCTTCCAAAAGGAACTATGTATTTTGATGATGCCAGAAAAAAGTTCTTAATTGATCAAGCTACTGAAGAGGAGAGGAGACTCGGTTGTTTAGAACTGCAGTCCATTGTTGGATGATAGAATTATACAGGCTCAAGAATTCATGAAGGATGAGGATTTTATCAAAAGTGTAGAATTCAAAAGTTTTTTTTATAAACTCAAACAGAATGAAATTTCTTTGCATGTAAAACCTGGAGACACAGATGAAAAAGTGACTGAAATGGTGCAGAAGCTCCAAGCCTATGATCCTAATAGTGAAAGCCTCACTGTGGAGGAGGCTAGGGAATTGGTACAAAGGAGTGGTATGATAGTTTTCCCAGGATGGGATATTAGTTCATCATTCCTGCTTGATCAAATGAGGAGACAAGAAAAATCAATCTCTTATGAGGAGATTAATCCATTTGGTGAATTGCAGGGGGCAGGATTTAATATAGATACTAAGACAATGGCTATTTGTAGTGTAGCTCCAGAATCACAGAAGCCTACCTTGATAGAAATTAAAGAGACACCGACAGGTAATGCAATTTTTTGGAATGCACATTCAACTTCTTCAGATCAAATTTACAACCTCCAAAACACTTCTGCTATGCTAGGCAAGAACAAGATTGATATTCTTCAAGAACAACTGGTGCAGACATGTGAAAAGTACCTTGACGCCAGGAAGAAGTATGAAGAGGAAATGAGAAAAACATATGTTTTGCAACACGCTTTGGAGGAATAAGAAAAGGAGAATGAAGATTTGAAAAGAGAAGAAAGGTCACTAAGAGTAAGGGAGGTACAAGACCAGAATATTCAAACTGACCAGATAGTAGAAGAACCACATCTAGTAACACATATGGATGTGGATGAGTTTGAGATTAGCAATGATGCAAAGATCAAGACAATGAAATAGTTTTTGATTCATAGAATCACTGCTTTAAAGAGAGCCTCTATAAATGTACATAGTATGTACATTACTCTGCAAAGTAATGAATACCAATTCTCTGAGGCTTTATCACTATTATCTCCATTGTTTTCCTAGTGGGGGCCATAAATTCAATTCTTTCATAGGTTAGTTCCTTTACTCACATAGAAAAAGGAACTACCTCAGGAGATCATTGTTCCTATAAGGAAAATGACACATCAAGTTAAAGAATTGAATTCATTCTTCATTGGTAAGATCGAAGCAGTAAGGGGAAATTTGAAAAGCATAGCATTGGGTACCCCAGATTTCATTCCAACAATTTTGAACAATGAAGGGTATGTCAAATCTTGGCAAGAGTGGTCTGAATCTTTTGATCTAATATTAGACCATCCAAGATTTATAGCATTTTCAAGAGGTGAATCAAGTGATCAAGTTGTATATGATATGATTGATATGACATACAAAATTGAAGCAGATATGAACAAAATTATTGGAGAGGGTGAAGCCATCACAAATGAAAAATGGACTAAAAACATCAGTGAATTAGAGGTAGTTAAAAATACAGCATGGCTTGTTGTGGATACAGATATTGCCATCTGGGAGGTTATAGCAGATATTAAAGCAATCCCTTCAGTAGAAGATGATTAGCACAAAAGATGATGGCCTCGGGGAATCAATTGGAGGACAAGTGTTGCAAAAGAATATCAAAGAGAAGCTATTCATCATAACAGATTGCCTTACCTTTGTGGTACATCTGCTGTGGGAAATGTTGCAATTAGAACTGGAAGACAGGCTTAATAATCACTTGCCACTTGTCACATTTTGTAATTGTTTCCCCTTTTTCTGTTAAAATATGTCACAAAAGGTTTCAATATTATAGAAGATATCAAAGAAATCCCTTCAGTAGAAGATGATTAGCACAAAAGATGGTGGCCCCGGGGAATCAATTGGAGGACAAGTGTTGCAGTAGAATATCAAAGAGAAGCTGTTCATCATAACAGATTACCTTACCTTTGAGGTACATCTGTTGTGGGTAATGCTATAGTTAGAACTAGAAGACAGGTTTAATGATCACTTGCCACTTGTCACATTTTGTAATTGTTTTCCCTTTTTCTGTTAAAATATGTCACAAAAGGTTTCAAAAAATTATAATTATTATCTTAATTGTTGTTATCTGTTATCTTTTTTAATGAATCATTATGTAACCTTTGTAAGCCTAAAGCTTGTTGCAACTCAAGTGATATAAATATGAGTTCCCAAGGCTTAGAAATGGTTTGATATGTTGTTATTTTTCAAATTAAGACTTAAGTATAATTTTCTTTAAGAGAATATATTGTTCCAACTCTATGTATTTCAATTTTCCATTATGTTTTGTATTCAGTAGTTTTTTGTGATCGTATGGGGTTTGCACACGTCTCTATTATCTCTTTTTTTATTATCAAACAACTAAATCAAGAGAAAGATACACAAATAACATTGTGTCAACAATATGAATAGAGTAAAAAATAACAAAAATCTTGAACTCAAATCAACAGAAAGGTACAAAAATAACATTATGTCAACAATAGAGTAACAAAAATCTTGAACTCAATTTTTGTAAATTGTAATTGCAATATGACTGAATAATGAATATGGAAGAACTGAAGTAGACCTATAAATTCCTTAGAACTGAATGCTAGATTACTAAATCACAATTCACTTCATTGACTCAGTCTTAAATATGAAACTGAAGTCTAACTAGTACTAATAGGTTTCTCTTCATTCTAAATCGGGTATTCAAAATCCATAAAATCTTCATCTTCATTTTGACTTTGAGACCTAAATTCATCATTTATGTTGTAGTCAGCAGTGAAGTAGAACCACCATCTTTTAAAGTGTTGCAAAGGCCTCGTCTTTCACATGTGGAATTCCAAATGGCCAATGACCTATCATAAGGAAAATCTCTAACATTGTATTGAGTAACAAACAACCTCAAACAAGTTTCCAAATTTTTGTCTAGTTTGTTTCTGACATTTGATTTCAAAAACCCCAATGCACTGAAAACTCTCTCATCTTCCACCGACCCTAATATCATTGTTTGACATAAATTAGCAAGTTTGAAATATTTTGATATTGAAGTACGTAATACTTCACTCTGACTTATCCTTTTCCAGAGCCTTGTTATTGAACCAAGATCAAATGGATTCTCAAAGTTTTCCATATGGTTTTTCATACACAATGCAAAAAGTTTGCATTAATTTTTAAGATTATTTGAATCTAAGATTCCTTGTATTAGTTTTCCATTGCAATCTGTATGCTTTGAAAACTATGTTATCAATTCATCAAGTTTATTAGGAAACAACTTTGCATCAGTTGGATTATGTCCAAAGTGTTTCCAAAATTGAGGAAACACACAACTCATGGCTTCAAGAATTTCTTCTCGAGGGAATCTTTCATGAATCTCACTTGAAAGTTGGTAGGAAATAGACTTCACATTTTCACTAAAAGATTTAACAATCTTGTCAAAATCATCCTTTCTAATTGGCAGTACTCTGCCTCTTTTGGTTGTTTTAGAATGGTGCATTGGTATTTGAAATCCTTTCACAAACACACATAGCTCATTTTTCCCATTGAATTGTAAAAAATTCTTAGCATGATTCAAATCTATAATTATCTCCCACCTTGAAAACATTGGGCTATGACCTGAGAGATCTGAATACAAAGAATCCAGAGCCACACATGTCATTTTATGTAAATCAGAATACTCATGAATATACATAGTTTTGTCTTGGGCTTTCTTAACAAGTTTGTTCATTAAATCCAGCATGGGGAGAAGACTATCTAAAGTTAATAGGTTCTCTATATCACTTAACTTATTTAACAAATTAGGAGCTCTATCAACTGTAAGGCATTGCTCATATAGAACTCCAATCAAGGATTGATATTCTGCTAGAACTCATTCTGCTGGTCCATGCAAAGATATCCATCTGGTCTCAACATCCTTGAGAATCTTATTTCCTACTATTACTCCCTCAGAAAGAATCTTAAATTGTGCAAAGCATTTAGGACTTCTGCAAAAGTATGAGTGGAGCTCATGGATTAGATCTTCAACTTTTGACACTGTAGGAAAAGTACTTACAATCTTATATGCTAAATTCATTCGGTGGGCCATGCAGCATATACCAAGCATATAAGGTGCAATACTAGTTTGTAATCTTGCACAAAGACCAGTCCTTTGCCCTTGCATTACTGCAGCTCCATTAGCTCCGACACACACTAACTTCTTTGCAATTCTCAAGTCATCCATACCAGCAATTTCATTCAAAGCTTTCTTAACTTCTAAATATAAATTTTCTGTAGTTGAATTGGCCCCCATTTTACGAACAAAAAGTAGATTAGCTTGATAGACATGATCTTTTACAGTATATACATGCACACAGACCCAAGCAGTGTTATCTACCGTAGTGACTTCATCTAAGGATAATGAAATGAACTTGGATTCTTTTACTCTCTCTTGTACATTTTGCTTTTCCACCTCAGCAAGATAGCTTGCCATTTCCCATCCAGTGTATATTGACCAATGTGACATAGGATAGTGAGGAACTCTCAAAAAAGATAATAAATTACCATATTCTGAAAAGTCTCTCATAGGATGCCCTCTAGATAGAATATGAAAAATAACACTCATCTGAATGATTTTTGCCATGTTTACATCATTGGCTGCATGTTGGAGCCCATCCTTGATTGGATTGCCACTACTACCACTACCAATTACCGCTATTTTCTTGAAATTCTCTTCATATTCTATGGCATACTTAACATGAAGGCATTCTTCCTTTGATTTCCATCTCACTGCTGCTACTTCCTTTCCATCTATGATTTGTTTTTCATAAACCTTACCAATATGTTTTTCTATAGTGTCGAGCTTTAACTGCAACTTTTTCTCTCTTTTAGTTTTCCAAGTACAAATCGTACACTTGTATTTTGTCAATGGTTCATCATTGTTTGTGACTAGTTCAATAAACTAGTACTTTGCTGCCCAATCAACCTGGAAAGTCCTTTTCATTTCCCACTCCCGCCCCACTTTTACATTCCTTTTTCTTTTCTTCCTACCAACATCAATATTATCTTCTGTTACAACATCTTCTGTTATTCGAACATTGTTGCCAAACGAGCCGACTCCTCCATGACCAACATCTTTTTTATCTTTTGTTTAACATCTTCAGTTGGATTTTGATTTAATTGAATAACAACCTACTCTTCTAGTGGTGGTGAGGTATTATGATTTCCTTCTGCACTTGTACTTGCCAAAGTTGGTAGCCTAGAAACATTGTTAATTCCAAAGAAAGCCTTTATGGCAGTATCTCTAAGTTTTCAGTATTTTGATGTAAGATTAATCCCTTCACTGCCCTTTGGGGTCTTTCCCTTGTCACTTCCCTGAGACTGAGCAATATTAGTTACAAACTCACCCTCCCCTGACATCTCAATCCATGATAATCCGTTTAAACTTTACTTCCCTGAGAATAAGTAGTATTACTTTTAGTGTCCATTTAAAACCACAAAATATTTATACATTGGCGAACAAAAAATAATAATCATAGTAAAATTTTAATTTTTTGGGCAAATCATTTCATTGTATTCAAGGTAAAAAAAAAATACCATGGAAGGGCTAGGGAATTGGTACAAAGGAGTGGAATGATAGTTTTATCAGTTTGAAGTTGGCAACTTGGTAGTTCTGAAACTGTGAGAAAGGCTTTAACAGGTCTATCGCAATGTCGTTGTCAAAGTGAAAGTTAATAGTTTGTGTGTTGCGAAACTACAAGGAGGGCAGAGATCCAATCATCACCGGTTGAAAAGATAAAGGAGATTGTGTTGTGAAATCGCGAGGAGGGTAGAGATCGCATCATCGCCAATTTAAATGATGGTGAAATTTTATGTCGCAAAGTCATGAAAAAGGGAAATCACACCATCAGATGTTCACACTTCGCAACGGTTAAAGGGAAAAGACTTCCAACAACTGCGAGACCACGATGGCAAAGATTTTACATGTTTGCAGCAGTTAAAGGGAAAGACTTCTCAGAGCTGGTAGACCGCGATGGCAAGGATTTCACATATTCACAGCAGTTTAAAGGAATGACTCCCAATAGCTATGAGACCGCGATGGCAAGGATTTTGCATGTTCACAATGGTTAAAAGGAAAAGACTTCCAGTAGCCGCGAGACTGCGATGGCAAGGATTTTGCATGTTTGTAGAGGTTAAAGGGAAAATACTTTGAGTGAATCTTGTATGAATCTCACTTGAAATTTGGTAGGAAATAGACTTCACATTTTCATGAAGCCATGCATGCAAGCTTTAAAAACCATTAACATCGCCAGCGACTTTCAGCATTGCATCCACTTTTTGAAAAATTTCTAATGAAAATGAGATAACAAAGGAAACTGTAGATAAGCTTCTACTTAAATTAAACTACATAAGCAAAAGGAAAGTATTTTATAGCACAGCTACACATATCAGTGTACCACCACTGGTGGAAGCTATCTCTGGAGTTGAGTTGTGCCTGCAATGTGTACTGTGGTGTAAAAAATTTGATGGAGTGCCAGTGGTATTTAGTGAATGTCTCATTTCTTGGGTGAATTTGGATTTATACATATCACAAATCAATACAATTACCAATTTACCATGCCAAATGAGCTGACTGCTCCACGACAAAATGAAAGAGTGTTGGCGAAATGAGCCAACTCCTCCACTTCCCATAACATGAAATGAGCTGACTCCTCCACGGTAAAATGAAACTGGCATGGTGAATTATCCCATACTGCATGAAACAAAAACTTGAAACCTGGCAAACATTCCATGATAAGCGTTACCTGGTCAGTTGTGTGAAAGGCAATACCGCTAGGGAAAAACTCAAACGTAACATTTGCCTTGGTGATTACAATGCTAGGCAACCAGCTAAACCCAACAAAAGCATGGTGATTAGGAAACGATGGAAGGGCTCATAAATTGCCAAAAATAACATTGGAAAAACATCAAATTCGTCAAAATACTAAAATTTCCCACTATATTATACCCTATTCTACTTGTTCTCATGCCTTTTCATGGCCTCTTTAATTTTGTCATTTGATAAGCTAGGCATGACACTCTTCAAGGTTTACTCTCTGATATCCAAGTCTCTATTTTTACAATATTTGATGATCTTTATGTAACTACCTTTAATAGGACTTTAGGGGATTGGATTTTTATCTCATTTGGGTAATATTTCCATTTGGCCATCTTATCTACTAGAGTATCCTCTATCTATTGTTTCTCTTCTCTACCCCTAGATTCATACTTGATGTATTGAGATCCTTCAATGTCACTTCCTTCTCTTAATATTTTCACTTGTTTCTCAAAGGATAGTGAGGCTTCTTTATTTGGATTCAATAGGAGTGTTAGATTCTTCTTCTTCTTCATCCTAAAGGTTCAACAAAATTTTGGATTTTCATGTTGTTGTGATTACAAGGGTAGTTGCCTTCTTGGGTGTAGCCTTCGTAGATACTTTTATGATGACTTTGCCATTCTTCTTTGGAGTTTCTTGTTTTTCTTCTTCTTCTCCATGTTCTTCCTTTACTTCTTCTTTTCTACCCTCTTCTTCTTCTTCATCTTCATCTTCATCTTTACCCTTAGTGAGCATGAGAGTGTCACCTTTTGATTTATTCTTCTAGGTTTCCATCCTCTTCTTCCCTCTTTTCAAAACTTGAGGAATCTCTATCTCTAGGGATATCTTGGTCTTGGCTTCATCATAGGTACCAAAAAATGCTACCTTGGGTTCAACAAGATCATTAAGAAGATCTTCTATGATATCCCGTGTATCATTTATATTAACTTCATTTCCCAAGAGTTTTACCCATGCAGTCCTAGGTATGATTGCTTGAATGTGAGTATTATCACAATAAACTAAGAAAAAAGTATCTTGAGCATATTTCTCAACCAATTGTTGGGGTATTCTATACATGGTTTGCATTCTTTCCTTATAATTTTTAAAGTATGCATTGATTATGCCATCAACTTTTTCTCCCAACTCTTGTACGTAATCATTAATTTTATAGATTACTAGCCTATCATTATTCCATACCACACTGCCTTTTAATGGAAATATTTTTGGAACATAAAAGAATAAACAAATGAGGAGGGATCCAAACATACATATTTTAATCTTTGATGTTTGGATGCTCTCCATGTTTCTTCCAAGTTGACTAAGTTGCAAATTGGCAAGGTCGAATGATAGATTGTTCTTCACCACCTTGTAATCTAGGTCAATTGCTTTACATGTTACACTATTTGGTGTGCTTGAGCTCTAATATTCATGAGCAATGACATGAATCTTAAATTTTATCTCCATGTTACTGACATTGTTCAATTTATTCACCTTCCATTAAATTCTACTAGGGTTTTCTTTGGTAGTTCACCATGAGATAGGGTTATAATAATTTTGAGTCTATCCAACATAGGGTAACTCGTAACTTGCTGAACCATTTTCTTAGCGATCTTTATAGGTTTCTCAAGCCAAAAAGATATATCATCAACTCTTCTCAGAATGAATCTGATGCATTTTATTTTGAAATACTTTGGCATGTACATTGCGTGTTGTAAACCCTTAACCTCCAGAAATGATGTAAGATTTTCTTGATTTCTTTGTTCCAGTCATCTCCTTGATTGCCTAGTTGGATGCGGATGCTTCACCCAACTCATTAGATTGGATGATGATAGCTTCTTTCCTTGGGCTTTTCTCTAAGTTATGGTTTCCTCAATATTTTAATTTCCATTTCTTTCTTAACCATTATTTTTTGTATCTCCATTCATATAGTTTCTTGCCAAGTGACATATCTTTTTGCATATATAGCATCTTATATTGGTATTTCTTTTTCTAATGTGAGTCTCTAGACAATTTACACCAAAGTATCCATATTCTTCACAATAATGACATCTTCCCAATGTATTCTAGTCCCAAAAAATAAATACTCTTTGTATGGTTCCATTGTGCTGATTATTTGGATTTGATCTACACTCTAGAGATTTGTGACCTTGTTTCTAACATGTGAAACAGTTAGCTGTAAACATTGATTTGGTTCTACATTCATTTTACTTATGACCACATATGCTGCAATTGTAATATTGACCCTTCAAGTTGGGTTGCATAACATTTCTCCAAAAAACATTAGATGTATGACCTATATTCCCACAATTGTTTCACATAGGTCTTGTGTTCTTTTGTGCTCCTTGTTATGATGACTCTGCTTGATTGGTGTACTCTAAGCTAGTAGTTCCTTTGGGTCTATTCATAGTTTTCTCATATAATTGATTTACACTTTCTTGTAACCTCAATCTTCTTTCATTTACTTCATTCTTAGCTCTTAGTTAATTCTAGAATCTCTCATTCTATGCTTTCAAATTGGTGATTCATTAGTTTTCATCATCTAGTTGATCTTCCATGTATGCTTGATGTTGAGATAACTATTGAAGTTCAGTGGTCTTATCTTCTAGTCTTGTAGAAGGTAGTCTTATGTCCTCATCTTCCATTTCTTTAACATTTATTTCTTTATTATTTTTCTCCATGATTTCACATAACCTGAATGAGTGGTTTTCTTGTTCTTTTTTCAATTTTCTCACTTCTTCTTTTAGAGTGGCATTTCTCAGTATTAGATCTTCTATAGATGCATCAATTTCTTCTAAACTTATTTCTTTGTATAGATCTTCTCTTTTTTTCTTTTGTGTAGATATTTCCATTCATCTATATAGCCAACTATTTTCTTCTTTTCAAAGAGTGAATGAGTTTTTCCTTGAGTTTCTTGACTTGATCCATAGCCATGTATAGATCAAGTTTGTTATTCTCAAATAGTATCTTTAACCTATACACTTACATTTCCTTAGATCTTTACTCTCTATCTATTAAGCCCTTGATATGAAAACCTTACTTAGATACCAGTTGTTAGAAATGTAATGACAAGGTGACTAAGAGTTGGTGGGGGGTGGGGTGAACTACGAACCACTTCAAACTTTTCACACTATTTTATTTTAACTTAACTTCTTTAGATTATCTAATTTACTTTCATGCATGAACATAAAAAAAGAAAATAAATCAACACCATAACACTTTGATACAAGATATGGTAACCTAAAAACACTCCAAGTAGAAGGTAAAACTTGTTGGAAGATTGTATTGATGATGATAAGTTACATTCATGACTAAGTTTGTCATTGATGTCAACATAGCATGTTTGATGTTTTCTATGGTATCTAACAAAAGAATAGTGGAAAGATCAAGATGCTATAGATGGCTAGTTGAGCATGATAACCACTAGAGGTTATGGGAGATACTTATGAGTATTTGATATATGTAGTTAATGTCAAAAGTAGAAAGGATAAGTTGAGAAGATGTTATATAAGTTTTGGTGATGTCTATTGTAAGATAGATTTCACAAAGGCATGTTCTAGTAAACTTGTTATATCTCTTAGTAAATTTGATATCTTGTGTATTTAGGTTGAGAACATGGAGAAGACATGTTGAGGATGATGTAGCTAAGATTTCTCATCATAATATTGCATTTATGGAAAGTTATTCAAGTTGCACGGTGCAATATTGTTATCACTAAGTGTAACATGTTCTTAATGTGGTCCTATAATAACTAATTGAGAAGGACTAACAACCAACTCAAGGGGTTTTTTTATAGACTTTTATAAAGGAAAGATATTTTACTTTATCATGGCATGGATATATGTGAATTTTGAATGTTCTAAAAGTAGTAAAGAGTGTGAAATGCAAAGTTGAGTAGAGAAGTGTGGAAGTGAAGGAAACTTCATTGCCAAGGTTTTGCTAAGTGATTTGAAGTTTGGTATTTGGATTTGAGGCTTGTGACCTAGTCTACAAGGTCTAACAATGATTGGTCTAGTTGATAGGATAGAGTAAGAAACAAAAAAAGAAGAAAATAATAGTAAACTATTTGTTTCAGTAGTGAGCTCTTCTTGTAGTTTAAATGGCATGTTTTGGAAATGGACTCTTCTTGCATACATTTTACCCCAACTCCTAATAGGGTTGGAATCTCCTAACAGGGATTCAAAGTCTCCTAATAGGGACTTAGTGTACAAAATGTTGTAATAGACTCATAATAGGGTCCATCCTATAACACAGAATATTTAGATTAATACATCATCTTGTAAGCATCATTCCCATTGGGGTTTTCCCTCTAATCAGCAGTTTCCCTAATCAACATTTTTGGTGTAATTGTCTATGTGCATCTTTATATGGTTGTTGTTTACTTTGGTTGAATGTCTTAAGAAGTTAAATTTTTTAATTGTTAGATAACTAATTCACCGCCCCACCCCCACCTCTCAGTTATCTTGGTGGAATATTGTTTCTAACAATTGGTATTAGAGCATGAGGTCCTTGAAGAAAAAGTTTAACAGCTTTGGGAGATCCACTGAAAACATGTTCAGGAAAGATAGTTTGAGGTTTGATGGAAAAAACTATGATGGCTAGAAGAAAAAGATGAAGATACATTTGTTGTGTATGGGTTTGGGATATTGGATCTTGACAAAATCAGTGAAGACAATCAGTCAAGAAAAGCATTTGGAAACTTGCACTGAGGTAGAAAGAGATCTTTTCATGTGTGACATGAGAGCTACAGAAGCACTATTGATTGCACTTCCTAAAATAGAGTATAATTAGGTAAAACCACTTGCTACTTGACATTTGATTTGGAAAGCTTTGAAAAAAAGTTTTTAAGGTGATGAACACTTTAAGAAGTTGAAGCTACAAAGTTGGATTTGTGCATTTCAAGATGCTAAGATGATGGAAGATGAATTTGTAAGAAAATATATAGGTAGGATATCAAAACTTAATACAAGTATTAAAGCTCAAGGAGGAACCAAGGATGATGATGAAGTTATATGGAACATATTGAAGACTCTAACACCACCATTCAAGTCAGCAGTTCAAATGATTTAGTTGTTGATATCGTATACCAAAAATTTCACAAAGGAGACATTGCTTGGAAGACTTGAAGCAATTGAGAATGAACTTAGATAGTCCAAATAATTGAGTAGAATAGAGACAAATTTTAGTACCTTAAGTATTAGACCTAACCTACCAAGTAGCACAAGTGCTAGAAGAGATTTTGCTTGCAGGAATAGATCTGAAGAGGATAGAAAAATTGATGAAGTAGTAGCCCTTCTAGTAAGAAGAGAAAAAGAAGGTAAGAAAATATTTAAATGTTGGACTTGTGATGAATATGGTCATTATGTATCTAGGTTTCCTATAAGGGAGAAAAATTATAAGGAAAATCATAGGCGTAGAAAAGATAGAGATTTTTTGTATTCAAATGAAGATTATGATTCTGATGACAAGCATTAAGTGCGAGTGATGATGAAATTTGATTTGTGGTAATTAAAGAATAAATTCTGAAGAAGGTAGCTTTGCTTTGATAGGTTGAGAAGAAATCTAATTGGATAATTGATAGTGGTTGTTCACATCATATGATTGGTGACATGAAAAAGTTTGTTGACTTCAAAAGTCAAGATGGAAGAATTGTTAGAGTTGAAAACAATGTGGCATGTCAAGTGAAAGGTATTGAATGTATAAATCTTAATGGTAAAAATATTACTAAAAATGTATACTTTTTTGATAGTTTAAAGAAAAATCTTTTGAGTGTTGGACAACTAGTAGACAAAGGTTATCAATTGAAATTCTTAGAAAAGACATGCATGATCTGAGATAAAGATGGAAGGGTAATTAGACTAGGAACTAGATCTAGAGGTAATGTATTTCAACTGAATCCTACTGAAATGACATTATTGGTTGCAAAGATAGATGATCTCAATGCACAAGCTTTCACAATTTTTAGACCCACCTTCTTGCTTCTAATACTAGACTTAGATCACTATGCAAAGAACAAAACTAAGGCCTATGCATTATACTTATAAAAATAAGATAATTTCTAAAAGCACAAGTATAGATTATAGTCATTCAAAATAAATATCACCTCTAGAAAATATAGAAAACATTGCACTTGAAAAGGACTTTATATGTGTCCAAACCAAGCTATCAAAGTTTCCAATTGCAAAAACTAGATAGGAATCTAGTTTTAAAAATCTAAAAATTTTGATGATAAAAATAATACCACCACTAGAAACTTTAGGAAATTCTACCCAGAAGCATAAAAAATGCTCCAAAAAGGATTAAAATGAAGCAATACAAAATTAAAAACTTCAATGGTGAGGCAAGATTTCTCAAACCACTAATGACATCAGCATATGGTTGTCAAAGAAAAATAGCCTCTAACCCTAAGATGATGTGCAAATGGATGTCAAAATTAGGAGTAAAATTTGGCAATGATGAATTGGCAACATCAATGTGTCTTGAGATGACAGGGCAATTATGATGTAGCCCAAACACCTTTCAAAACAATACTCAAAAAATAATAACACAAGATAGATTTTCAAAACATCAAATTCTTCATTCAACTTCTCCAACTCTATTGTACCTTATAATGAAAGAAAACACCTAGTTATTAATATCTTGAAAATTACCATATTTGGAAATTTTTTAGAAAAAATAGAATTTTCCATTTTTGGTAATTTCAAAAATTCATCTTACAAATCCTAACTTTTCCCTAGAAAAGATCCGATTATGGCAAGATGAATTGCCAACTAATCTATGAAATCAAAGTATGATTTCAAATTTATTAAAAAAACAACTTTCTAAAAAACTAGAGAAAAACACAAAAACTCAATTTCATAGGTCAAGATGAAATTTTAGGCTCCTAGAAAAATGTTGAAATAACCACCTATTGAGCTAAGCTCATCGACAATCCAAATAACTCCTCCTCATGCAACTACCTGTAAAATTTCAGCCAAAACCCATATCCAAGTCAAAAGTTATGACTCCTAGAAGTTGATACATCAAATTGGAAAACACCTTATTAGTGCAAGGAAATGTTGCAGGGTAGAAAAGTTCACCACCAGATTTGGAAGACCTATTTGCATAAGATGAGCCATCAATTTTGTCAATAAAAACTCACCAAAGCTGAATTTTTTTTTCACATTTCACCAAATGTAATATCTATGTCAATGTAGATTTTTCCATTTTAGAGAGTTTGTAGTATGACACCAAGTTGAATCTAAATTGTACTAATTAAAGAGGGCCACATTGGTGACGTGTTGCTCCTCAATAATAGTATAATGAGATAATGAGATACAAGTTCTGAAAACAATTGTTAAATTGTATATTATCATTGATGTTACATAAATGTTACATTCTAATAGAGCAGTGTCAGTAGAAACCGAGCTTAGAATACTCTAGTATCAACCGAGAATAAGTTTATAATAAGCCATGTTTAATGATCAAGTGGAGTAGTGGTCACCTTTACATACTCATTATTCACAAAGTTGATAGCATCATCACTGATACTAAATATGTGCAACCTCATGAAGGTCTGCCATGCTAGAAAGTTCTCCTTGTTCATCTTGGGTAAATCTATCTTATGGGTTATGATTTTTAGCTTTAAGTACCCTCAAACTTTTCGCTATAAGCACTATGCTCTAATATCAATTGTTAGAAATGTTTGGAATAATTGAGAGGGAGGGTGAATCAGTTATTCAAGGTCCTTAAGTACCACTTGAACAATTAAACATTAACACTTACTATTCCACTTATCTTGTCGTTGCTTGGTCTCTACTATAAAACTATCTTAAACATAACTTGATTTGCATAATGAAAATATTATCAAATGTCAACACATGAAGAATTCAACATAGTTTGACACAAGGATTTTACATGGAAACCTAATTTAGGAAATATCACTAGCAACATGTCACTTATTTTTCACTCTTTCAAAGTGAGCTTTGTTAAAGGTTACAACACACAAAACACACTATTAAATGTGGCATTGTTAAATTTTATAATCACCATATTAGGAGTTGCCTTGTTAGAAGACTTTGATCATTCCATTTAGAATGTCAACTAGTTAAAGGATTTATACAAATTGTTAAGCCTTCAAATTTATGTTAGGTCAACCTCTCTCAAAAGAATTTTAATACAAATTGTTTACAATGATTAAAAATAAAATAGTAGGTTCTCATCTGTGTGATATCTTTGTTCAATGCTTGTGTTGATAAACTGATAAGCCTCTCATTTCCATCTCTAATCTTGATTTTATTCCCAACCCTTCAAGAAATAAGTCCACTCTTCTCAACAATACTCAAGCCTTATGCTCAAATTCACTTATCAACATCAGCATCATCTCTGCAAGTTTTATCCTTTAGCTTCACATTCACTAACACACTCTTGTGTGCCTCTGATCTATCTATATGTCTTTCTCATAAGAATCACTCACATATGTACACACATTGCTTTTGTTTATATCTATACCTCTTTAAATAGGAAATTCTTACTTTACCATTTTGGATCATCACCATAGATCCTAGAGTCTACGATCAAGTTCAACTTGGTTCATTTTACTTGTACATCTTCTTGATCATCATCTAGAAGCTTCTCTTGAATTTACCTATTAGGTATTTAGCTAATCCTATCCTTTAATTTAATGATTCAACTCACAAATCTTATCTTGAGCATGGTTTACATCTCCTAAGAAATCAACTACGTCATCTTGATCAATCAAAATTTCCTCGAATTCATTCGAACTGCTACTCAACAATCTCTAAATTTTGATACTTATTCATCATTTAATTGCTCAGTCACTATAAATCTTTCTGGCTCAACATCAACTATCTTTCTTGGTTGATGCTAATGTTTGGTCAACACTTGATTTTCTTGACACTAATTGTAGCTCAGTTGACACTTGGAATTACTAGGCATTCCTTAGGATTTTACTCTATTTCTCAGCTTGGCTTAGCTTTCTTGACATAAACAATCACTTTTCTTTTTCAAATCCTATCTAATCAAATGTCCATTGTAAATCCCATTTCATAAACTAACATTTTCTCTAGGTGCTATTATTATGAGAAACTTCTCAAATCCTCTTCATCAATCAAATATATATGACATTTAGATTTGGTAGCAATATTTCTTATCAATAGATTTGACATCATTAACACAACAACAATTATTCCAATTGTAAGTTTCTGACATAAAATGAACTAGATTTCATCTTCAGATTCATTCTCTTCATCATTTAGCTAATGATCATGCTTACAAACAAAGACTTATGACAAACATATTGAAAATTTTCTTAATTAGTGGACATTAAACCAACTTCTATATTTAACATGTTTGGATACCCTATAAAAAGCTATCTTTCACCTAAGATAGCACTAATATACATTAAATTCTAGTCCATAATTCTAGTCACCTCTATTTGGGTTGAATAGATAAAGAAGATGTCAATTGGCATAACTCAAATGCTGATTGTCAGGACTTCTATGCAGCAAGGGAGAAAAAGAAAATGGATGGTATAATTGCAAATATTGAAAATGTTAGAAAATATGACTACATTTAGTTTGATTCCCAATTCATGAATTTTATAAAACTATTTAAATGACTCTAAAATCCCATTTGACCTCTCTGTCATGTCCTTGGAAATAGAAAGATGAATCCTTCTCTCAATTTTCTTTACTAAACACATTGCTAACAATATGACTTCAACATTTGGTACACTCTTTTATGTTCTTTTCCTCATAGCTTATTTGCTTCTCTCTATTAAGTAGATCCATTTTTCCTCAAAGAAATAAATCACCAATGTTAATAAACAAAAGTAACCTTTTTCTTCAAGTAAGAGCATACAACACAATGATAAATTATGAGTCTCTTAATTGCGAGGTCTTTGGTTTGAATATACTCAAGATTAACTAAAAATAAAAAATAATTAACCAAAAAATAATAATTAACCTTGCCTTTGGCTTCTTACCATTTTAAAAATAGGTACCTTTCTCTAGACTTGATGCAATTGTTATAACACTATACGCTTCCTAGAGTATGGATACCAATTTTTAAAGTAATTAGTGATGAGATAGAAAAGAGAATTGAACATGATCAGATAGCTTATAGAAGTCTGAACTAACTTGCAAGATACTAGTTACACTGTTAAGTTTTTTGAATGTGGTGTTAAGATATTAGCTAACTTTTCTTTGTTAAGATGTCATACTCTGTAATCTATAGAACATCATGTCATGTCAAAGTAGTCACAGCTAATATCAAAATAGTAATCATACAATAGACATCAAAAAACCTCTTAAGAATTTGCAATCAAATCCAAACTATAAATAATTTTTTGGGTCAATGCAAGAAATTGGGTCTCACTTTTGGCCAAAAAGTGGAAGTATTTTTTCTATTTTTGAAATATTTTATCAATTGATGCAAAAATTTGAGCCATTTAGAGATTCAAAATAAAAAATTTTAGAAATAAAAATTGTAGTCTCTTAGATCTTCTTTCTGAATATGTATTTTATTTGTATACCCATATGATAGATTTTTTTTTGGTATGGATCTTTAAAAACCACTTTTTCAAAATGCCTATTTCAAGACCATACCACACTCATGTATAGACACCATAATTTGTACAGATCTCTAAAGACTGGTGTTGTGTTAGTCAAGAGAGGTTTGTTCTGGATATGTAAGGGAGGTGTTAAGGCTTTGTTTTGGTCTGATGCTTGGGATGGATTCCCATCCATATTATCCATGCACCCTCATCTTTAGACTCTATGATTCTTTTCATGTTGTTGGATGGGATAAAGTGGCTCATTCAAAGACTCCTTATCAATTGGACCTGTTGCTGGTTATAGATGGAGGCACTCTTCTAATTGGCATAGACATGGATTATCATGAGCTTTCTTATATTTTGGTCTCTAGAAAGTGTTCCTCTTTGCTAGGTCTAGATGTTTTGGCTTGGGGAGGTAGCTTGTCTGATAAATATCATGTCTCTACTGGGTATCAGGACATAACTAGACAATTATTTGGGGATGTTGAAGTCCCTTGGTGGAAGCAAGTTTGGAATAAAGTTTCTTGGTCCAACTGCAATTTTTTCATGTGGCTAGTTTCTCAGAATTGTTGTCTTATGTGGGATAATATTTGTAAATGTGGATTTCAAGGCTGCTTTTTATTGTGTTTTGTATGGTAATGGGGAGGATTATATCTCCCACATGTTCTTCCATTGTTCCTTTTCTACTTAGCTATGGAAACTTTGGTGGAGTGCTTGGGGTTTCTTTTGTAGGCATGCTTCCTATTTGCTTGAGTTTTGAGCCCACTTGGGCAGTTCTCCCTCTGAGTCTTCTCTTCTCCATGTTGCTTGGATTTCTCACCCATCATTCATACTATGGCATATCTAGTTGGAGAGGAATCATCAAATCTTCAAAGATGTTTGGCTTGGTGTTATGCATATTTGATGGAAGATCTCACATTCTCTTCTAGAAACTATTCAAGTGAAATCTATGTTAGATCGAGGTATGGATCTGATTGATCTTGCTATATGTAATCGCCTCAATTTTCATCTTCAGAATGGAGTTGTAGCTCAAAGGTATCCAAGAGTGACCAGATAGCCTCGACATTAGAGGAAAGGTTAGGTGAATTAGGATGGGCACTGGACTCCTCCTCTCCCCATGGAGTTCTAAAAATTAACACTAATGGTTTTTCCCATGGGAATCTAGGCCCTGCTGGTATTGGGGGAGTGGCTCGTTGTAGTTCTAGTGATGTTAAATTCATTTTCTCAATACATAAGGGTGATTACCTTAACAATGTCATGGAGGCTCAGGCTATTCTATATGTTGTGGAACAATTTTACTTGGGAGGATGAAGCAAGATTATCTATGAGTTTTAGTCCCAAGTGGTGGTGAACTTGCTTTCCTCCCAAGACCTTAAGGATGTTAGTTGGTAGTTGACCACTATTGTTAACTAGACTATTCTCTTTTGTACCTCTTTTGATTTCATTAGGTTTACTTACATTCCCTATGAATGGAATAGAGCTATTGATTGTTTAGCCAAATGGGCTTCTAGAAATGCTTTAGGCTCAAAATTTATGGATAGGGGGCAACTTCCCTTTGAGATTGTGTAGGAATTTGATGAAATTGTTGCTTAGGATAGAGCTCCTTGTTGAGCTCTCTTTTTTTATTTTTTTGGTCTTAATAAATTTTAACCCCTCTCTTTTAAAATAAATTTTGTACTTCTACATTTGGCCTACATTAACAGATAGATGGAAATAATAAAGTAGTACTCTGATAAGAAAGATATATGCAATGTTAAAAAACCTAATATGGATCTCAATTAGAGTGTGCAGAAACTAGTTTATCAAGGTGCTACCAATGTTGAAGCTTAATTTCTACTTTATGCATCATGGATGCCAATTCAAGTACAATTTACTCTTCATTTGGAGTATTCATTGTATAATGATTATGGGTTTCGATTATTAACTTTGTAATTTTGAAATAGGTTCATAGGGTATAGAGGGAAATATATTAAGCCTCATTCTAAGCTCCACAGCATTACAATGGATGCTCTATGTGTGGAGCTTCCTACCAAAAGTACCTCTATTGTACCAAACATGGAGGTTTTCCAATTGCTCAGTTTTGCCATATTTTTTACAACTAGTAACCCTAATAATTTTAGGATCAAGTATAGCCCCTCAATGTTCTATCAATGTACAAAGGTAAGCCAATTAGGGTCATTATTATGCTCACCTTTTATCATCCTTGGCATAGTCATATGACTACAGAAATTTGATTGATCTTCAATAAGGTCAATATTTTTTAGGTTACCATGCTTGATTTTCTTAGAATGCCATGGTAAATAATTGAGTTAGTCTACATTTGACAAGAAATGTTGGGGCCATAATTTGTGTCATTTAGATTACTCTACCTCAAGTTTAGGTTTGTCTCTGCATGCTCTGCAATGGTGCATTTTGTGTAGTGAATTTGCATAGTTGAATTTTCCCAAGAGACCCTTCAGTTTTAGTTCTCTACCATTGCTATTTTCTTGGACAGCAATGTCAGCGGTTCTTCAAAGATTATATATATGCTACATTTGTCAATTGGACTTTTTGCCAATGTGAGGTAAGAATCTAGGAATAAGGGATTGAGATGAGTGGCTAGGATGGTATTCGAGGAAATTGTATTGTAATGGGGAGAGCTTAGCATGATTTTCTTAGCTTGTTTCATGTCAATTTTATTTAAAGTGATTTTCAAGAAACCATCTTAGTGCAATATCAAATTTTTGGTTCCTGAAAAAATTCAAATGATGTGTTGTAGAGATGTTTTTTTCAAAAATCACTAATAGTTGGAGACATTGTTGGTGATGACACTTTTTCTACCTTGTCCCTTGCATGGTGAAAAAAAGCATTAGACTTGCTCATAGCACCATGATACAATGTATTTAGTTTCACTGTACTTTGACCATGTGTGTTTTCAGCTTTTTTTCCTCAAGTCCAATCATGTTGGAGTTATATTTAGTGCTAGTTTCTATCAAGTTATAATTATCATCTTAATGTGTTTTGGCTTTAAGATGTGGTGTATTATTGATGTGAACCCTAATTCACTCTCACATACTAAATAATCTTGTGGGAAGTCTTAAAAGTAAGGTTTTCCTTATAAAATAATTTCACTTCTTTATCCTCCTTAGTATTTAAGTTTTTTAAGTTCCATGAATATTGTTAGTTTTCAAAGTTCATGTTCATCTCTCATGTAGTTTGACTGTTATTTGTTATAGAATGAAGCACTCCCTTAAATTGAGCTCAGTTGAATCCTTTAGCCATCATGTTTTATTATCTCAAGTAAATGAGATAAATGGAGAGGGAGAAAGAGAAGGAGAGGAATGAGAGTAATTTGTAAATACTAGAAACTCTAGAACTTAGTTAGACTTTTGTGACCCTAGGATCTCTTGGAATCTATTCCCCAAAAGATCAAGTTAACAATACAGCTATTATGCTTTAATTCACACAAAAGGATAGGTAACAAGATTCGGGAAAATGTAGGCTTTGATGCTCACCACAATTTATCTTACGAGAAGGAGCTATACTCTTTGAAGGTACATTTAAGGATTCTCAAAATGTGATATATTCTAACATATGAAAGAAAATTTGGGTTGACATGAACATAAACAACGCCAAACATTTGAGGTGCAACTAGTTAGAAAAAAAGATAGGGTAAGTTAAACCTTATTGCTACCATTTTTCTCTTCAATTGAACTGTCCTATTAAAATAAAAAATGCTTGATCTTTTAAAAGCTTTATATTTTTTTGTTCACCCAATTTTTGTAGGGTAGCTGTTAATAAAATTTTTGTAACTAGTTTGCTAAACATTAGTGAACTCCAAGCATGTATAAATATAATCTTATGATTTTGTAATCTACAAGATTCATTGTGTACGATTTGGGATTTCAATTATTAATTTGTTTCTTGAATAATATATTCAAGGGAAATATATTATACACTAAAAAATATGGTGCACTAAATGGGACCAAGCATAAATGATGAAGAGATGTTTATGAACTAGCGTATTGATTGGAGATATTGGCTTCATGCATTGACATTCTATGTAGATGTGAGATAAATGGAATTGTCAAGGAATTCAAATGGAGAAATGGGCATGTCTCTTGTGTATGGTGAGTCTTGGCATCTTTTCTCAAGTATCATGCAATTTTTACCCTAATTGTTGCTTTTTTTGTGATTGGACTCCTCCCATTTTTTTTTTTCATTTGCACTGGATCTTTGATATGGTCGTGGTCCTCTTCTTGTTTACCTAATGTTAGAGCATGTAAACGTTAACATGACCAATCGAGGGGACTAGTCAAGGAATCCAAAAGGGGAAATGTGTGCCTCTACACTCTATAGTGAGTCCTTGCATCTCTTCTCAAAGCTTTGCTCCCCTTTTAAGCTATTATTTTGATATTGATTTTTATTTTTCTCCTATAGACAATGAGAGCAATGAAAAAAGTGACAGAAATGATTATCATTATGATGTCTTCAAATTTTTAATAGATCTAAAGCATGAAACTATGAGATTTTACATGCTTCCTACAAAAGACATGACTCCAAAACAAAGACATGACTTAGGAATCACCATAGAAAGACATATACTCCTAATTTTTGCACTATCATATCAATTATAACATGAGTCCAACTATGCACAAAGAAGTTTAAATAACACCATTTAGGAAAAGTTACTTTAGTCACATTGATCAAAGAGTTATTTGAGGTCTACACTAAAAATTGAAAAAACATACTACATTTTATTAAGATGATAAAATGTAAGCTCGCCAAAAACAACATCATCCATTGATGAGATTGTATCATACGGTGGTCAAAGCACTAAGTGTTAAAATCTCTGAACTAGTATTATTTCATGGTGAGTATGCATTGGTAACCATCCAAATATCTGTAATTTTTCATTTGCCTATAATTGAGTTAGGATTTTTGTGTAGCAACAATCTAATTAATTTGATTCCTTAGACTTTTTAAGGGATTGTAAGTTTTGTTATATTTTTCTTCTAGAGAACTTATGGTTCTCACATTCTGTGATTATTTGGTATCTAAATTTTTAGATAAAATAGGACTTAACTTTTCATGGTTTATTTAACTCTTTCTTCTATGAAGAGAAGATCTAATACAATTTCATCATTAGCTATAAGAAATTATGGTGAGTATATCTAGATGCCTGCAATAAAGTTCCCAATAAGTTATCACAATAAATTTTATGTCATTGGTGATATTGCTTCTTTTTTTAAAAACATATTTGGTGCCCTCTCTTGGTGTAGCTTGGTATGGATGTTACTAGAATTGTTTCTATTCTTATTAAGGGTTTTCTTGGAGTAGTTGCATGAGCTTGTGGTCTAAAACCTACAAAGGTAATTGATACATTTCATGTAGGAGTTGATGTCAATTTTTTAAATTGATAGATTAGATGGTATTATAATAGTGTTTAACATGGTTTAGGTTGTAGAAATTATTAAAGATTTCAAATTTCTAGATTTCAGGGTTGTTGGTAAGTAGAAATTATAAAAGATTTCACATTTTTGTTTTAGGATTATTGGTAAATGGGCACAGTGACTACATTCTCTATTCGTAATGTGGGAACTAGAACTACTGAGATTTTATACAGGCTAGCATGCTAAATTGATACAAGGTTAGGTTATATTTTTCCTTGTTGTAAGCATGATGAATTTGCATCAAAATTATTTTAGATCTATGCTCCAACTAACCTAGCTTGATTTTTGTTCTGTCATGAATTTTTTCATGAAAGATGACAATCTTGTTGTAGGTAAATTGAGATCACATTGAGATTTGAATTCTCAACACATTGAGCTATTAAATTTTGTAGTTGTTCATTAATTTTTATACTCCCTCTAATAAGGAAAATCCTTGGGCAAATAAACTTTTGTAACTTATCTCAAATATTTTGGAAGTTTGGCTAATTTTTTCTAAATAAAACTGATTTAGCCATTGAGTGGATGTGAATTACTTTGTCCACTATATGTATAATCTACAATATTTGCAAAAGGAAACACAATGGCGATAAAGCCATATGTTATTATCATTTTATAGACTTAATTTGTTGAAATATATTCTCACAATCAAAGCCTATATCATTCATACTCAACAACACAACTCATCATAATTCTTTGAAGGTATCTAATTAGGAATTATTCTTTGAAGGTGTCTACTTAGGCATTGTTTTTTAATATTAAGTTAAATTCAATAATTATTTCCCAATAAGGCTTTGGGAATGTTGGGCACACCTAATATTTCAAGTGATATGGTCCTTAGCTAGGGAAGTTAACCTTCTGCATTAAGGTATGTTTAGCTAGAGCTATAAGTGAGTCTCCTTATTATGAGACATGTCTCATCATTTTGTATGTCTGTAAATTATGGTTGATTGATTATTTATTCAGTAATATTGCTTATAATTATTATTTTTATTTACATATTTGGTCCCCACTCTTGGTGCAACCTAGTACGGATGTTACTAGAATTGTTTCTATTTTTATTAAGGGTTTTCTTGGAGTAGTTGCATGAGCTTGTGGTCTAGAACCTACAAAGGTAATTGATACATTTCATGTAGGAGTTAATGTAAATTTTTTAAATTGATGAATTAGATGGTATTATAATAATGTTTAACATTTCTTAGGTGATATTGCTTCTTTTTTATTTTTTTTATTTTCTACATATTTGGTCCCCACTCTTGGTGTAGCCTAGTTGATTGATTATTTTTTGGGTAATATTGCTTATATATATTGCATACTAATATATATTTATGTATATATACAAGCATATACATACATATATATACATACAAAAGTATCATTAAAATTTGGCTAGGAGGATGCATTAGGATGATATAGAGTTGTCAATTAAAAAAACATATACTACTATAAAGAAGGAGAAACATAATACTTGGTTTTGGATATTTGGGCCTAGAAAATTGTCCAAGTGCTAAACTAGAAAACACTAAACAATCCAGGTTTTTTATTTTTCAAGTTTTACTAGAAGCACTTGAGGCTATTCACAATTGAAGGAAGGTAGAGAGGGATGTATAGAGCATGAGGTTAAAATCACTCAGCAAGATTCATTGTATGGACAAAGTTATATAATTTTTTCCAGGTATAGGTCATGATAGGAAAAACATAGCAGATGATAAAGTAAAGATATTTTAGCTAAGGGATTATTTAGGCTTACTGAATTAATAAAATAACAAGATTGGGATGCCATAATAGATGTTAATTTTCACTTAGAAAATTATAATTTCATGTTTTGGGAAATGTGCAATGTATTGAAGGTTGAAGGGTTAAGCTGTTTGGAATAAAAGAAGACACTTTTGGTTTGTAATAATTGTGGAATTTTATTGTAGCAACATAATGTTTGAATGCAAATGTTATGTGATTACTATTCATTCAAAGTTGATGATAGTACAATATAGGACAAATGCATGATTAGTTTTGTGAAGATAACTACAAAGGCTAAATCAAATATTGAAGATATCAACACTATCAATAAGTGATATTAATATCGAGATTTAACTGTGTGATTTTGACTCAAACTCATTGATCCATGTTTCATGAGTAGTAATTCAACATGAATCCATCTCTCGTGAGAATAAATGGAACACTTAGCACTCATTGGATCTAGGTGATGCTCACAGGGTTGAAGCATTGGGACTTCCCGGGAGGTCACCCACCCTGATACTACTCTAGCATGAACATGCTTAACTACAAAGTTTCAAGATTTGTGTTTAACCATGGATGAAACTCCATAGTTAAGTGCACTCAAGATTCAATAGTACTGGGATGGGTGACTTCCCAGGATGTCTCAATACTTCACCCCTATGAGCGTCACCTAGATCCATGAAATGCTAAGAGATCTATTTATTCTCATGAGAGATTGATTCATGTTGAATTACTACTCATGAAACATGGGTCATTGAGTTTAACTCAAAATCACATAGTTAAATCCTGATATTAATATCACAATTTTAGTTCTTGTGGAAATAATCTCTTACTTATCAATTGTCAATAAGGTTTATGAATCTATACATTTTGTATACACATTTTACTATTGTATATGCATGGTTTGTAAGTTGGGTCTTCTTGCCACTTCTTTAATGTCATAAAAAATAATAAGATGGTTGAGGCTTCTAACAAGTCCTAGTACTCTACTAAGAACAAATATACTATACAAACATAATAGACTCCTAATAGGGTAAAAATATTTCACAAGATATTATTGATTAGTGGATCATGTTGTCTATACTATCCCCAATGAGGTTTTCCCTTGGTTAGGGTTTCCCAAGTTAACAAGTAATGGTTTTTTGAATTGCATTATTGATGCATCAACTTTTGGGAGTCATAACTTTTGACTCGAACCTAGATTTTTTCTCAAATTTCTACAATGGCTTCACTAGGAGGAGTTTGGTCATTTGAAAGTTCAACATTGCCCTATTGTTTCTAGAAAAAAATAGTTTTTAGGTCACAAAAAATATGTTTAAAACCCTAAGACTTTATTTTCATAATATTTTTTGGTTTCTTGGAGTTTGTTTTTTGTAATAACTTTGAAAGGTATTTCCGAATTTGAAGATAAGTTAGCAACTATAGTTGTTAGAGTTTAAGGAAAGTCAAATTTTATTCTCATCTTTCTAGGAACCTAAAATCAAAATTTTTAGGATTTGTAAAAATCTACCAAAAAGGTAATTTTATGTTTCTCTTAATTTAGAGACTGTTTAGTTATTTAAGAAGTTGTATTGCCAAAATAGTTATTTTGCATTTGTATTTTCATATGTATTTTATTTCTATAGAATGTATTACTCTGAATAAATACTTGAGTACTAAATCATTTGTTGTTAGAGAAAGAAGATGGCTAGGAGAGGAAGAGGAAGAGGAAGAGGAAGAGGAAGAGGATGTGTCATCCTAACGCAAAGAATACTAGTTGATATGCAAAGGTAGATTGAATGGATTAATGAGTGAATGGATAACCAAGGAATACAACAAGAGCATAAATCTAATGAAGAGGAAAATCAAAGAGGTTTTGATCAAAATGAAAAAAATGTAGAAGAATTGTTAGAAGAACTGAGCTATGAAGATAGAGTTCTTAGGGCCTTTGAGGGTATAAGTGAATCTATTACGATTGAAGATTTGCATTATGCTGGTAGACTTAAGAAAGAAGAATCGATAGATTAGCTAAATGAGATGGGGAATTTTTTCAAGTGAAAGCCTATGGCAGAGGAAAAGAACTAGAAATTTGCATGCACAAAGTTAAAGGATATTCCATGATATGGTGTGATTGCCTCCAAAAGGAGTGGACTAGAAAAAACAAAGAAAATATCAAAATGTAGTGCAACATGGAGAAAAAGCTAAGGGAAAAATTATTACCCTTGGATTATTTACTAACCCTCTTTCCTAGTTTCTTGAATTTAAATAAAAGAACATCCTCCATGCAAGAGTACACGAATGAGTTATATAAGTTATCCATGTGAATAGACAATCAAAAAGATGTTCAAAGGATGGTTACTAGATATGTAAATGGTCTAAACTTTTCTATTCAATATCAATTGAGCATGCATCATATTAATGGTATGGAGGAGGCCGACCAACTATCTTTAAAAGCCAAAGAAAAGAAGAATAGACACTATAATCTAGGAAATAGAGGAGAAAGAAGAGGTTCCTAAACACCATTTCGAGGAGGCTCTAATTATGAACGAGGAAAGTTATGCCAATGACTTGAAAGAAATATAGATAGTAGACAAGATCCTCCAAACTAGGAAAGAGGAAGGGGAATTTTAGAGAGGATGAGGTTATGGTAGTAGAAGAGGCTAGGAAAACTAACAGAGGCCCTTCACATATTTAAGAAGTGGAGAAGAAGGACATAGAGCCTTTAAATTCTCCAACTACAGCATGATAGAAAGAAATCAAGAAATGCAACCTAGAGTGAAATTAATTCATATAAAAGGGGAAGAGAAAGAAGTTTCTCTAGCTATGGGAGTAAGTCTCATGATGAGGTGATCAATGATCATTCTAGAAATGAATTAAATTCCTACAAAGAATTCTAATGATTTATGTCTTTAGACCAACATCTTTAGAACTAGATGCACCTCTAATCGAAATGTATCTCAACTTATTGTTGAAGGGGGTAGTTGGGAGAATATGGTCTCTAGTGAAATAGTAGAGAAACTAAATTTACAATGTGAAAATAATCCTCATCCTTATTGTATTGCATTGTTTAAGAAAGCAAATGAAGTAACTATAGATATAAGATGTAAGTTTAGTTAACATAGAAAAATTCTATAAGGATGAGATATGGTGTGATGTTATCCCTAAGAATTATTTTCATATATTGTTGGAAAGACCATGGAAGTATGATAGTAAGGTCATACATGATAGGAGGAAAAACACTTACACATTTTGGGAAGATGCACTAAAGTGATGTTGTGTTCTCACAACATACATCGCATTTTGAGTCACAAAATGGTGATTCCCCCTTCTTTTCAAAAGATACCTCTTAAAACACCCAATTAGGTGCCTCGATTGATCATTATCTTCATCTAATTCTAGATTAATCCTTGGTACCATGTCGAGAAATCTTGAGCATTATTAGAAGATTAAAAGACAAATTTTGTTTCTTCTAAGTGAAACTTGCACACAAGCACACTATGCATACTTTTGTATATGCACCAATTATGTTGCATGCACATTAACATCCAATTGAGGAGGTGAACATGTGCACCCAGACAAGTGTACACTATAGGAGGTGCACACCATGAAAATCCCTAAATATAAATACAATAGCACCCTTTATCATCCTAACTTGATCACTTCGTGCCTCTCAGCATGTTGCACTTACACACCTATTTGAGTTCCACATCTTTGTGAGGTAAAATACCAACAGGAGGTGTGTACACATGCATGTGCATGCCCTTGTCCATGCATTCATAGATAATAACCAACCCCAATACACACACACATATAAGTGTGCACATGCCTATGTGTTCTATATATGCAACTGCGCACATTTCCTTTACTGAATTCTTAAGCTCTCAAAAGTTCACATTATGCACCATGCGCACATGTACTAGTGTGCTACATGTGCATAGTTTAGGCATAATTAGAGGATTTTAATCAAATTCTTTTATTTTTGTTAGTCTTCTATTTCTGTGAATCACATTTTAGGGTTGTCTTAAGTTTCCATCATCAAAAATATTGTTCTTTCTCTTTCCTATAGATAAAATGACATTGTCTTCATCCTCTATAACCACAAAGATTGTTCCAAAACTATTTTATTCAAAGTATCAATGAGTACCCAAGAAATCTTGGTTTAGAGGCAAGTACTCAGAAATTGAAGACATGAAATTGGGACATATTGACTCATACACCTTGTTTCTACTATGTAAAAATTCTTGAAAAAGGTCATCTATGGTGTTGTCTTTGATTAGAAGTGAATTAGTAAATATATCTTCTCACCAAGTGTCAGTTTAATCATCAGAACTAATTATGATTCTTGAACACCATTATGTGCTAGAAGAGAAAGTAGTCAAGAGCATGACTGGGGGAATTTTTGTCAACATTATACCTCAAACATTGAAAAGGTCTTTTATCTACCATGGGTGGATCAGTACCTACAAATTACCGATGACATGGTAGATAGATGGTACTGGGAAAATGATTCAAAGGCAAAGGAGTTGGTACAAGAAAAGTACCTTATTGACAAGATAGCTTTGAATGGGATAAGTGAAAAGGTGAATATGACCTAAGGCTAGATGATAGATGATATTGGATACACTATAGTTCTTCTTAGTATATCCATGGGCTTCCTTGTAGCTTGTCACCTAAAGAAATGGATGGTGCACTTTATAGAAACCTATAGAATGGGGAAGATGCCTATTAATTGGGCTACTACACTCAACAAAAATCTTGATGAACATTTGATTACTATAAAGAATAAACCTCACTTCTATATGACCTCCTATATAGTATATCTTCTAACACCAAGACTCATAGAATACCTGGGGTTGTATAGGAAAGGAAGCATGCATGATGCAAATGCCTAGTTGAACATAGTCTATCCTCATCTTGTGAAGAAGAAGGTCACCCTAAAGAGTCCTGAATATAGTGTGGTCAATGATGGGTTCATATTTTCCACCATTCAGTTCATGGAAGGAGATTATGCCAAGAGGATGTCAGTAGAAGTAATGGTGAGGATAACATAAATTGGGGCTCATTTGATCCAATTTAATAAATTTTCTTATATCCAAGTAGTTGGAACTCTCTTGTTCTTAAAGAATCTCCCAAGATACGCATTATATAGATTACTACTATTTGACATAGCAAGACCATTGACCTCTACTTATCATAGGGTGAGGAAGTAACATAAGAAAATAGTGACTTGGCTAATCACCATTAGAGATTTTGAGGTCAAAAAAAAGAAATAAATTGCTATATTTCATTCTAAATGGGACCAATATCCTCTTGAGGATTACAATCACCTCGCTTGTAATTTGACAATATTGGAATGGTGCCATATCTAGTAGGAAAGAAGTTTATGCCTTGAATAACATTATAAGATCATTGGATGAAATCTATGGATGAGATTATGGAACTTATTTGATCCAAGAGGATGCCAAGAGGATGTCAGTAGAAGTAATGGTGAGGATAACATAAATTGGGGCTCATTTGATCCAATTTAATAAATTTTCTTATATCCAAGTAGTTGGAACTCTCTTGTTCTTAAAGAATCTCCCAAGATACGCATTATATAGATTACTACTATTTGACATAGCAAGACCATTGACCTCTACTTATCATAGGGTGAGGAAGTAACATAAGAAAATAGTGACTTGGCTAATCACCATTAGAGATTTTGAGGTCAAAAAAAGAAATAAATTGCTATATTTCATTCTAAATGGGACCAATATCCTCTTGAGGATTACAATCACCTCGCTTGTAATTTGACAATATTGGAATGGTGCCATATCTAGTAGGAAAGAGATTATGGAAGGAGATTATGCCAAGAGGATGTCAGTAGAAGTAATGGTGAGGATAACATAAATTGGGGCTCATTTGATCCAATTTAATAAATTTTCTTATATCCAAGTAGTTGGAACTCTCTTGTTCTTAAAGAATCTCCCAAGATACGCATTATATAGATTACTACTATTTGACATAGCAAGACCATTGACCTCTACTTATCATAGGGTGAGGAAGTAACATAAGAAAATAGTGACTTGGCTAATCACCATTAGAGATTTTGAGGTCAAAAAAAAGAAATAAATTGCTATATTTCATTCTAAATGGGACCAATATCCTCTTGAGGATTACAATCACCTCGCTTGTAATTTGACAATATTGGAATGGTGCCATATCTAGTAGGAAAGAAGTTTATGCCTTGAATAACATTATAAGATCATTGGATGAAATCTATGGATGAATATGATGTCTCAATTATCTAGACTATTGTAGAATGAGTCTATAGCTTGCTGAAAAGTTTCTTAACCAAGAGATCCCTCTTAAGGCATGGAACCAAGACACCCTTGATGTACTATATCCCTTATACAATAGGGAAACAATATATGAGAAGCCTGTTATGAATGTAGAAATTGAGCAAGAAGAAAATGATAATATTCAACATTAGAATTGATACGTTATTGATTTAACAAGGGAATAGGTCAAAAAGCCTTTTCATCTAGACATAGAACCTCAAGCCTCAACTCTTGAAGACATAAATTGACCTAAGAAGGGAAAAGAAACCAATGTCACTATGCCTACCTACCCTATGAAGTCACTAGTATGGAAAGAAATGGTACATCAGCATGAGTGGGAGGATGTCAGTAGAAGGAGATTATGCCAAGAGGATGTCAGTAGAAGTAATGGTGAGGATAACATAAATTGGGGCTCATTTGATCCAATTTAATAAATTTTCTTATATCCAAGTAGTTGGAACTCTCTTGTTCTTAAAGAATCTCCCAAGATACGCATTATATAGATTACTACTATTTGACATAGCAAGACCATTGACCTCTACTTATCATAGGGTGAGGAAGTAACATAAGAAAATAGTGACTTGGCTAATCACCATTAGAGATTTTGAGGTCAAAAAAAAGAAATAAATTGCTATATTTCATTCTAAATGGGACCAATATCCTCTTGAGGATTACAATCACCTCGCTTGTAATTTGACAATATTGGAATGGTGCCATATCTAGTAGGAAAGAAGTTTATGCCTTGAATAACATTATAAGATCATTGGATGAAATCTATGGATGAATATGATGTCTCAATTATCTAGACTATTGTAGAATGAGTCTATAGCTTGCTGAAAAGTTTCTTAACCAAGAGATCCCTCTTAAGGCATGGAACCAAGACACCCTTGATGTACTATATCCCTTATACAATAGGGAAACAATATATGAGAAGCCTGTTATGAATGTAGAAATTGAGCAAGAAGAAAATGATAATATTCAACATTAGAATTGATACGTTATTGATTTAACAAGGGAATAGGTCAAAAAGCCTTTTCATCTAGACATAGAACCTCAAGCCTCAACTCTTGAAGACATAAATTGACCTAAGAAGGGAAAAGAAACCAATGTCACTATGCCTACCTACCCTATGAAGTCACTAGTATGGAAAGAAATGGTACATCAGCATGAGTGGGAGGCAGATCACTTTTAGACAAAAAAAGGTAAAAAGAAGGAAGAGAAAGATGGTCAATTAGGAAAGGGACAAAGAAGAAGAGGCTTAGATAGAGCTAGATACTCAAGAAGAAGAATCTAAAACTAAGCAAGAAGAGGCCCAAACAAAAAAAGAGGAATTTTTAGCACTAAAAGACCCTACAATAGATGACTCCCTATCAGTACCTTAAACAACCAAAACTGGTATAATGGTGGTAGGATAGAAGAGTAGGAGGTTTAAGAAAAAGAGCACTTCATCTTAAGAAGTGCTCAAAACCATCCTCAAAGAAGAAGATGAGGAAGAAGGAGAGAAAATAAAATATGTCCCCTTAAATAAAATAACTAAATTGGATAGAGTCATGGAGGAAGAAAGGAGTTTGACTCAAACACTGCCTTTTACTCCTTAAGGCCCTGTTCACATTGATACCTTGAAAGAGGAACTATAGAAATGGATCAAAGAAATGGCAGGGAAAGGAGTTGATGTTTGCAACATCTCAAATTTTGACTTTATGCTATTAGGGATTGAAATGATAAGAGAGAATATACAGGATACTCCTCAAAATGAGCCCATGGGAGAATATTTATATCACTTGCCTCATTTACCAAAAGGGCCTCCTGGTATCCATCATCCACCATCAAAGGATATTTCATCCATACCTCTTCAATTAAAGAAAGAATAATTATGCTTACCTCCTTTGATAGCTTGAGGCTAAGAATTAAACCTTAGAGGAACAAGAGTATGTTGAGTTACATACTATGAAATATCAAAAGAAGAATAGATTGTTGAAGAAAGGAAATAAGCTCTTCCATGACAGAGACTAAGACCTAAACCTACGCTGATATAGAAACTTAATCCAAAATCGTTCCTCAACATGAGAAAACTCCAAAGAGAACTAATAAGGGGAAAGGAATGACTTTAAAATTGATGTCTTTGGTACAATTTTTTTCTCCCATGGGAACAACATCATCATGGTTAAAGAAAGAGGTCTTATTCAAACAAATAAGAAAATTAGAGCTGATTGAGGAAGTGGGTATGGTGGAGTTGATTAAAGTGATTAAAACTCTTGAGCTACCCAAGAATGATGCTAAAACACTAGATTTCATCATGAAGAATCAAGACCAATATCTATTGGTACATATTTCCATTTCATCACCTCATACAAATGCAGAAGAATTGACTCCAAAGGACTATCAAATCAATGAAATAGTATTAGGAAAGCCCACTATGGATACAACAAAAAAATTGATCACCATGTTACTTAAACAAGTATTCTCACACATAGATAAAGGTTAGTCAAAGCTTTTGGTTTTGAGGAAGTAGAATGAGCTACTAAGAGGATACTTGAATAAGATAGTGGGTCCCATAGACCCTGATCATTTGAAACTTAGTCTAGGAGAAGCATTACAGAGAAAATACATTTAGAAAGCCTTAGGATAAATTGGTTTAGTTTTGGATGGTTGAAAAAGGTGGCATGATGGTTTTGATGATAGAGGAGTATAGATAATAGAAGTTAATTAAAACCTTCTACACAATATCTAGAATCATACCCACAGATTGGTTAAAATGATAAACTATTAAAATCTGATTGAAAAGATAATTGCTGAAATAGATTACTGAAAGAAAGAGATTAATGAAGTAGAGAATGTGTTTCAACCATTATTTTTTCACTTGTGTCAAATTTTTTTTTTCTTGGTAATACAATTTCTTATAAGATTCAAGTACTATTACTTAGTTGATTGATGAAGAGGATTTCATCAATAAGATGTAATAATAGCACCTAGAGGAAAGGTTCAGTTATGGTTATGTAATGAAGTATAAGAATTGGCTAAGACAATGATGAAAATGATGTATTGATAATCTACTTAAGGTTACAGAGGCTAGCTACACTTAGAAACTTTAGAAGATCAAGTTATACAAATACTATCTATAGAGCTTGACCGAGTTGACAGTAGGTGTTGAGAAAAGTTAGTATAAGCCAAGCAAAAAATTAGTTGGAGCTATGTAAAAGAAAATTCTAGTGTGTTCTGAGTAAAATAGTTGATGCTGAACAACACAGTATGTGCTAAGCATTGATAAATAGTAGTTGATGTCGAGCGAACTCATAGTGATGCCGAGCAATGTTTTACATGTGTGATTGAAAAATTGAAAGATTCACCAAATATGAATTGAAAAGTTTGTTTTCTTGAATTCCTCTAACAAGGCCCACTTTTAATAGCGTGATTGAAATCCCTTAACTGGGTCATAGATCTATTATTAAAAAAGTCAAAGATTCACTAAATTTTAGTTGACAAGTCTATTTTCTTGAAGTCTATGAACTAGGTGGAAGATAAGATTGATGTGCTAGTGCCATAGAATTTGAGGTAAACCATTTCTAGGTGAATCCAAATGGATTCTAGGAGAAGTTTCAAGAATAAAAATGGAAAATGAGGTAGATACATTGTATCCTACCTAATCTATCCAAACCCTAAAATGGACGATAGAAAATGGAAAAGTATCTTAATTTCCTATTTATAGGAATTTTCAATCATTAAGAAAGAGAGAGAGATAGGAGAGAAGGTTAGAAAGACAAGGAAAGAATAGTGGAAAGAAGGAAGACAAGTTGTCAAGGGCTCTACTTTGTCAAGTGACCAAATAGATGATTGCATTAGCATACTAAGCAAGAAGGCTTAAGGAGATCTATGCTTGAAGGGTGAACAAGTTCTTAGAATTGAAAAGTATGAAAGCCAAGAAAAATTGAGGATTGAATAGTGATCTAAAATCTACAAGAGAAGTTGTAAGTTGTATCAGATCAAAGCTCTACTATTACTCTCTAACAATTGTATCAGCTTAGAGTAAAATCCTTTGTACTAAGGTTGACTTAATAGTTATTGGAAAACCCTTTAACTAAGTGGCATTCAAAATGAATGCTCAAAAGTCCTCTAACAAGGCTCACTTTTAATAGGGTGATTGAAATCTATTAACTGGGTCACATTTAATAGTGTGTGATGTAACCTTTCACAGGGTTGTCCTTTCATAGGACATCACTTTAGAAGAGTACTGGTAGTTTTTCCCAAATTGGGTCTTCACATTAAATCATTATGTCAAGTGTGTTGATGAATCTTTATGTTTCATGTTTATATTGATGCAAGTTTATTTAACAATAATCTACAAGTTTTAGTGATAAGCTTGGACACATGTACAGATATGAATGTTTAATGGGTTCACTAAGCTAAGAGAGAAAGTTTAATTTTTACATCTAGACCTTGAATAACCAATTCACTCCCCACCCGCCCCAGTTATTCTAAATAATTCTAACATAAACCAAGATTTTGGACTAATGGATAATGTATGTGCCTGGGCCAATGATTTATAAAAGTCTATTAATGGGAAAATGTACTGAATGTTGATGGAGGTATATAAAACTTAAAAAAAATATAAACTAGATGATTGGATTGAGAAATTTTCAGCATGAACAAAGTTATGGAGATGTTGTATGAAGACATATAAGAAATAAGAAGTAAATCTTAAGTAAAATGTTTGGAAGTAGACAAATATTATAAAGCCACTAACCTAGAGATTTTTTAGCATGAGTCAACAAATCAATTTTATTCAATACAGAGGGTAGTCCAGCATTTCAAAGCATTATTTTAGGTTGCTTCATTTGAAGATGATGTTGAATAAATTTTGAAGATCAAAGAAATATTGTTCAAATTAGATTCCAATCTAGAAGACTTTACGAATACAAGGATAAAAATAAGTAACTATCGCTAGGTGGTGTACAATAAATATGAGTCACTAGACTTGATGGGGACACAACCCAAGAATAGAATGGAAACACCAGAAAAGGGAAATTATATTAACTAAGAAAATAAGCTAGTACAAATAGTACAGAGAAAATAAACTTCAGAACATGCCCTAAGGGCTTACAATAGCATAAATCTGGAGAATATTTCTCCTTTTAGCACCTCCTCTCAAACTCCACTCCGAACTACCTTTTACAATGCCAAAAATCTCCTTAAATAGACCCCGGAGGGTTAAGGACTAGGAGTACATTCTAGAAAGTGCTAGTAGGCATCCACCAATGAAATAGAAGGTTTCAGAAGCTGTGTTAGAAGTTGGTGCAAATCTAGAAGAATCCAGAAATGGTAACCGAACTTTCGGGAGGCATAACTTTTGAACCGTAGCTCTGATTGACGAACCGTTTACATTTTTGGAAAGCTCTCGGAGCGCCCTATAGCCCTATGGAGGAGCTTTTCTCATCCCCCATTTTTTGACCCTTTTCAAGGTCATTTAATGCCCCAAACTTGACTTTGAAGCATTCTTAGGAGGTCTCCAAAACTCGAAAAACTACAATAACTTTCAAATCGTGGAGCCTATTGACCTGATTCTTTTTCTAGAATGCTCTAAATCATGATTACATTCATCTGGCCAATTCACACCTTCTAGTTTACCGAAATGATGGCCCAAATACATGCTCCTATTTTTTTGAGATTTTCAAATGCACTGATAGTTGAACTATGAGAGTTGGAACCTTTATTTGAGCCAAATGGGTATCTAAAAATGTAAAGACATGAAACAGAAACTAAGTCTAGGTACATTTTTTGGGTACAGGATTGCCCTTATACCTCTGGATGCTCCTGCATCAGACACCCAAGGTAGATTGAAAAGTGACCCTGTCACTTTATGGATGGTAGAGGAACTACTGAAATCAAAGTTGAGTCCTCGATTGGCTGTCCTTTCCATTTGACCAAATACTCTTCATGCTGCCAGTTTTTGGTACTTCTACGCACACGATGATCTAGAATGTCTTCTATCTCCTCCTTCTTAGAAGCAGGAATTGGACATGGCTCTAAAACTAGCTCCTCATCTTCACCATCATCATGATACTCTGTTAAATCTGCAATGTTGAAAATGGGAGATATGTGAATACCATCTGGCAGCTCCACCTCATATGCATTTCTGGAGTCATGTTTCTTCAAAACTTTGCAGGGGCCAGATTTCTTCATTTTCAGCTTGTTGTAAATACCAACTAGAAATATTTCTTTTCGTAAGCGCACCATGACTAGATCCCCTACTTGGAATTCCTTGTGTCTTCTCCTTTGATCAGCCCTAGCTTTATACTCTTGATTCATCTTGATAATGTGTGCTTGAACCTCCTCATGTAGACGCTTGATGTGTTCAGCAAATTCCTCAGCTTCAGCGCTTGTCCTCTCCCCTTGTTCTATCTTCCTCAATTCTGGTGTAGTCCTTGGGCTATTCCCATATACATTTTGAAATGGTGATTTTCCAGTACTCCCATTTATAGAGTTATTATAAGAAAACTTTGCCTGTGGTAGAATCAAATCCCATCGCTTGGGCTTATCTCCAACTAAACATTTCAGCAAATTGCCCAGACTTCTATTTACCACTTCTGTTTGGCCATTAGTCTGTGGGTGATGCGTGGAACTGAATTTCAAGTCTGTTCTCAACTTCTTCCACAATGTCCTCCAGAAATACCCCACAAATTTAGTATCTGTCAGAAACTATACTCCTTGGAAGACCATGTAGTCTTACCACCTCTTTGAAAAAAAAGTCTGCAATATGGACAACATCATGAGTTTTGTGGCATGGAATGAAATGTGCCATTTTGGAGAACCTATCAACCACCATGAATACTGAGTCATTACCCCTTTGTGTCCTTGGAAATCCAAGAACAAAATCCATACTTATGTCCTCCCATGGCCTTGATGGAATAGGCAATGGCTTATATAGGCCAGTATTTTGACTAAACCCCTTGGCAACTTGACAAACCTGGCAACTCTGTACAAACTTCTTCACATCCTGTGTAATTTGAGGCCAAAAATAATGTTCTCTAAGAATGGCAATGTCTTATCCTGACCAAAATGTCCTGCCATCCCTCCACTGTGTTTCTCCTTAATCAGATTTTCCCTCATGGAACTCCTTGGAATGCACAATTGACTACCTTTGAACAACATGCCATCCTAAATCAAATAGTCTAACCACTTGGTTCTATCTACAGCAATAGGTTCTTTACAAGCTTTCCATGCTTTAGTAAAATCAGGATCCTCGGGGTACAAATTCTTGAGTTCATCAAACTCAACTACTTCAACCTACATTGTTGTAAGCAACAACTGTCTCCTACTTAGTGCATCTGCAACCCTGTTAGATTTTCCACTTCTATGCTTCAACACAAATGTATAACTCTGCAAGAATTCTACCCACTTCATATGCCTATGATTCAATTTACCTTGGCTATTTAGGTACTGTAATGTCTGATGATCAGTATACAAAACAAATTCCTTTGGCAATAAATAATGCCTCCATTTCTTTAAGGCCTGAACTATTGCATAGAACTCTTGATCATAAACAGAATGCTTCTTCTTTGCATCATTCAATTTTTCACTAAAATATGCAATAGGCTTACCTTCTTGGCTTGATACAGCCCCAATAGCGCTACCACTAGCATCACAATCCATCTGGAATACTTTGCTAAAATTTGGAAGTGCCAACACAGGCTATTCAATCACCTTCTTCTTCAGCAATTCAAAACTTCTCGCAGCTGTTGCAGTCCATTTGAACTCTTTTCTATCCCCTCTTATTGTATCAGTTAGGGGTGCACATATGCCACTGAAACTCTTAATAAACTTCTAGTAAAAACTAACCAGACCATGAAATGATCTTACCTCAATAGCAGACTTTGGAGTAGGCCATTCCAAGATGGCTTTTACCTTCTTTGGATCCATTTTGAGACCTTCAGGTGATATAAAAAATCCCAAATAGACTAACTCCCTTTTTGCAAAGACACACTTCTTTAGATTAATTAACAGTTTCTCTTCCCTTAGCCTTTCAAGGACACTATGAATATGTAGTAAATGTTCTTCCAAAGTCTTGCTGAAAATTAAAATATCATCCAAATAGACAATAACAAATTTTCCCAAGAACTTCTTAAGTACCTCATTCATGAGCTGCATGAAGGTGCTTGGGGCGTTCGTCAATCCAAAGGGCATGACTAACCACTCATAAAGACCCTCCTTGGTCTTGAACGCTATTTTCCACTCATCTCCTTCTTGAATCCATATCTGATGATAGCCACTCTTCAGATCTATCTTTGTGAAGTACTGAGCTCCACTCATGTAGTCCATAAGATCATCCATCCTTGGTAAAGGAAACTGGTACTTGATGGTTATCCTATTTATAGCTCGAGAACCTGTATACATCCTCTATTCTCCATCCTTCTTTAGTGCGAGTACTGCACGTACTGCACACAGACTCAGGCTCTCTCGAATCAAGCCCTTCCTCAACAGCTCCTGAACCTGTCTATTTAGCTCCTCTATTTCAGTAGGAGTCATCCTGTGAGCAGCCTTGTTCGGCAAACTAGCTCCTGGAATTAGATCTATCTGATGACTAATTTGCCTTACTAGTGGCAATCCATCTGGAACATTATCAGAGATAATATCTCCAAACTCCCCTAGTAAATTTGAAACTTCAAGTGGTATTTCACTACTACCTTCTTTATCTTTCCAAGGAATCAAAGCATAGCACATATGCTGATGTTTCATGCCATCTAAAATATTGCTTCCATCAACAAGACAAATCCTAGCACTACTACATACCTTTTCACCTTCCTTTTTCATGGGCTTCAATTTGTGGCGAACTCCATCCTTTGTTAGAGAGTATGTGTTTGCATGCCCATCATGCACTGCATGTCTATCAAACTGCCATGGTCTACCCAACAATAGATGGAAAACATCCATTGAAATAACATCATAGAGAACTTCATCATGGTAACTCCCAGTTTTAAATTTCACTAAACATTGTTCACTTACCAGGACCTTATGATCATCTTTTACCCAAGAGATTCGATAGGGCTGGGGATGTTTCTCCCTCTTGAGCTTCAGCTTAGAGACCATCTCTTCTGATACCAAGTTATCGGTGCTACCACCATCAATGATCACATCACAACATTTATCCTCACACTTGCATCTGGTACGGAACAAACTCCTTCATTGTCCTGGTTCATTCTCACCACTTAGTAGGACTCTTTCATTTAGCAAGGTCTCTCCTCTTTCTACATCCTCTGAATGTGATGATTGTGCATCCTCATCCACATGAGCAACCCTAGCTTGGCCCTCAGCTCTCCTATCTATTCTTCCTTGTCATTGAGGGCATTCAAAGGCACGATGACCTTCTTCATTACAATGGAAACAGGGACCATAGAAGCCTCCTTTTCCTTGTCCACGTCCTCTACCTCTTCCTCTTTGATTTCCAAAGTCTTGATCATGGGAGCGGTTGAAACCCTCATTCCTCTAGTTTCTGCTAGTACCCACATCTTCATTTTTTTTTTGGGTTTCATTGCAGCCTCGAGATGATCTACCACTTCCCCTTCCTCCTTGATCGTGCCCTATTTTTCTTCCTTCAAACCTTTTATTTAGCTTCTCTTCAACTCGTAGGGCAAACTGGTATGCCTCTTCAACGCTGGTCATTCTTACCAGACTTAATTCCTCCTGGATGCTAGGTCGCAACCCACTGATATAATGAGCAACCTTCTCCTTATTTTCTTCTGCATGCCCTACTCTAATCAAGAGTCAGTAAAACTCCTCTGTATATTCTTGGACTGATCTTCCTGCTTGCTTTAACCCATGCATCTTCTTAAACAGATCAAGCTCGTAGTCCACAGGAATGAACTACTTCTTCAATTTGTCCACCATGCAATCCCTTCTTGTGATCTTCTCCTTTCCTCTTCTAAGTCTTTCCAGTTGAACCTCTTGCCACAAGATTTTGGCATGGCCTTTCAATTTGGCCTTTGCAAACTTAACCCTATCTGGGTCCCTTATATCCTCATACTCAAAGTATTCTTCCACTTCATTGATCCAATCGATCAACTCATCTGATTTCAGATTTCCTGAAAATATACCCACTTCAATTGTAGGTCTTTTCCCAAACTTAGTAATGGCCCTAAAATGCCTTTCCTCTATAGGATTTAGAACTTCCCTGTCAACTTCCTCTTCTGGTCCCATTACTTCCTCTTCATTGTCATCCTCACTATTGTCACCTACGGCAACATTTGCTCCTCTACGAAGCTCCTCTTGCAATGCTTGTACTTGCCTCTGGAGGGCTCTAACTTCCTCAGGATCAATAGCTCTGGCCCTTCCACCACACTCTCTTTGTGGAGGCATCTTCTAACTCGAACCCACAACCACACAATCCTGGTGCAAATTGCCTCATAGTTGGCACTCTATCTACACACTCAGGAAAACCCGTTCTGATACCACTTGATGGGGACACAACCCAAGAACAGAATGGAAACACCAGAAAAGGGAAATTATATTAACTATGAAAATAAGCTAGTACAAATAGTACATAGAAAATAAACTTCAGAACATGCCCTAAGGGCTTACAATAGCATAAATCTGGAGAATATTTCTCCTTTTAGCACCTCCTCTCAAACTCCACTCCGAACTACCTTTTACAATGCCAGAAATCTCCTTAAATAGACTCCAGAGGGTTAAGGACTAGGAGTACATTCTAGAAAGTGCTAGTAGGCATCCACCGACAAAATAGAAGGTTATGGAAGTTGCGTTAGAAGTCGGTGCAAATCTAGAAGAATCCAGAAATGGTAACCGAAGTTCTGGGAGGCATAACTTTTGAACCATAGCTCTGATTGACAAACTGTTTACATTTTTGGAAAGCTCTCAAAGCACTCTATAGCCGTATGGAGGAGCTTTTCTCGTCCCCCATTTTTTGACCCTTTTTGAGGTCATTTAATGCCCCAAACTTGACTTTGAAGCATTCTTAGGAGGTCTCCAAAACTCGAAAAAATGCAATAACTTTCAAATCGTGGAGCCTATTGACCTGATTCTTTTTCTAGAATGCTCTAAATAATGATTACATTCATCTGGCCAATTCACACCTTCTAGTTTACCGAAATGATGGCCCAAATACATGCTCCTATTTTTTCAGGATTTTCAAATGCACTGATAGTTGAACTATGAGAGTTGGAACCTTTATTTGAGCCAAATGGGTATCCAAAAATGTAAAGATATGAAATAGAAACGAAGTCTAATTACATTTTTTGGGTGACATAGGATTACCCTTATACCTTTGGATGCTCTTGCATCAAGACTTCTCAGAGGTTAAGGAAGTTATAGAGATAATTAAAAAATTCAAGTAAAAACATCCACACATCATTTTGGTATAAATGGAAAAAAATCCCAATCCTGGAAATTAAGTTTTGACACTTAGCAATTTGGTATTTTTGATCGTATCATAAGGTGCACTTTTTTAGAGGCGTTCTTTTCACAAGGTGTGCCAAATCAAGAGGTGCACCAATCATTTTGAAGATGAAGTAGTGCACTAAGAGCTAACTTCTAGTTACTACTTTTGAGAATTCCATGAATTAGAAACATGTTTTGATGGAATTCAACTTCAAGAAATAGTAGAGAAGGCCAAGCTTCTATTTTTAGAAGTATTAGTGACTCCTACATGATCTCATTAATTCTATCTTCTTATATTCTTATCTCCTTCTTCTTTCATTTCTTTAATTCGTGTAAAGGTTCATGTACTTGTTAAATGGTACAAACCAGGGTAAGACCTACTTGGCACCATTTAGAGAGTTAGTTTAGATGTAATCAGCTTTATTTTTATTATTTTTTAGCTAAGTGTTTGAATTAGAAGAGCTCTCACTCTTGACACAAAAAAAGGAGACAATTTCTATTAAATACATGGATGTAAGATGTATCCAAGGCTGATATTTTGATGCAATAATAAATATTATTGGTGCTCTCATTCTAAGTGTAGCAAATCTTATCAGGGTATTGTATTTTTTGTGAATGCATGTTCATGAATGATAATGGAGCTATCCTTTAATTCTGTTGTTTTCCTTGTGTTAACAAATTCCACTAAAGTGACAAAATGGAAAAATTTTCACTATTGTTATTACATAGCATTTTTTCTTGTGTGAGCACACTCTTCTATGGCCTTGCAATTTGATGAATTGTGAAATATCTTTCAATTTTAATAAAATTTCCCATCGATGATTACATCAGTGGAGTTGAGGAAGCATTTCTCCTAATTTTATTAGTTTGCTATGAGATCTATTTGATAATTTAATTCAAAAACATGTTAATTTGGCTTATGTCTGTTAGAAATTTCTCTTTTAGTAATTTTCTTTTAATCTGTCGTTACTTTGTCTTGATCATTTTCTTTTCAAAAATTTGGTCCAAAATTCACGTAGTTGTATTGATAAGAAATTGAATTTATTATAAAACAAAAAAAATATAAAAATATAGTATTTTTTGTTATGTTTTAGAAAAGCTATACATAATTGGTAGATTCTAGAAAATACCTCCTTGTGAACATTCACATTTATCTTCAATGGAATTACCCATAGGTTGAATAAAAGCCATCTAGAACCCTGGAGTTGGTCACTGATCAACTTTTTAAGAGAGAAATTTGAGAAAAAAAATTCCATTAGCATCATGCAAAATAATAGCTCAACAAGTGATTCATCTAACACTTAAGGATGAAAAGAAGAATGAAACCATGTTGTTTGTGAAATAAGGTGTCAAAGAAATGAAAGTAATAGGATGATATTATTCACTCATAGTAAAAGGATAAAAAGAACAAGAAAACATGGTGTTCCTATTGAATTACATGATAGCTTGCCACAAAAAAGGGATATTCAACATCTTGTTGGCCTTATTCCTAGATAAACTCTACCTAATCAAGAAACCTATTAGGATAAGTTCACCGAGATGGTGTACAAAAAGTGGGGTATAAGTGGACACCTCTTTTTCTTAAATAAGGTAAATCTAAAATTGGATGATACATTTGAGGTTCATCCATTCTAAATGACAATATGCATAAAATATACAAATTGTAGTTCTTTGAATATAAATTCTAAACTACTAGATTTTATACAAAATGGATAAGATTAGCTAGGTCAAACGATGTGCACACGAAAAATAGTTCCTAATTTTTTTAGAAAACATAACATAATTGTTTTAATGTGTGGCACAAAACACAGTTATATTTAGTATTTTGAGAATCCTATTGGTAGGATAATAGGTAAGAGTTAAATCTAGAAATTTATTAATTTTTGTAATTCTCTACTAAGTATTTTTTGTTATGATTTATTATACTAAATACATCCTAAAATTTTGGAACATGTTTGTGTGCTGAGCATAACTTGCATCAAAATAATTGAAAATGAAAAAAAAATTACAACTATAACGAATCAAGTGTAGAACAATAATATATAATTTATTTTGAATTTGTATAAGTAGATTAAAAGTTATTAACAAAATGGTAGACATATGTTTGTGAGGAATGTCAAGTCATTGGTAAAAGCAATTAAAGTTTTAACTATTAATATTGTCCAAAAATAGAAAAAATTACATGGTTAGAAATCTAAGAAGATTGATAATATTATGGTTATAATTTTAGAGATACCCACTTCACCATTAGAAAACAAGATGAGTGCAAAGACAAGAATTCATCTTAGAAGATGAAAAAATGTCTAAAGGAGAAAATATGGAGGGAAAAAAATCTCCCAAGCCTTTGGGTCATTTCTATATGCTATAACCAAGCTATAACTCAATTGGGTTTCTAGGAATCAAATAACCTGAGTTCATTATGAAAATGAAAAATTGTATTCAAAACTTGATCGGGTTTTGAAGAAATAACAATAGGCTTTACTCCAAAAGGAATAACTTTCACATACCGAGTCCAATTGACTTCATTCAAAATGAATTGGAAAGATATTAAGGAGATCTAAAAATTGATGTAGATAAACCAATCCCATGTTATCAAAATTTATTTTCCATCAATTTAAATTAAGCATTTTCTAAGATGGGTAGCCATTATTTTCCCAATTTGTAATCAATAGGTAAATATGAATGCTAACATATTTTCAATTCCCTCTCTCTCTCTCTCAAACACATATTAACTCACTCACTAAATAAATAAATAAATCATAATATATATCTCTTACTAACTCCTAACCTCTTGCATTCTTTAACTAACACCTAAGCTCTCTCTCTCTTTCTCATCCCTAATCTCTAACCATCTCTCTCTCTCTATGTGAAGTTCCCATTTCAAGGATCAAATGTCAAGGATAGAGAGGGGGATGTTATGGATTAGGGGTGAAAGAGATATGTGTAGGGCAATAGAAAGAGGTTATATATATCTATATATATATATATATATATATATATATATATACATACATACATATATACATATATGTATATATATGTATATATGTATGTATATATATGTATATACGTATGAATATATATATGTACATATATATACATACATACATATATATACCTATGTATGTATATATATTTATGTACATATATATACATATATATATATATACATATGTATATATATGTATGTATATATATACACACACACACAAATATATACATATATAAACATATATACACATGTATACATATATATACACATATATATACATACATATATATAGATAGAGAGGGAGAGAGAGAGAGAGAGAGAGAGAGAGAGAGAGAGAGAGAGAGAGAGAGAGAGAGAGAGAGTGTGTGTGTGTGTGTGTGTGTATGTAAGAGAGGGGGCTTTGGGATTACTCAAAGAGAGAGATTACTTAATCGTAACAAGTTAGAGAAAGAGGGGTTAGAAGATAGTAAGAGATAAATCTTAGGAGTTATTTAGTTAGTGAGTGAGTAAGTGTATGAATGTTTGAGAGAGAAATAATGAAAAATATGTTAGCATTTGTGTTTACCTATTGGTTACACATTTGGAAAAAAATGACTACCTATTTTAGACTATCCTTAATAGAAATTGATGGAAAATATAATTTTTATGAAATGGGATTTATTTATCTACATCATGTTGTAGATCTCTTCAATATCTTTCCAATGCATTTTGAATAGAGTCAATCAGACTTTGAATGTCAAAGTAATGGCGTTTGGAGTAAAGCCTATTTTTACTTCTTCAAAACACGATTGGATTTTGAACAACCTGATCAAGTTTTGAAGAGGTTTTTCATGTTTGAAACTTGATTGGGTTTAAAAAATTGTTCAAAATTTTTAAATGTATTTTAGCTAGGCTTGGTAACCAATCTTGACCACTTTTTGAAATATTAAACAACCCAATTGGGTTATTCATAACCTACTCAAGTTATTAACATTTTAAGGATTTTCTTGTATGGGGTCCACTAAATTATACACCATCTTGGTGTATACACTCATCAGTTCAATCCAACACAACATACATAGTTAAATAAAAAAGTAACAAAACTAATGCAAAAATGTTTGGTCAGAGAAAGAATGACTCCATGTGCATTACCTATATTGTTAACTCCAAAGAAGGATGGAATGTTGGAAAATGTGTAATGATAGTAAAAAAATTAATAATATTACCATTAAGTACTTGTTTCCTAATCCTTAGATAGAGGACATAATATCTAAATTAATGGGTTCTAAGTCCTTTGGAATAATTGATATTTGAAGTGGATATCACCAAATCTAAATTTGAGAGGGAAATGAATGGAAGAAAAAATTTAAGACAAGGGATGGTTTGTATGAATGGAGAGTTATGCCATTTGGGCTTTATAATGCACCTAGTCCACTTATAAGGTTGATGAATGTTATGTTGCAGCCTTACATTGGTAAGGTTGTTATAGTTTATTACTATGCTATCATTATCTATAGAAAAGGAAAATAAGAATACTTACAACACCTAAAAATTATCTTAAGTGTACTAAGGAAAGCAAAACTTTATGAAAATTTGAAGAAGTGTAGACTCATACAAACTAGTTTGACCATTTTGGGCTTTGTCATTTCTAAATACAGTGTTTAGATGGATTCAAAAAAGGTCAAGGCAATCCTTGAATGGGTTACTCCTTCCAACATAGATGAGGTAAGAATCTTTCATGGATTGGAAACTTTATACTGAAAGTTTATTCAAAATTTTAGCAATATTGTAGTCCTCATAATAGATTGTACCAAATGAAGGGATTTCACATCGACAATAGATGTTGAGTACAGTTTCAAATTTTTGAAGACAAAGGTAATTGAAGCTCCTATATTGTGACTTCTAAATTTTGACAAACTGTTTTATGTCAAGAATGATGCTTCTTATATCAAAATAGGTGTTGTTCTTAGCCAAGAAGGTAAGCCTATATCTGTCTTTAGTGAAAAAAAAAATGAAGTGAGAAAGAATTATTTTACCTATGATTTGTAGTTTTATGAAATTGCTAAAGCACTAAGGCACTGGAGGTACTATCTAGTCCCATGAGGGTTTGTGTTATTTATTGATCATATTGTTCTAAAATATCTCAATGCACAAAAGAAGTTTAATAGCTAACATGCCAAGTGAGTATCTTTCTTAAAGGGATACACCTTTGTTTTGAAACATAAGTTTGAAAAAGAAAACTAGGTTACTAATGCATTGAGATGATATGCTACATTATTAACCACCATGGAAACTAAAGTCACTACTTTTGATAGTATGTAAGGCTTTATATGAGATTGATGATGATTTATATGAAATTGTAGAATAGTTAAAGACTTCACTTTTTTGTAAATAAGATCATATAAAAGGTGACTATTTTATGGAGGATGGTTACCTCATTAGAGGTAAACAACTATGTATACTAGGTGGATCTATGCAAAAAAATATTATGAAGGTATTTTATAGTGGTAGAGTAGTTGGACACCTCGCAAGGACAAAATAATACACTTGGTTGAAGATAAGTATTATTGGCCTAGGATAAATAGAGACATCACTAAATATGTCACAAGATGTAGAGTTTTTCAAGTGGCTAAAGGAAATTCACTAAATATAGGACTATACATGCCTTTACCAATACACACTGAACCATGGGATGATTTAAGTATGGATTTTGTATTGGGTCTTCCACACATTAAAGGAGGTAATGATTCTATTTTTTAAATTGATAAAATTTCTTAAAATGGTTCATTTTATTTCTTGTAAAAGGACCAATGATGCATGAAGGATATCTAAATTATTCTTCTTGGAATTTGTCCATTTACATGGTCTTCCAAAGGCCATTACATATGATAGAGATACTAAGTTCTTGAGTTATTTTTGGAGGACTCTCTAGAGGAGATTGGGAACCAAGTTACAATTTAGTAGTTCCTATCATCCTCAAATAGATGGGAGAATAGAGGTAGTCAATCAAAGATTCAGAATTTGTTTACACTACATTGTTCGTGAGAAGTCGAATTAGTGGGGCTTAGCATTTTCTTGGTATAATTTTCCTATAATAGTTTTGTTAACAAATCAATAAGGAAATTTTCTTTTCAAAATGTCTGTGGTAGGAACCCTTAAGGTGATCTAGACTTTTTTGTCATTGTCATTGGGAGAAAGAATTAGTGATGATAAAGTAGCTTTTGTTCAACATGTTCACTAGCTCCAAAATGATTTTAGACAAAAGTTACAGGACACTAATGTGAGCTAGAAGATTGCTACATATTCTACTCAAAGAAAAAAAAAATGTATTGATGGTTTAATTGAGGTGTGAATGGTTCCCTATGGGCACATATCATAAATTTAAGTATGAAAAGATTGGGCCTTCAAAAAGATCAATGATAATGCTTATGCAGTTATCTTACAAGAATATCTTGGCATCTTTCTTGTATTTAATGTTTATGATTTATATGCATTCCATAGATATTTCCTAGAGATGGATGATGTATAGGGAGTGGATTGGAACCAATAAGAAGAAGAAAAATATTGTGTCAAAATTCTTAATAAGAAGACTACCTCCACAAGGCATGGCCACCATAAAAGGAAGTACTTGATATAGTAGGATGGGTTATGTTAAATAGAGAGTACATGGTTATCTAAGTGGGTAGAAACTACAAAATAATTCATAGATAGTGACTTACAGGAGTTGCATTTCTTTAAAGAAGGGAACAATGATGGATAAATTTCTAGGAGTCATAACTTTTGACTCGGACTTTTTTTTTGTCTCAATATTTTTAATTGAATTTTTTAAGAGGAGTTTTGTGGTTTGAAAATTTACACCTTCTCTATTGTGTTTGGAAAGGTTTATTTTTCAAATCTAGAAATATCTATTTAGACCCTGAAAACTTTGTTTCCATAATCTTTGTGCCTCCTTTAAAGTTTATTTTTAATAACTAATTCAAATGGGTATTTCAAAATTTGAATATTACTTGGAAAATCTAATCATCATAGTTTAGTGAAAGTACAATCTTATTTTCATATTTCTAGGACTTAATTTTGAAGGTTATTTGAAATCAAAAATTCTAAGATTAGTAAAAGTCTTCTAAATAAGTTAATTTTCAATTTTTTTGAATTGTGAGAGATTTTAGTTATTTAAGAAGTTATAGAATAGCGTAGAAAGGAGGATGCTGAGTGGAAAATATGTGTATTATATCTATATTTTTCTACCTATTTTCTTTGTATAGAATGTATTATTATGAATAGATACTTGGATACTACATAAATTGTGCTACTATTATGTTTAATTTTTATTTTGATCATATATGAAATTTTAAAGATTGTTTTTGATTAAGTAAAATACGTTTTATAGGGATGTTGAAAGTTGAAAGTATTACAACATATTAAAAATAAATTTTTTTAGTAAAGTCCAACTAAAATGAAACAGCTTAACAAAAGCAAACCATAAAACTGGCCCACAGCAAGAAACAAAAAACCAAAATAACTAGATCAAAAAAGAGACAGCAACACTAGTAAAGAACAACAACCTAACTATCAATTGTATTTGTCACGAACCTATAGGGATTCTGTAGCTTCAATAATCTTCCTGTTGTTTGCGTCCTCCTGGTCCTAGTTCTGAGCATCCACCCGGTCCCTGGTCTCTTTTAGATAATCCTTAACCTACCCATTTCCCTAGTTGTCCTTCTCCAGAACTTCCCTACCAAAACTAGCACTAATCAGTTATTCACTCAGGCTGTTAATATTTTCATTCAAGGTAGTCAAGGTGGTGATCACTTGATTTGCAAGGTTGTGGTGGAAGAATGAAATTTTAAAGATTGTTAATGACATCCATAGTTGGGAAAAAATTGTGTGTAACACCAATTCACCCCCCTACCCCAAGTATTCCCTATTTCTAAGAATCCATATAAGAGCATAGTTACTCAGAGAACACCTAACAACTTGAGTAAGATCTCTATGGATATATTGAAGAACTTTATTCTATGTGTAACACTAATTCACCTCCCCTAATATATTCCAATCTTGGGGAATATATTGAAGAACTTTTGTTTTATATAGATGAAAGAAACAAAATAAAGATTCAATTTAGAGATTCACAAGACTTCATTAGAAATTTAAAGGAGATGACTAAATAAAATAATTCCAAGAAAAAAGAGTCATGTGATTAGATCAAGGATATTAATGAAACTTCTAAGCTTAAGAAGGAGAATGGGATTCTAAAGCATGAACTTGAGATCACCAATCTTAAGATCAGTATGGTGGAAGGGGTGAGTGCATGAAGATGCTGAACAAAAAGGGGGGTATAAGTGGACACCTTATTTTCAAAATTGGGTAAATATAAACATGGAAGAGACATTTGAGGTTCATTCACTCAAACTAAAAGTATGTGTAAAATATATGAATTTTAGTGCTTTGAATATAATTTCTAAACTACTAATTTTTTTACAAAATGGATAAGATTAGGTGCATCAAATCCTTTAAACACAAAAAATAGTTCGTGATTTTTTTAGAAAATGTAACATAGTTGTTTTAGTGTCGAACACAAAAGAAATATTTATATTTAGAATTTTGCATAACCCTTTGGAGAAATGATAGTTAAGAGTCATATCTATAATTTGCATTTTTTTAAACTAATTTTTTTATGAATTATTGAACTTAATATATCCTAAAAATTTTGTACATGTTTGTGTGTTGAGCATAACTTGCATCAAAATAATTGAAAATAGAAACTTTTTATAAAAGGTGTATAGAATCAAGTGTAGAACTATAGTATATAATTTATTTTGAATTTGGTTAAATGTATCAAAAATTATCAAAAAAATGGTCGGCATGTGTTTGTGAGGAATGTCAAGGCATTGGTAAAAGTAATTAAAGTTGATATTGTCCAAAAATAGAAAAAATTATATGGTTAGAAAATTGAGAAGACATATAATATTATTGTAATAATTTTGGAGATATCCACTTCACCATTAGCAAACCTAATAAAGGAAAAGATGAGGATTCAACTTAGTAGATGAAAAAATGTCTAAAAGTAAAAAAATTGGAGGTAAAACGATCTCCCAAGCCTTTGGGTTGTTTCCCCATGCTATCACTAAGCCATAACCTTATCAAGTTTCTAGGATTCAAATAACTCAATCAAGTTATCAAAATGGAAAAGTGCACTCAAAACTAGATCAGGTTATTGAAAACCCAATCAAGTTTTAAAGAAGTAAATTTTACTTTTTCAAAGTCTGATTGGCTTTTCAAGAACTAAAAGTAGGCTTTACTCTGAAGGTCATAACTTTCACATATGAAGTTTGATTGACTCCATTCAAAATGCATCAGAAAGATATAGAAGATATCTAAAAGATAATATAGATAAATCATTATTATTCATTAAAATTTTGTTTTCCATCAATTTTAATTAAGCAAGACCATGCTAGGTCATTTTGGAAAATTCTAGATGGAGTGTCAATTGTAGATCACGCATGATCATATATTCACTATAATTTTCAAACTTCAGGAGTTTCATACATTTCTACTGAGTTTGAGAAGGTATAGAAACAAGATATGATTTTTAAGGATGAGGCTTAATACCTAGGGAAAATGAGGATTTTAATAAATATTCCACTATGAGTTTCACAATGAATATTGGGCAGGAATCATTTTAAGTAGAATTCATGATAACAAGTTTTCTATTGGAGATCAAGTATTTGAGATAACTAGTAACCTAATAGATGAATTAATTTTTTCAAGAAACAAAGGTAAGATACCCATTAACGATAAAAATGCAAACAAAATTGTGGAAGGAAACATGAAGACCAAGTGGAATGGTAGAGGCATGATGTTGAGTCTGATTTAGAAAGATATTATGAGATTCATTAGTAAATTTATAGCTTAAAAAATGAGTTCTAGCTCTAGAGAAGATTAAATCTCTATAAGCTTCATAAATGCATCATATAAAATGTATGTTGAGAAAGTAGAAGTTGTAATACCCCAAAATTGGCTCATTTCAATGATCACCAATTCTGGTCTATTTTGATCAATCCTAAGTCCTATGTCACTAGGCAATTCTTATTCTGCTACTCGCTACTTGACTTAATTGTCAAATGCAAAAAACCTAAATCTGCATTCATCATACTCTTTATTTAATTCCTAAAGTATTGATTCATATTAGTCACATTAAACCTACTGATTACAATTTAATTTAATTTAAAGTATTTATACTTTAATTAAATTAAATCGTCACCTAAGGCTAATGTGCTAAGGAATTAAAAATATTTAATTTCATAATTATGCTCACCTTAATTAATTGAATGTGATTATTCAATTAAATGAAAAAGGCATTTATGAGGTCATATCTCACTTTATTAAATTAAATAATATCTTCAAAATCTTCTCTTCAGTTCCAAAATGGAAACTCTGAGTGAACTATCTCTTGAAAAGGAATTAAATCAGTTAACTCCTTATTTCACTCATGAAAAGCTTAGTTAACTCTCCTTTCTTAAGGAAGTTTCCATTTTCATTGAATCTTGCTTCAATCCTAACCGTTGATTGAAATCGATCTCAACCATTGATGGATTCCAGGAAAGTCTATTTAAGAGACCCTCAGTTCCTCATTAAGGAGGTTGAAAATTGGAATAGTATTGAATTGCTATCAAATTGCGTACTCATCTTATTTTCTAATTTCGACATTGCTATCATTTTAGATTCTCATCTAGCTTAATAATGCATACATTTAGCTTAATGGCTTTTATTTCTTAGATTAACTGTTTGTAGTTCATCTAGATTACTTGCATATCATATAGCTTAATTGCATTCAAATCCTTCTTGTTTAATTGCATATCATATAGCTTAAAAGAATTGGAGGTATACTCCCCTCCTCTATCTGATCTTAGGACCTTGATATAATGTCCACATTCTCTTTCAGCCTAGGCTTTGAACTCAAGAAACTTATCAAATGCTTCATACTTAGATTTTAAAAAATAAACCCATGTCCTATGACTGAAATTATCAATAAGTGTCATGAAATAAGTACTCCCCCCAATAGAAGTAACTTGCATAGGACCAACTAGGTTAGTATGCACTAAATCTAATAGATATCTAGCCCTCCTAGAATTTCCAAAATTAAAGGGAAGCCTATGTTGCTTACCCAAAATACAAACCTCACACTTGTCACATGAATTTCCTATTCATGGAAAATCTTCTACAATTCTTTTATTTGACAACAAATTGAAACCAACATAGCCAAGATGACCATACCTGTGGTGCCATAGCTATGAAGGGTCTTCAATCACACTCGTTAGAGCTGATTGTGTGGGAGGTGCAACACCAACTCGAGATGAGAAACAAATCTCTATCCTCAAGAGAAAAATTCTATTCTTTTTCATTTGAACTGCTACAAATAAGTTCTTTCTCCCATCCTTTTTATGAATGACACACCTATCATTCTCCATCAGCACTTTGTATCCATTTTGAATGAGCTGACCAATGCTCATTAGATTGTGCTTCATACTAGGGGAAAAATACACATTTTGTATTTCCTTCTTCTCACCTTGCTTGGTGCAGACCATAATAGATCCTTTGCCCACTACTGGTAGGGTTCCATTGTTACCCATTTTAATCTCATATTTGAAACTCTTGTTAATAAATTAAAACAAGGTTTCATTACCACTCATGTGGTTGCTACATTCACTATTGAGGTACTAAACTTCAGGGCTTCCTTCTTCTCCAACATTACACATGATGAAGGTAGTGACATTGTTTCCACTTCCCATGTTCACATAAGCCACATTTTCTTGTCATGACTAATCATTTTTCTTCTTCCATCATTCACTTGCATAATGCCCATATTTATGATAGTAGTATCATTCTACATTACTCCTATTGGAGTCATAGTTTTTCTTACCTCCTGTTGAAGTGTTTTGAGAAGTGCTTGCTCCCTCTGCTCTTACTGAGCCTTCTACTATAGAATTTCTTTGTCCTCCATTACCTCGGCCTCTACCTCTGGAGTTTTTCCTAAGCCATTTCTTCCTCTCCCCCTTCCTCTTGGATTTTACTGATACCATAAACTCATGGGTTTGAAGAATAACCATAAACTCATGCATTGTCAAAATAGTGAGGCCTTTTGTCTCTTCTATGCTCATGACCAAATTATCATATTTATGAGGTAAACTCCTCAGTATCTTTTCTACTATCCTCTACTCTTGATAGTTTTCTCCATTTGACTTCAGTTGGTTGATCACATTGAAGGTCCTTGAATTGAAATCTGCAACTGATTCATTTTCCTTCATCTAAAGGTTCTCTAACTCCCTCCTTATATTCTATAGCTTTACTGTATAGACTTTATTAGTTCCCTTGAAGTTTGTTTCAAGGATATCCCATGCTTCCTTTGCATAATTTGCTGCTGCAATTTTGGAAAAAACTGTCTCTGTCATGGCTGCCTCAATCAAACTTAATGCATTAGCATCCTTTCTCCTTGACTCTTTCAGCTAAGTCTTCTACACATTTGTGAGATTAGCATACTAAGTTGGGTCTATCACATCATTGAACCCATTAATCACAAACTTTCATAAATCATTTGCAACCATTATGGTCTTCATCTTCTTTGCCCATGTATCATAATTTTGTCCATTGAAGGGTGATGGTTGCTGCATATCTTTCCTACATCTCCTACCATGTCAAATATCATATAAAAATATGCCCTAACTCACTATAGATGTGGGGCCTCAAAGCTCTGATACCATGTGAAATATTAAATCACAACTTTAATAATTTTGCTCATCATTAACTATTGTTGAGTGCCAGTTTTGAGTGGTAGTTTTGCTCAGCACCAATAGATTTCGAGTGATAGGAGGTGCTGAGCTATCTTGGTACAAGAAGATGTCAAGTGAACTCGGCACTCAAAGGGTAACTCTGCTGAAATGGATGTCGAGTAAGCTTGGTTTCAACTGAAAAAATATAACTTAGATAATGACCAGATTTTTCAACGTGAATAAACTAGAGAGCCAAAGCTTGGAGCTTTGAAAAATGAACTCCTTAAATCCAATAAATAAGGAAGAGAAATGCATTCATGTATGTCTGCTTGCTTGATATTCAACTTTGATTCAAACTATTAAAAAATTTGGGAGCATTCGGCTTCAACTAGAAAACCCTAAAATAACCCTAAAACTTTAAACTAGTGAAACTTCAAAATTCAAACTTTAAACTTGCAGCTCTACCAATTGCATACATGAATGCCTGGAGAAATCACTGCTTCAAGAGGTCAAAAACAATAAAATAAAAACTTACATAATGACAAGTAGAAACACGTGCAACTACAGGCACAACAACAATTCTTTCTATCTTCTGAATTTGACTTGATTTGCTGATCAACTTTCTTCCTTCTTCTTCTTCTGCTCTTCTCTACAACTTCTCTCTAATCTATTGAACTCACTAAACAAATGAATCAAACATTCCTCTTTTTCTTTGTTGCAAAAATTTTTCCCCCTCTTTTTAGATTTCAAAAACTCACCTACCACATTCATTATTTCTGACTATTATGGGGATGGTAGGTGGGCATTTGGTTCTAGGGGAAAACATTAATATGCATTAAATATTTCAACAATTGTTACAGAAGAAAATTTGCTTCAAGAATTCGTTTAAGAATAAATTATTTGGATAAAATTATTTATAGGTTGCATTAAAAGTATTCCTACTATGATAGGTTGCATACATGCCAAGCATTCCTTCACACCTATCTATTGCATTTTCTTTAAAATTTGTTAAATCTTTTTTATTTGGGCACTTTGATGATCAAAGAAAAGTTTTAGGGCCCATTTGGTTGTGGGAATAGGAATACGTATTCTGGAATAGAAAATCGGGCTACATATTCCTCTTTGCTGTATGGTTTAGCCAATATTTGATGACAATTTGTGGACCCCAAAATTTATGTTTTCTAAAATAAATAAAAATGGAATAGGAATACCTATTCCAATAACACCTATTTGGGTGGAATTGCAAAACCTCATTTTTGGGCCAAAATTGGAATACGTATTCCTATTTTACGTCATATTCTAATTCCATTTTGGTGCATCCAAACAAGGAATTCAAATTTTTTTGAATTTACATATGCCTATTCCACTTATATTTCACTTGCCAAATGGGGCCTTAGTATTTTCCATTGTCATTTGTTAACTGACACCAGTGAACTGATAATTCTGTTCATTGATTCTTAATTTTTAATGTATATTCTTTGAGTATCCTCTATCCTCCCCTAACTAGAACAAATTTAATGGTGTATTATCTGAGCACATCAAAGAAACTAATTATTCTTAATTTTTAATGTATATTCTTTGAGTATCCTCTATCCTCCCCTAACTAGAATAAATTTAATGGTATATTGTTTGAGTACATTAAAGAAACTGATTAATTCTTAATTTCTAATGTATATTCTTGTTGTATCCTTTATCCTCCCCTAACTAGAACATTACTTCACTGCTTTTTTACCTTAACCTCAACTTTTTATTTTAGATATATTATACCTCTTTTTCTATTTCTTTCTCCAATGTTTGAGAGTATTTTCTTTTTCTTGTTGCACAACTATATTTCTTTGTTCTCTTTCTATTTCAAATAGTATTCTTTCGCAATCCTAAACCATTATAACTTGATATCTCTCTTACTAAATAATCACTCATCCCTTAATTTTTTTTACAGTATTTCATTTTTTTTTCCCTTTGAGGTTACCATTTTTGACACTTGTAAGGAATTTGTTTGACCATTTCTAAAGCATTTTCGACAATTGCATTTTGTGCATATTTGTAGTTACTGCATTGCATGAAACATCTCCTTGAGGCATTTTTTAAACAATTAGCCTGACTTTTCTATGCTTCTATATTTTTATAACACACCTTTTAGGTAGTTACAAATTTGTAATCACATTTTTCAAAAATGATCCTTTCTACACTTTTCCAAAGTTTTCATTTTGAGAGAGCCAGGTAGAATCCTAAGAAAACTATAGAATTTGGATTTTATAAGATCACATTTCTTGCAAACATTTTGTCAAACATCACATTGCCTTGTCCATTTTACTATTAATTTTGTACATACATGCACATTGTGCAATTGCAAACCAATGGAAATAATTTTCTTTTTAGATTGACCTAGATTACTTTTGCATCATATCTTCATATAATATGTAAGAGTAAATTAATTTATCACTTTCACAAAAATTTAATGAACCTGAGTTTGGCAATTTGAAGCTTGGAAAGGCATCATTTCATCCCTAATTTTTTATACAATTAATTATAAACTTAATTAACTAATTACGACTTTCAATATAAGAAATTCTTCTTACTTCCCAATATTGAGGATGCATCTCATTGTGCTTCAAATAGGAGGCATACACAACCTATACCCTAAAATTTCTAAAATATAATATTGGCTTATCCCTTGAGTATCATATATATCTAATTGTTAGTATATTTGTGCTTCAATTTTCCAATTTTCATTAGAAGGAAGTAATGTCTTTAAGCACACTAAATTTGAACTTTTTTTAGTTTATAAAATCTGATTTTAAGATATTAATTTAAATTAGAAAAATAAAAATGAGTTTAATTTTTGAATACAAATATACAAGAGAATATGAATCTAGAGAATACAAAAGAAATCTATATATTCACATTCTCTATGTATCTATTAGTTTACAACTAAAGAATTATATGTTGATTGAAAAGTTGAGCATTGTTATTTGTTTCCTTAGCTCTTTTCTTGAACAATCCTAGCTATTATGGATCAAGCATAGCATGACATAGAGAGAGTTGAGTCTCACATGGAGATAATGCATTATGCTTGGAAACTTAGCGAAAGGATTGTGGGTTTTGATGACATGATATTGAGTTCCATCACAAAATCATATTTGCATTGAAGATATGCTTGACATGGATTTCCTATTGGAAATGTAATGACAAGCAAGTGACTGAGAGGGGGATAGGGGTGGGAGGGTGAATCAAGAACCACTTTTAAATTTTCACACTTAGATTACTTCAACTTAACTTATTTAACTTCCATGCATGAACATGAAGCAATAAAGAAATCATCACCATAACACATGGACACAAGATATGGTAATCTAGCAACCCTTAGCCAAGTAGAAGGTAAAATTGGAGTAGGGATGACACCCACAATGCTTCACTACTATAGTAATAAAGTTGGCCTATTACGGTTTACAATTGATCACTTCTGATGATATACTTTGTTAGGAGTATGAAGGATTGTTAGGTCCACCTTGTAAAATAATTTTACAATATAATAAAGTATCTACTTCATTAAGAGATCTAGCAAAATGACTATTAGGTCCACTTGGTTAAAGAATTTTAATGATGCATCTGTTACCATGAATTAGTAAGATGATTTCTGCTTTACATGTTGATTTGTTGAATTAGATCCTTTGAATAGTTTGATCACTTGACTATGATGGATGAGTCTCTACTCTACCCTTTATACTATCTTGTAGCCTAATTACTTATTTTTATCCATATTCTCTCCTTGTCTTCATATATGTCTCATAGTACACTTCTTACACATTTCACACTCGAGACAAATGAATTTGTCTTCCTTATATACCCTTCAAACAATAATTCTATACCAACTCAGCTCCCACTATAGATATCTTCATATGAATCAAATTATAGCTTTATGTTGGCCTAAATGCTGATGTTGGGGTAATACAGTGCACTTGACTATTGATGTCCAGGCAATATAGTGAGCTTGGGTGACACTATGGTACTCAGGTAGCACTGGATGCTTGGGTAATACTTGGGGCACTCAAAGCGTATTGATTTGAACTAGATAGCTCAATTCACACAAAGAGCTCGGTTAACTCTCTGACATGATGGGTGATCCCAAAATAATGGGTGCTACTTTTTGACCAATTTTGACACTGAAATCAACATGTTTGAAACAAATCTTAGATTCAAGTTACTATATCTATAAAACTATGAATAATTTGAAGATGACATAAACCAATGATTTTGAGCACTCTATTGCTACTTTGTAACCATGGTTTTTAATTTAAAATATATATATTTAAGTCAAATTTTTTTTCTCCTTTGAAAAGTGGTATATATGAAAAAATCAAAAAATTTAAAGAGTGACAGTATACTTGACAAGCATAATTTCTTTTCTAAAACTGATAATGAGGTAATTCTTTCAATGTTGATTTGTAACATCAATATCTAGAATATGCATTTGGTTTGATTCAATTTGGTTGAATGTTGTATAGTTTATCAAGCTTTAAAGTGACATCAATCATAATTTAGACATTCATTCATTTTTACAAGGATAACTTGAACTCAATATATCATAAATAAAATTTTCTTTTTTCAATAGAAAGCTATCTCAGTAATCTATTTCCTAGAGATTTTTCAAAAAAAATTGGCCTAATTAAAAATTTCTCCCAAAGTGTCAAAGTTAGTTGATGTTCAATCGTTAACCAACCTATAATGAGCTAAACTCATATCTGAAACTCTTAATGAATATAATACATATTAAAATTATAATCATTGGAAAGTTTGCTTTGAGTAGCACAATTTGACATTTTTTAATTTATAGTAGGAGATCATTTTGATCTTAGTTTTGAGGGTCAAAATGATATTTTTCTAAGAAAATAGAAAAAAATTAAAAATTGTGTGTTTGTGGAAACATAGTGTTTACCCGAAAATATTTTATATGTTCACGCGAACAAGTGTACACACAAACACATATATCAAAAGAATCTTGTGGTCAAAATTTTATTTTCATAAGTTTGCATGAACATGTAAAAAATCTTATGTTCAGATGAACATATACATTTATTATTATTATTATTATTATTTTAATGGGAAATAGGAAAGGAAAATAAAACAAACATGCAGTGAAGAGATCTCATGAAGCAAAACAAATAAATCTTCACAAAACTTTGGCATGTTATCATAAAAACAAACAAGGTATGTATACATATATATATACATATATATATACATATATACATACATATATACATATATACATATATACATATATATGTATATATATATATATATATGTATATATGTATATATGTATGTATATATATATGTATATATGTATATATGTATGTATATATGTATATATATATATGTATATAGATATAGATATATATAGATATACATATACATATATATACATATATATATATATATACATACATATATATATATATGTATATATATATGTGTGTGTGTGTGTGTATATATGTGTGTATATATATATATGTATATATATTAAATTTATGTATTTTCATGGTCTTCAATTTAGTTATGTATCAATATTATTTTTTAACTAATTTGATTAATTTATAAACGTGTTATGAATAATCAACAAGGTGAAGGTGAAGAAAATGTTGAAGGAGGCTCAACACAAGTAGAAGAAATGCATATGAGAGAAGGGTCAGGATCGCTCCCTATAGAATCTCAAACAATGAATGTTAAAGAAGATTCAAGATCACTCCCTATAGAAGTTCAAGTAACAAAGGTCAGAGTAGGGTCTGAATCTTTCCTTGCATAATCTCAAACAATGAAAGTTAGAGAAGGATCAAGATTGCTCCCTATAGAAATTTAAGTAACAAAAGTTAGAGTGGGGTTAGGATCAAGTGCTCCTACTAGTATGGATGAACTCATAAATACTGCTCAATTTTTAAAGAATGAAATTTTTGATAAAAATTTAGATCATTTACTTAAAATGGATGTGGATAAATTTAGAACACTTGTAGTTACTATTTAACCAGTAAGTCTATCTAAGAGAAGGCCAATGAATAAGATGATAAGAGAAATAATAACTAAATTTGATAACATTAAAATAATTGAACAAGCTTTGTTTCTTTCACTCTTTCTTAAACAAAAGAAGTTGCAAGAGGCATTGAAATTATTAGGTGTAGACACAACATCAAAGAAGAGAAGATTTTCTAACATGAAAACTGATGTGATTAAAAATGTTAAACAACGTTTGAGAAATAGAGGAAAGTGATCACAAACTAAAGATAGGTCTATGATAAGAAAAGTGATGTTGATGTTTGTTGTAAATAAGAATATAACCCAAAATAGACAAATATCTTCAATTTTGTCTAAAATGGGTTTTAGTAGAAAAATAATGAAAGAATATGTTAAGAGAATATTAATCTTGGATGATAGTACTATGGAAGCCAATTGGGTGATCATGTGTAGAGAACCTCATTCTAATAGGATTGATGAGAGTTTCAAAAAATTAGTCATATCATTTTATATTGATAACAATCATGCTTCATTGAATAATAGAGATGTTATTATGCATAGGATTACATCTGGTCAATATGACCATCATGAAAAACATTAGTTGGGCATAAAACAACATCAGTTATATGTGTCATTTTGCAGTTAACATCCTAATATAAAAATTGGGCAAATGTTGTTTAAAAAATTGAAGCCATACTTTGTAAGATCAAACAAAGTATCTGAAACTTGTTGTCATTATCATATTGAGTTTGATCTCCACTATCAGGTATTTCAAAAGTTTGTAGAACACATATATGGTTTTCACATTACTTCTCCTACTAGTCGAAGTGAATTTATTTCATCCATTTTATGTGACAAAATAGATGATCCAATTGGTCAAATAAACTGCATCAAAAGAATATGTGAAACATGTGGTGAATTGAATTTTTTTCCTTTGAAAATTTAAAATATCAATATAACAAAAAACATGAATTGCAAAAGTACAAGTATGTGAAGAATGAAGCAAAGTTGGGGAAAGAGACAAAAAGGTTAGAATATGTTGAAGAGGAGTTACCTAGTGTAACATTTATGGATAGATTAAAGAGTTTGATTCAACCTTATATTCATCACACATTTTTTGCAAAGTGGAAAACTCAATAGTTTCAAACTTTGAGAGATAATTTTCCACTTGGAATGATTGTATCAGTTGTTAATTTTGTGGAGAACTATTCCTTTGTTCATTACAAATCAATTCAATCTGATTATTTATTTTCTAAGTAGGTCATTATTATAGTCTATGTTTGTTATAGATATGCACACTTAGATTTGGATGGTGTTTAGAGTAAACTTGAAACATGAGTCATTAAAAAGTAATATCACTTATATATAAGTGATGATAAAGAACATGACATTCACTATGTAGAACATTGCTTCAATATGTTTTTTTCCTTTTTGGAAGAAAGAGACATAAATATTGATAAAGATTATGTTCAATTTGATGGATGTACCACACAATTCAAATCATCTAGACCATTTTATGCATCATGTATATATCATCATAATGAAAATATAAAACACATATGGAGTTTCTTTGAGAGTGGGCATGGAAAAGGTAAACATGGTGGTGTTGGAGATTGCATCTAATGTGCTTTGGGAAAGTATCAAATGAATTATAAGAGAGTTTGAATAAATAATGCATATGATGTTGTTGAATGGTGTAAGATGCATTTTGCATTAGATGAGGTTGGGACATCATCAAGAATGAGTTGACAAGTATCATATAAAGTCTTTTGGGAGATAACAATTATAGATGTGCACATTTGTTTAAATTTTATGCAATTTAGTTTTAAAATTTTATTTTAAATTTTTTTCTTGATTAGTTGAAGTCTAAATTTGATTTTTCCATATTTTTGTAATGAACTTTCAAGTGTTAATAGAAAAAACATGCATGGTTGGAACAAGATATAAAAGATACATTCCTTATATTTGGTCATGAGTACATATAATCAAAATTAGACATTGAAGACAAGGGAATGCTCATGTTTTTGTGGAAGTTGCATTGGTGAAGACTATCAAGAATGCATCAATCAAACATATGGATATACAGGTGCATGGCTTTTGGTACTAGTTGATGTTACTGATACATTTGATAAAGATGATGAAAATTTTGATGATATTCCATTGATTTTTGATGATTATAATCACATTTTTGGATTGCTAAAAGTGGATAAGTATGGGTATGTGCAGGATCATGGTGTACCAAACTATGGCCTCAAGTGGCAGTGAAAAACCAACAAATCAGGGTTATGTCAACTTCACACATAATTTTAAAGTGGTTCTGGACTTTATATCAAAAATTTTTAAGAAAATAATATATAGGAAATTGAATCTAGTTTCTAAACTATAAGGCCTTATCTAGAGAAAAAATTATTTGATGTGTCAAAAGTTTGGATTTTAATGCAGTACTACAAAAATTCCAGGGCAAAAATAAAAGTTAGGTGTATGTCTGACCACCTTAATCATAATCAAATGATAATATTTTTAAATATAATTTTAGATATAAAAATTAGACTCATGATTGGATGTGATGCATATTTTTGGAAATTTTTATTCCAAATAAATAATTAATTATGAATTTTCTAGTATACTATTTTCAGAATTAAAAAACTCCCATGTCTAACCGCCTTAACTAGCTCAAAAAAAATCAAAATTAAGTTTTTTTTTTTTTTTTTCTTATACTAGTCAAAGCATAGAATGTGATGCATCTTTTGGATTCCACAAATCTTATACAGTTTGAAAGTTATAGCTATTTTTCAACTAGTATGTCAATCAACACTTTGTAGCTAAATCCATTAGAAAATAAGTAATAATTACTTACTGAACTTGTAATTTGACAAAACTTACATTTATGAAAAGCTAAGAACATTCTTAAGAAACCCTTTTCACTACATCAAATTTTGGTTAAAAAAAAGTCGTCAGCTACATGCTTGAAGTAAAAAACAAATAAGAACATGCCCCAAACACATTTTTGGGATGTTTTAAAGATGACCATATAAGGTTGGTATTAAAAGATATAGTAGGAACTATAAATGTATTAATTGTTTTCATTTAGTATCAGGATGGGTGGGAAAAAAGTGGGAATAGATTTTGAAATTCTTCGAGGCATTTTAGAACTACATATTTTTCAGATCGCCACTTTTTGGCACACCATGATCCTACACATACCCGTATCATAAAAATTAATCTCAACTTGCATTTTAATTATCAATGAATTTTATTATATAATGAGTTGTCTTTGCAGTGATTGTTGAGCTTGGAAATCATGAAGGTGTCAATTATTATTTATTGTGATGTACTTTAGAGAGGACAAAGTTATATGATCCGAAAGAAAGTGATGAAAAATGTTGTTCCCCATAGGTATTATACAAACATATGCATGTACATATATGAATTTATATATATCTAGATAACTTTATATTGATCAAATTTCAAAATATTTAAATTTGTGGTGCATGTTCTGTTGTGATAGAAGGAACATATTTGAAGCAAGACAAAATAGTCCAACATGGAATACATTTTGTTGATTATCAACCTGAGAACAAGGTTTTACAATATAGCCACCTAGTTGTTGCCATCGAGATTTTTCTATATCCAATCAAATTTAAGTATGTACGTTGCAAGTGGAGACTAGACAGTGAACGAGAAGATATTACATATTATAAGTGTACATCATGGTTGAACTATGTCTTGAGATGGTCTGACTTAATTTAAATCAAATTTTAGGACCTCTAAATGTGGACATTTTGTTTTTTTTAATTATTGCTTCAGATATACATGAGCACCATGGTATCAAGGATTTTTAAATTTATATTTGAAATTCGAAATAAATTTCAAATTGATAAAATATATGTTTATTGTATGTACAATTGATTTATATGTTCGTCAAGTATACAAATTTATTTATTACATACAATAATTTTTTAAAAATTAAATTACATTATTCTAATTAATTATTAGATGTGTTTCTTTGAAACTTGCATTTACAAAATTAACATACATGTTATAAAGATTATTACATATGTCTTTTTTATGTAAGTTTATGTTTGAAATATAAATTTAATTAATTATTATATATGTTTCTTCTAAACATGCATTTACAAAGTTAGCATACATGTTATAGAGATTATTATATATGTCCCTTTTAAGTACTTATGTTTGAAACATAAATTTAATTAATTATTATATATGTTTCTTTTTAAAATGTTGTTGTTGTTGTTCTCTTTATAAGTACATATTATGAAACATTATTTAAAAACATATCATTCTGTTGCAAGAAAGAATATTATATATGTCTCTTTTAAGTACTTAAGTTTTTAACATAAATATAATCAATTATTATCTTTTAAGTGTTTGAAACATAAATTTGATTAATTATTATATATGTTTCTTTCAAACATGCATTTACAAAATTAACATACATGTTATAAAGATTAAAATTTAAGTTCACATAAATACTTGCAATTTGCTAAAATACAAAAATATACATGTACATAAATCATATAAACAAAAAATGCATGTAAGTCCTGAATACACACACACACACACACACACACACAAGTCAATTATACATAGTGAAATACATGTCATCTAGGTACTAAAATGCATGTATGTAAGTCTCTAGAAAAGTCTCCAATATATAAATGCATCAAAATATACATATGTATAGTACTATTAGAGGGACCCCTAAAGATGCATATGAATAGAATGACCCTCTATCATGTGCATCCTATGGCCAAGGTGTAACAATCAAGCCCTATAAATATATATACATTAGATCTATCTAAATACATATATATACATTTGTACGTGAATACAAGGCCATATAGTTTAAAACACAAATAACTTTACAGACTATTTTAAAATTGTAGCTAAGCACTACTAGGTGTCTTAGTAGAATCCTCTCTCTGATGTACATGCCTTGATACAACACTAGATGTAATAATGCACTCAGCGACTTGTGCGTGAACAATTTATTTAATTTATATTATAAATTATAAATATTTATCTAAACTATTTCTAAATTTTATATATTTAAATTTTAAAATATTTTATATGTACTTGCATCTCAAGAGCTGGAGGATGGCCATCAGACCATCATATCATCTATTGATGCACCTCTAGTACTAGTGTCAACATCTATCCAACACTAGATGTAATAATGCAGTCAATGACTTGTGCATGAACAATTTATTTAATTTATATTATATAATATAAATTTTAAATATTTATCTAAATTATTTCTAAATTTTATATATTTGAATTTAAAAATATTTTATATGTACTTGCATCTCAAGAGCTGGAGGATGGCCATCAGACTATCGTATCATCTATTGATGCACCTCTAGTACTAGTGTCAACATCTCATCCTAATACATGACCAACATCTCCTAAAACTCCAACACCTACTAAAGCACCCTCAATGCAACAATTTGTTGAAATATCCTCAATGCCACAATCTCCTAAAGCACTAAAGCCAACCCCAAAGTCTGCAACTCTAGCTGCTAGTAATGATGAGTGAAATGACATGTGTAACTGGCTGGGTAATGGTGTAAAATCAGCATCAAGCTGGACTAAGATTTCCATGAACAATGATAATCTCATTCTTTGACTAGTATCAATCTTAGATAACCCTCATAACTGCTCACCAAAATCATCAAGGCCCTTAGCTATGATCCTCACATCTCCAACTTGTATGTCCAAGCCATCTGTAGAGTGTCATGTGCCCAGTGCAGAATGTTGTGGGCTATGTTGTGTGGCGGCTGTCATTGGTCTTGTTTTTTCCTATGAAACTATTTGTCCCTAATGCAGTCTAATGGTGTCCATCACTAAGTGAACTAGTATCCCCTGTATATCATAAATATAATTGATTCTCTACAATAGGTCCTCCAAAACCTATAGCACTAGATCAATATGTGTGTGTTGTCTAGAAAGAGCATGAACATCACCTCATAATGGTAGTCTAGCTAATCTATATGCCTTATTAGGGGATGTTTCTGATGTGCTACTTGACACCTCTGAAGATGTTCAACTTGGACAAATCTATCAAGTGTGAATATACAAACCAAGTGATTCAGATGTGAAACTGGTAGGTGTAGATGCGATGTGTCCAATACTATCAATTGCTTCCCTCTGGGAAGAAATCACAACTCTATCAATAATAGGAGCTAGTGGTGGAGTCTCTAGAGGAAGTCTTTTCCCAATAAACTATCTAACATCTAGAGGTGGTAGATGCTCTACACTATGATACTAGTAAAAATTTGCAATCCGACCACACCCCTATCAGCAATAATCTAGAATATCTAAGTAGTTGACATTGAGCCCCACACAAAATTGAACATACAACTATTGTAAAAAATAAAGAGGAATTTGATTATTATTAGGATAATTATCATGTGTAGCTAAGAAACGAGGATAGATCATATTACTGACAACAAGATCTATGTAACATACCACTCAATAGCCCCTCACCTCGTTTTGGGTACAATTATATGATTAAATCAAATCTTGTTTGGTGACATCTTTGGGGGCAACCCTCTTGATGTCCTCAAAAGATGCATCTCCAAAAATCTCAACTCTAAGCTTTGTAGATATGGTAGCTAATACATCAAGGGTAAAAGAATGATGTGCTTTAAATCTAGTAGTCAGATCCTATAAGATCCTACATATGGTCGCATAGATGTCTCTACATACACCATCGTCAGAGGATAGTATAGACTTCTCTAATCTCATTACCTTTTGCTCTATAAATGAAAATAGTGAATTAATATCAATGCCTGGAGATGTCATAGTAGGAGTTGTACTAGGACATGCATTAGGAGTCACACTAGGACTTACACCAAGAGTCATAGTAAGACCTACACCATAAGCAACACCACAAGCCCCATGACAAGCCTCACCACAAGTCACACCATGTGTTGGACCATGAAATGTACCATGAGTTCCACCACAAGCCACACCACAAGCCGCACTAGTTGGAATCATAGCAAGAGGCCCATCACCCTTAGGTTGATGACTAGGCTGATCATGTGAAGTCATATCTACAATGATAGAACTAATACATACCGTAAATACACATATACATATATGTAGTCTAGTACACAAATTTATATTTAAAAGATACAAACCATACATTATATAATGTACACATCTATATCATACATGAGAAAGAGAGCTTGTTAGGTGTAGGGTTACTTCTAGGATTAGGGTTTATGTTAGGGTTTGAGTTTGAGTTTGAGTTATGACTAGATTAGGGTTAGAGTTAGGGTTAGGGTTTGGCTTAGGGTTAGGGCTAGGGGTATAGCTAGAGTTAGGGTTAGGGTTAGGGTTAGAGATAGAGTAAGGATTAGAGTTACGATTACGGTTAGAGATAGAGTTAGGACTAGTGTTAGGGTTAGGGTTAGGGTTAGAATTAGAATTAGAGCTAGAGTTAGAGTTAAAATTAGAACTTTAGAATTAGAGTTCTAGGGTTAATAATAGGGCTATAGTTAAAGGTTGGGTTAGCATTAGGGTTAGGATTACAATTAGAGTTAGAATTCTAGAGTTAGGGTTAGGGGTAGAGATAGAGTTAGGATTAGGGTTAGGGTTAGAATTAGGCTTTGAGTTAGGTTTTCAGTTTGAGTTAGGGTTAGAATTAGAGCTAGATTTAGGATTAGAGTTAGCATTAGAGTTTGGGTTAGCATTAGGGTTAGGGTTAGAGATAGACTTAGAGTTAGGGTTTCTAACTTAGGGTTAGGGTTAAGAATTAGAATTAGAGTTCTAGGATTAACAATAGGGGTATAGTTAAACTTTGGGTTAGCATTAGGGTTAGGGTTAAAATTAGAGTTATAATTAGGTTTTGAGTTAGACCTAGAGCTAGTTAGGGTTCAAGCTAGAGTTAGAGTTAGAGTTAGGGTTTGAGTTTGAGTTAGAATTAAAGTTAGGGTTAGAGCTAGAACTAGAGTTCTAGGGTTAATAATGGTGCTATAGTTAAAGTTTGGGTTAGCATTAGCTTTAGGGTTAGAGCTAGATTTAGAGTTAGAGTTAGGGTTTCTAGCTTAGGGTTATGGTTAAGAATTAGAATTAGAGTTCTAGGGTTAACAATAGCGGTATAGTTAAAGCTTGGGTTAGTATTAGGTTTAGGGTTACAACTAGAGTTATAATTAAGACTCGAGTTACAGTTAGAGCTAGTTAGGGTTAAAGCTAGTGTTATAGTTAGGGCTTTAGTTTGTGTTAGAATTAGAGTTAGGATTAGGGATAGAATTAGAGTAAGGTTTTGCATTGGGGTTATTGTTACAATTAGAGTTAGGGCTAGAGTTCAGGGTAAAATTAGAGTTAGGGTTTGAGTTAGAGTTAAAGATACAGTTAGGGTTAGGGTTAGAGATAGAGTTATGATTAGGCTTAGGATTAGGATTAGAATTAGGGATAGAGTTAGGCTTTGAGCTAGAGTTAGAGCTAGAGCTAGAGTTAGGGTTTGGCTTAGGGTTATTGTTAAGATTAGAATTAGGGTTATAAAACTAGGATTGTATATAGGGCTAGGGTTATGGTTAAACATTTTATTATTATTTTGTGTTTTCTAATGTTATACTAATATATTTCTAATTTTTTTTCCTAATGTTAAATCAATATTTTTCTAATATTCTAGACTTAAATTTTTTTAATTTTTTCTAATGGCTTTCTAATATTTTTTTAATGTTCTAGACTAATGTTTTTTTAATATTTTCTAATATTTCTCTAATATCTTCTATTATTTTTCTAATATTTTCTAATTGTTTTTATAATATTTTTCTAATAACACTAATTTTTTTCTAATATTCTAGATTAATATTTTTTAATATTTTCTTATGTTTTTCTAATATTTCGTAATATTCTAGACTAATGTTTTTTCAAATATCCTCTAATATTTTTTTGATATTTTATAATATTCTAGAATAATGGTTTTTTAATATTTCACAATGTCTTTGTAATAGTTTGTAATATTTTTTGTAATATTTTTCTAATAACTCTAATATTTTTCTATATTTGTTTCGTAATGTTTTACTAATATTTATCTACTATTCTAGATTAAATTTTTTTAAATATTTTATAATTTTTTTTAAAATATTCTATAATAATGTTTTCTTATTGTTTTCTAATTTATTTCTATTTTTTCCTAATATTTATCTAATAACACTAATATTTTTCTAAATTTGTTATCTAACGTTATACTAATATATTTCTAATATTTTGGACTAATTAATTTTTCATATTTTCTAATGTTTTCTAATATTTTCTAATGTTTTCTAATATTTTGTAATGTTTTTCAAATAACGCAAATATATAATTAACAAATAAAAAATTTAAACAAAAAATTAATATAACTAATTAACATTAATAAACATTAAAATATTATTTGAGAATTTTAAAAAAACATTAAAAATTCAAATAATCACATATAAACATAGTTGAAATAGTGCAACGACCAAAAACTAGAGGAAAAAGATGCATTTTGCTCAACACTTTGACACATTCGCTCTAATGTCCAAAATGATTTTACTGTGCCATAAAAATGAAAAATAGTGAATTAAAAGAAAAAATCATAAATTTATAACATTCGCACAAACCTCTATTATGCTTATGTGTGTGCGAACATACCCATTTCTATTAAGATATGTTCACATAGACCTATATATAGGGGATGTTCTCACGAACATTGTAGATAAGTTTGTGTGAACATATCTAAAGAGGAAATTGGAAATTTGCATCAGTTTCCAATTTTTTTTGTGCCACAAAAGTGGCACTCATTATTGTGGGATCACTCTAAACATGGTTCACATTGGGAGCTTGGTTTCCACTAGCAATATTGAATGTCTCAATTTATACTATGAGCTTGATTAACATAGTAAACCTTCATCTACTTAGGCTACACTAAGATCTTCTCCCTCATGAAAAGCTTGGATGTAGTATTCACTAACCTTCCTGAATAGCTTAAGTGGTTTGTCACTAATTGACAATATGTCTTATCATAGGGTCAACAATCTCCCCGTTTTGCATTAGTTTAAAAAACACTTATCTTGAGTAGTTTTGTTAGTAATAAAAAATATTTGTCAATTTTTTTTCATCAAACTCCCACTTTGCATGTGCTTGGTTCTGCAACTCGGTTTGAACTAGAAATTGTAGCTTGGTTATAACTTATCTAAATTTGGATTTTTCAAAATTGTTTTTGTTTAACTGATCATTTGATTTGCATCATATACATATTACTCAATACATTTCTCATACACATATTTCCCCTTGATTACATACATGCCATGTTTGACCCCTTGTTTTTGTTATAAATGCCAAAAAATATACTAACAAGGTAATACCAAAATGTGCGATGAAATCATTATGCACTTTCAAACTTAAAGACAATTGTATCCAAATTTTCCTAAAGTACCTTCAATATGTGTAGTTCAATTTGGATTTCAGCTGATAGCTCCATCATGAGATCTGCAACTGAGAACTTGGTGTCATGAACTAATGTCTTAGCATGTGCAAAATATATCATAGTTTGGATGTCGGATATGGTTGCCCTTATTCTAGCTTCCTCCCTCAACAATTCTGCCTATTTCTCAAAAATCTAACCTTTACAAAATGATTTGAGTTGAAACTTAGGTCAAGTGTTAATTGAATAACACTGCTCTTCAAATCTTGATCAATCTTGTTCAATTTGTATTTTATTTCCTTATTAAAAATTTAAGTATCAAATAACTTTGTAAACAATTAAACAACATTATATACAACTCCTTCAAGAGTTCCAATTAGAGTGGATAGTTCCACTTGATCAATAGCAATTTTCCTTGCTACATTCTCCAAAACTTTATTCTCAATTTTTCTTTTTGCCCTTTGTAAAAGTTTTTCCTTCCCATCTATATCCTTATTGAATTTATCTAAAATATCAACTAATTTTTGAATAATGGGGACTCTATTATTTACCTCTATTTGCATAATATCCAAAAACATTTTCTTGACGTCTTCAAGAACTTTTCCATTATCTTCTTCTAGTTTGACCTTTCTCTTTTGTGCTCTTTTTCTCCATATATCATTGAAGATCTCAATTTGATCAGTAGTGAGATTGGATTTAACCTAATTTGGAATCATAATCTTAGTATCAGGGTCAATCTCATTAGAGATCTTTTCATTTTTCTTTCCTTTTTCACTAGGATAAACTATGATTTCTTTATCTTTTTCCTCATCCTTCTTCTCCTCTCCACTTGGTTGACTCTTAGTTTCTTATGTGCCTTCTTTTTCAACCTTGTTTTCATCCTTTGGTTTTCTTCTCAGTTAAAGTTGTCCCAGAGGTAGACTAAGTTTACAACCCGATTCCTACTTGGGTGGATGAGAGACTTTCTTCCTTCTTCTATAATTTTTCCACACTTGATGTAGCAATGGTTTGGCTTGGGATGAAGGTAAGAGATGCAATAAAAACAATTTCTATCATCTATGTATTAGACTCTTCAATATTATGTACCTCTTGCTCTTCATCCTTCTTCATTTTACCCTTTTCCTCAAAGGTAGTTTTCCACAACTTTGTTGTGGACTATACAACATCTGCAATATTATTTGTCAAATTTTAAAAAGCTTTGAATCTTGGATTCTACTTGTTCTCATGCCTTTTCATGGCCTCTTTCATTTTTTCATTTGATAAGCTAGGCATGACACTCTTCAAGGTTTACTCTCTGATATCCAAGTCTCTATTTTTACAATATTTGACGATCTTTATGTAACTACCATTAATAGGACTTCAGGGGATTGGATTTTTATCTCATTTGGGTAATATTTCCATTTGGCCATCTTATCTACTAGAGTATCCTCTATCTATTGTTTCTCTTCTCTACCCCTCAATTCATACTTCATGTATTGAAATCCTTCAATGTCACTTCCTTCTCTTAATATTTTCACTTGTTTCTCAAAGGATAGTGAGGGCTTCTTTATTTGGATTCAATAGGAGTGTTAGATTATTCTTCTTCTTCATCCGAAAGGTTCAACATACTTTTGTATTTTCATGTTGTTGTGATTACAGGGGTAGTTGCTTTCTTGGGTGTAGCCTTCGTAGATACTTTTATGATGACTTTACCTTTCTTCTTTGGAGTTTCTTGTTTGTCTTCTTCTTCTTCATGTTCTTCCTTTACTTCTTCTTGTTTACCCTCTTCTTCTTCTTCATCTTCATCTTTACCCTTAGTGATCATGAGAGTGTCACCTTTCAATTTATTCTTCTAGGTTTCCATCCTCTTCTTCCCTCTTTTCAAAACTTGAGGAATCTCTATCTCTAGGGATATCTTTTTCTTGGCTTCATCATAGGTACCAAAAAATGCTACCTTGGGTTCAACAAGATCGTTAAGAAGATCTTCTATGATATCCCTTGTATCATTTATATTAACTTCATATCCCAAGGTTTTACCCATGCAGTCCTAGGTATGACTACTTGAATGTGAGTATTATCACAATAAACTAAGAAAAACTTATCTTGAGCATATTGCTCAACCAATTTTTGGGGTATTATATAAATGTTTTGCATTCTTTCCTTATAATTTTCAAAGTATGCATTGATTATATCATCAAATTTTCCTCCCAACTCTTGTATCTAATCATTAATTTGATAGATTACTAGCCTATCATTATTCCATACCACACTACCTTTTAATGGAAATGTTTTTGGAACATAGAAGAATAAACAAATGAGGAGGGATCCAAACTTACATATTTTAACCTTTGATGTTTGGATGCTCTCCATGTCTTTGCCAAGTTGACTAAGTTGGAAACTGGCAAGGTCGAATGATAGATTGTTCTTCACCACCTTGTAATCTAGGTCAATTGCTTTACATGTTACACTACTTGGTCTGCTTGAGGTATATATTTCATGAGCATTGACATGAATCTTAAATTTGATCTCCATGTTAATAACATTGTTCAATTTATTCACCTTCCATGACATTCTACTAAGGTTTTCTTTAGCAGTTCACCATGAGATAGAGTTTTAATCATTTTGAGTTTATCCAACATAGGGTAACTCGTAACTTGGTGAACCATTTTCTTATCAATCTTTATAGGTTTCTCAAGCCAAAAAGATATATCATCAACTCTTCTCAAAATGAATCTGATCCATTTTATTTTGAAATTTTTTGGCATGTACATGGTGTGTTGTAAACCCTTAACCTCCAAGTGTCTATGTTCAAGATTCAGTACTACATTATCACATAAATAATTGTACACTTTATTCATCTCAAATGTGTCTATCTCTTGAATATTAAAATGATAAAATGACTTGATATCATTAATCAATAGTACCATTGGTAGTAAGGCTGAATGTGCTCCCATTGGATCCATTTTCTCAACAATTGTTGGATAAAGTTTGAGTTTGGGTGCCTCACAAACTATATTCTTTACCAAAATTTTAGAACCTTTCTTCACCTTCAAATTGGAGCTAGATGCCATGATTCTTGGAGAAAGATGAATTTGTAACAACTGAAACTTTTACTAAAACTTCTCTCTTCAACACTAATTCTCCTTTGATTTCTCTAGTGCTCAAAATTACTTTAAAAATTGAATGCAATGAGAAAATAAAACACTTGATTTTTCCTTTTATCATGAATTTTAAAATTTAGCACCTCTAAAATGCATCCTATAATGGTAGGTAGAATACCTTAGTAAGTCATTCTAGCTTGGCATGAACTAGTCATTGCATAGCTTGGTTAGAACTAGGTTCTAATTTTTCTTGTTTGGTGATAAAAAGCAACTTGATTACAACTAAGTTGTAACTCGATTAAGACATCTCTTTTACTTGACCTTTTACATCTTTCCATGTTGTTTTGAATTGCTCTCTTTTTCACATCTAGAAATGATCTAAGATTTTCTTGATTTCTTAGTTCCAGTCATCTCCTTTATTGCCTAGTTAGATGTGGATGCTTCACCCAACTCATTAGATTGGATGATGATAGCTTCTTTCCTTGGGCATTCCTCTAAGTTATGGTTTCTTCAATATTTACTTTCCATTGCTTTCTTAACCATTATTTTTGGTATCTCCATTCATGTAGTTTCTTGCCAAGTGACCTATCTTTTTGCATATATAGCATCATATATTGGTATTTCTTTTCCTAATGTGAGTCTCTACACAATTTACACCAAAGTATCCATATTCTTCACAATAATGAAATCTTCCCAATGTATTGTAGTCCCAGCAAATAAATACTCTTTGTATGGTTCCATTGTGCTAATTATTTGGATTTGATCTACACTCTAGAGATTTGTGACGTTATTTTTGACATGTGAAACAATTAGTTTTAAACTTTGATTTGGTTCTACATTCATTTTCCTTATGACCACATATGCTGCAATTGTAATATTGACCCTTCAATTTGGGTTGCATAACATTTCTCCAACAAACATTAGATGTATGACCTATTTTTCCACAATTGTTTCATCTAGGTCTTGTGTTCTTTTGTGCTCCTTGTTGTGATTACTCTACTTGATTGGTGTACTCTAAACTAGTAGTTCCTTTGGGTCTGTTCATAGTTTTCTCATATAATTTATTCACACTTTTTTGTAAACTCAATCTTCTTTCATTTACTTAATTCTTAGCTATTAGTTAATTCTAGAGTCTCTAATTTTGTGCTCTCAAATTGGTGATTCATTGGTTTTCATCATCTAGTTGATCTTCCATGTAAGCTTGATGTTGAGATAACTGTTGAAGTTCAGTGGTCTTATCTTCTAGTCTTGTAGAAATTATTCTTATGTCCTCATCTTCCATTTCTTTATCATTTATTTCTTTATTCTTTTTCTCCATGATTTCACATAACCTGAACGAGTGAATTTCTTGTTCCTTTTTCAATTTTCTCACTTCTTCTTGTAGAGTGGCATTTCTCAGCATTAGATATTCTATAGATGCATCTACTTCTTCTAAACTTATTTCTTTATATAGATCTTCTATTATTTCTGTTGTGTAGATATTTTTATTCATCTATATAGCCAACTATTTTCTTCTTTTCAAAGAGTGAATGAGTTTTTCCTTGAGTTTGTTGACTTGATCCATAGCCATGTATAGATCAAGTTTGTTATTCTCAAATAGCATCTTTAACCTATACACTTACATTTCCTTAGATCTTTACTCTCTATCTATTAAGCCTTTGATATGAAAACCTTACTTAGATACCAATTGTCAGAAATGTAATGACAAGAAGGTGACTAAGAGTTGGTGGGGGAGGGGTGAGCTACGAACCACTTCAAAATTTTCACAGTATTTTATTTTAACTTAACTTCTTTATATTATCTAATCTACTTTCATGCATGAAATTAAAAAAAAATAAAAAATCAACACCATAACACTTTGATACAAGAAATGGTAACCTAAAAACACTCCAAGTTGATGGTAAAACTTGTTGGAAGATTGTATTGATGATGATATGTTACATTCATGACTAAGTTTGTCATTGATCTCAACATAGCATGTTTGATGTTTTCTATGGTATCTAACAAAAGAATAGTGGAAAGATCAAGATGCTATAGATGGCTAGTTGAGCACGATAACCACTAGAGGTTATGGGAGATACTTATGAGTATTTGATAGATGTAGTTAATGTCAAAAGTAGAAAGGATAAGTCAAGAAGATGTTATATAAGTTTCGGTGATGTCTATTCTAAGATAGAGTTTACAAAGGCATGTTCTAGTAACCTTGTTATATCTCTTAAGAAAATTTGATATCTTGTGTATTGAGGTTGAGGACATGGAGAAGACATGTTGAGGATGATGCAGCTAAGCTTGCTCATCATAATATTGCATGTATGGAAAGTTATTCAAGTTGCATGGTGGAATATTGTTATCACTAAGTGTAACATGTTCTTAATGTGGTCCTATAATAACTAATTGAGAAGGACTAACAACCAACTCAAGGAATTGTTTTATAGACTTGGTATAAAGGAAGGATATTTTACTTTATCATGGCATGGATATATGTGAATTTTGAATGTTCTAAAAGTAGTAAAGAGTGTGAAATGCGAGGTTGAGTAGAGTAGTGTTGAAGTGAAGGAAACTTCATTGCCAAGGTTTTGCTAAGTGATTTGAGGTTTGGTATTTGGATTTGAGGCTTGTGACCTAGTCTACAAGGTCTAACAATGATTGGTCCAGTTGATAGGATAGAGTAAGAAACAAGAAAAGAAGAAAATAATAGTAAAATATTTGTTTGAGTAGTGAGCTCTTCTTGTAGTTTAAATTGCATGTTTGGGAAATGCACTCTTCTTGCATACATTGTACCACAACTCCTAATAGGGTTGGAATCTCCTAGGATGGATTCAAAGTCTCCTAATAGGGACTTAGTGTACAAAATGTTGTAATAGACTCACAAAAGGGTCCATCCTATAACACAGAATATTCAGATTAATACATCATCTTGTAGGCATCATTCCCACTGGGGTTTTCCTTCTGATCAAAGGTTTCCCTAATCAACATTTCTGGTGTAATTATCTATGTGCATCATTTTATGGTTGTTTCTTACTTTGATTGAATGGTTTAAGAATTCAAATGTTTTAATTGTTAGATAACTAATTCAACCCCCCCATCCCCACCTCTCAGTTATCTTGGTGGAATATTGTTTCTAAGAATTGGTAGTAGAGCATCAGGTCCTTGAAGAAAAAGTTTAACAGCTTTGGGAGATCCATAGAAAACATGTTCAGGAAAGATATTTTGAAGTTTGATGGAAAAAAATATAATGGATAGAAGGAAAAGATGAAGATACATTTGCTGTGTATGGGTTTGGGATATTGGATCTTGACAAAATCAGTGAAGAAAATTATTGAAGAAAAGCATTTGGAAACTTACACTGAGGTAGAAAGAGATATTTTCATGTGTGACATGAGAGCTAGAGAAGCACTATTGATTGCACTTCCTAAAATTGAGTACAATTAGGAAAAACCACTTGCAAATTCACATTTGATTTGGAAAGCTTTGGAAAATAGTTTTAAGGTGATGAACACTCTAAGAAGTTGAAGCTACAAAGTTGGATTTGTGCATTTCAAGATGCTAAGATAATGGAAGATGAATCTGTAGGAACATATATAGGTAGGATATTAGAAATTACTAGAAGTATTAAAGCTCAAGGAGGAACCAAGGATGATGATGAAGTTATATGGAAGATAGTGAAGACTCTAACACCACCATTCAAGTCAGCAGTTCAAATGATATAGTTGTTGATATCATATAACAAAAATTTCACAAAGGAGACATTGCTTGGAAGACTTGAAGCAATTGAGAATGAACTTAGATAGTCCAGAGAATTGGCTAGAATAGAGACAACTTTTAGTACCTTAACTATTCAACCTAACCTACCAAGTGGCACAAGTGTTTGAAGAGATTTTGCTATTAGGAATAGATCTAAAGAGGATAGAAAAATTGATGAAGTAGTAGCCCTTCTAGTAAGAAGAGAAAAAGGAGGTAAGAAAATATTTAAATGTTGGACTCATGATGAATATGGTCATTATGTATCTAGGTGCCCTAAAAGGGAGAAAAATTATAAGGAAAATCATAGGCATAGAAAAGATAGAGTTTTTTTGTATTCAAATGAAGATTATGATTCTAATGAAAAGCATTAAGTGCTAGTGATGATGAAATTGGATTTGTGGTAATTAAAGAAGAAATTCTAGAGAAGGTAGCTTTGGTATGACAGGTTGAGATGAAATCTAATTGGATAATTTACAGTGGTTGTTCACATCATATGATTGGTGACATGAATAAGTTTGTTGACTTCAAAAGTCAAGATGGAGGAATTGTTAGAGTTGGAAACAATGTGGCATGTCATGTAAAAAGTATTGAATGTATAAACCTTGATGGTAAAACTAATACTAAGAATGTATACTTTTTTGATAGTTTAAAGAACAATCTTTTGAGTGTTGGACAACTACTATACAAAGGTTATCAATTAAAATTCTTAGAAAAGACATGCAAGATCTAAGATAAAGATGGAAGGGTAATTGGACTAGGAACTAGATCTAGAGGTAATTTATTTCAATTGAGTCCTACTAAAATGACATTATTGGTTGCAAAGATAGATGATCTCAATGCAGGAGCTTTCACAAGTTTTAGTCCCACCTTCTTGCTTCTAATACTAGACTTAGATCACTATTTAAAGAACAAATGTAGGGCCTATGCATTATACTTATAAAACTAAGATAATTTCTAAAAGCACAATTTTAGATTATAGTCATTGAAAATAACTATCACCTCTAGAAAATATATAAAACATTGCACTTGAAAAGGACTTTATATGTGTCCAAACCAAGCTATCAAAGTTTCCAATTGCAAAAACTAGATAGGAATCTAGTTTTAAAAATCTAAAAATTTTGATTATAAAAATAATACCACGTCTAGAAACTTTAGGAAATTCTACCTAGAAGCATAAAAAATGCTCCAAAAGGAATAAAAATGGAGAAATACAAAATTAAAAACTTCAATGGTGAGGCAAGAATTCTCAAACCACTAATGACATCAGCATATGGTTGTCAAAGAAAATAGCCTCTAACCCTAAGATGATGTGCAAATGGATGTCAAAATTAGGAGTAAAATTTGGAAATGATGAATTGGCAACATCAATGTGTCTTGAGATGACAGGGTAATTGTGATGTAGCCCAAACACCTTCCAAAACAATACTCAAAAAACAATAACACAACATAGATTTTCAAAACACAAAATTCTTCATTCAACTTCTCCAACTCTATTGTACCTTATAATGAAAGAAAACACCTAGTTATTAATATTTTGAAAAATACCATATTTAGCAAATTTTTAGAAAAAATAGAATTTTCCATTTTTGGTAATTTTCAAAATTCATCCTACAAATCCTAATTTTTCCTTCGAAAAGACCCGACTAAGGCAAGATGAATTGCCAACTAATCTATGAAATCAAAGTATGATTTCAAATTTATTAAAAAAACAACTTTCTAAAAAACTAGAAAAAAACACAAAAACTCAATTTCATAGGTCAAGATGAAATTTTAGGCTCCTAGAAAAATGTTGAAATGACCATCTATTGAGCTAGGCTCATCAACAATCCAAATAACTCCTCCTCATGTGACTACCTATAAAATTTCAGCCAAAACCCATATCCAAGTCAAAAGTTATGACTCCTAGAAGTTGATACATCAAATTGGAAAACAACTTCTTAGTGCAAGGAAAAGTTGTAGGGTAGAAATGTTCACCACCAGATTTGGAAGACCTATTTTCATAAGATGAGCCATCAATTTTTTCAATAACAACTCACCAACACTGAATTTTTTTTTCACATTTCACCGAATCTAATATCTGTGTCGATGTAGATTTTCCATTTTCTAGAGTTTGTAGTATGACACCAAGCTGAATCTAGATTGTACTAATTAAAGAGGGCCACATTGGTGACGTTTTCCTTCTCGATAAAGGTGATTCAAAAAAATTAATATTAGAGGTGATTTTCAAACAATGATAATTCACTCATCCGGAATTCTTTTTTTGTTTTTTTTTCGGGGGCAGGATGGAGTTCCATGATCTAGAGACAATGTAAGAAAGGCAACCAAATATGCTAACTCGATTAAGATAACCTATCACTTACACAATGAACTTGGGTATTATCACATGTGATCAAGGGAAAACATGAAAATGCTAAGATCTAGAAGCTCAATTAATAGCACAAGAAAGAAAAAATAATATGATTCTCAAATGAATTGATTCATAGATTATCAATATAAAATAGTATAATGAGATAATGAGATACAAGTGTTGAAAATAATTGTTCAATTGTATATTATCATTGATGTTACATAAATGTTACATTCTAATCAAGCAGTGTCAGTAGAAACTGAGCTTAGAATACTCTAGTATCAACCGAGAAGAAGTTTATAATAAGCCATGTTTAGTGATCAAGTGGAGTAGTTGTCACCTTTACATACTAATTATTCACAAAGTTGATAGCATCATCACTCATACTAAATATGTGCAACCTCATGAAGGTGTGTCATGCTAGAAAGTTCTACTTGTTCATCTTGGGTACATCTATCTTATGGGTCATGATTTTTAGCTTTAAGTACCTTCAAACTTTTCCTTGTAAGCACTATGCTCTAATATCAATTGTTAGAAATGTTTGGAATAATTGAGAGGGAGGGTGAATCAATTATTCAAGGTCCTTAAGTACCACTTGAACAATTAAACATTAACACTTACTATTCCTCTTATCTTGACGTTGCTTGGTCTCTACTATAAAACTATCTTAAACATAACTTGATTTGCATAATGAAAATATTATCAAATGTCAACACATAAAGAATTCAACATAATTTGACACAAGGATTTTACATGGAAACCTAATTTAGGAAAAATCACTAGCAACATGTCACTTATTTTTCACTCTTTCAAAGTGAGATTTGTTAAAGGTTACAACACACAAAACACATTGTTAAATGTGGCATTGTTAAATTTTGTAATCACCCTATTAGGAGTGACCTTGTTAGAAGACTTTGATCATTTCATTTAGAATTTCAACTAGTTAAAGGATTTATACAGATTGTTAAGCCTTCAAATTTATGTTAGGTCAACCTCTCTCAAAAGAATTTTAATACAAATTGTTTACAATGATTAAAAATAAAATAGTAGGTTTTCATCTGTGTGATATCTTTTTTCAATTCTTGTGTTGATACACTAATAAGCCTCTCATTTTCATCTCTAATCTAAATTTTCTTGGCAACCCTTCAAGAAATAAGTCCACTCTTATCGACAATTATCAAGCCTTATGCTCAAATTCACTTATCAACATCAGCATCATCTTTGCAAGTTTTCTCCTTTAGCTTCATCTTAACTAACACAATCTTGTGTGCCTCTGATCTATCTATATGCCTTTCTTATAAGCATCACTCACATATGTACACACATTTCTTTTGTTTGGATCTATACCTCTTTAAATAGGAAATTCTTACTTTATCATTTTCCGTCATCACCATAGATCTTAGGGTCTACGATCAAGTTCAATTGATTCATTGTACTTGTCCATCTTCTTGATTGTCCTCTAGCAACTTTTCTTGAATTTACTTGTTAGGTATTTAGCTAATCTTGTCCTTTAATTAATTATTCAACTCGCAAATCTTATCTTGAGCATGGTTTACATCTCCTAAGAAATCAACTATGTCAGCTTGATCAATCACAATTTCCTTGAATTCATTCGAACTGCTACTCAAAAATCTCTAAATTCAGATACTTGTTCTTCATTGAATTACTTAGTCACTATAAATCTTTCTGGCTTAGCATCAACTATCTTTCTTGGTTGATGCTAATGTTTGGTCAACACTAGATTTTCTTGACACTAACTGTAGCTTAGTTGACACTCGAATTACTAGGCATTCCTTGCGATTTTACTCTATTGCTCAACATGGCTTAGCTTTCTTGACATAAAAAATCACTTTTCTTTTTCAAATCCTATCTAATCAAATGTCCATTGTAACTCCCATTTCATAAATTAACATTTTCTCTAGGTGCTATTATTATGAGAAACTTCTCAAATCCTCTTCATCAATCAAATATATATATGACATTTTAAAGATTAGGTAGAAATATGTCTTATCAATAGATTTGACATCATTAACACAACACCAATTATTCCAATTGTAAGTTTCCAACATAAATGAGCTAGATTTCATCTTTAGATTCATTCTCTTCATCATTTAGTTAATGATCATGCTTACAAACAAAGACTTATGAAAAACATATTGAAATTTTTCTTAATTAGTGGACATTTTATCAAATTCTATATTTAACATGTTTGGATCCCCTATCACAAGCTATCTTTCACCTAAGATAGCACTAATATACATTAAATTCCAATCCATAATACTAGTCACCTTTATTTGGGCTGAATAGATAAAGAAGATGTCAATTGGCATAACTCAAATGCTGATTGTCAAGACTTCTATGCAGTAAGGTAGAAAAAGAAAATGGACCATAATTGCAATTATTGAAAATGGTATAAAATATGACTACATTTAGTTTGATTCCCAATTAATGAATTTTATAAAACTATTTAAATGTCTCTAAAATCCCATTTGACCTCTGTGTCATGTCCTTGGAAATAGAAAGATGAAGCCTTCTCTCAATTTTCTTTACTAAACACATTGCTAAGAATATGACTTCAAGATTTGGTACACTCTTTTATGTTCTTTTCCTCATAGCTTATTTGCTTCTCTCTATTAAGTAGATCCATTTTTCCTCAAAGAAATAAATCACCAATGTTAATAAAAAAAAAAAGTAAACTTTTTCTTCAGGCAAGAGACTACAACACAATGATAAATTATGAGTCTCTAAATTGGGGGGTCTTTGGTTTGAATATACTCAAGATTAACTAAAAGTAAAAATTAATTAACCAAAAAAAAAAAAAATTAACCTTGCCTTTGGCTTCTTACCATTTTAAAAATAGCTACATTTCTCTAGACTTGATGTAGTTGTTATAACACTATCAACTTCCTAGAGTATGGATACTAATTGTTAAATTAATTAGTGACAAGATAGAAAAGAGAATTCAAGATGATCAGACAACTTATAGAAGTCTGAACTAACTTCCAAGATACTAGTTACACCATTAAGTTTTTTGAATGTGGTGTTAAGATATTAGCTAACTTTTCTTTGTTAAGATGTCATACTCTATAATCTGTAGAACATCATGTCATGTCAAAGTAGTCACAACTATTATCAAAATAGTAATCATACAATAGACCTCAAAAAACCTCTTAAGAATTTGCAATCAAATCCAAACTATAACTAATTTTGTGGGTCAATGCAAGAAGTTGGGTCTCACTTTTGGCCAAAAAGTGAAAGTATTTTTTCTATTTTTGAAATATTTTGTCAATTGATGCAAAAATTTGAGCCATTTAGAGATTAAAAATAAAAGAGTTTAGAAATAAAAAATGGTAGTCTCTTAGATCTTCTTTCTAAATATATAATTTATTTGTATACCCATATGATAGATTTTTTTTTGCTATGGATCTTTAAAAACCACTTTTTCAAAATGCCTATTTCAAGACCATACCACACTCATGTACAGACACCATAATTTGACACAACTAAATGAAGTTTTTTGAATCCTTTTAAATGGTATTAGCTTACACACCAAAGATTGATGAGAATATTTTTCTTGAATTTCTTAATGAATATTTTTTCAATTATTAATTTTTAATTTTCTATAAAGGTAAATTTTAAAATCTCTCATGTAGAAACACCATAATTTGATCAAAATTTCACTTTTAAATTTTTTTTTTTCAACCTCAAAAGAATTTAATGTTGATTGATTACATATAAATTAATTTAAGAAAAAATATAAAATAAAAAAGTTATTAAAGTTTTAGTGAACAGTGCTATTTTACATTTAGGTACCACCTTTGATTAAAAAATAATATAAAAAATAGTAAATAAAATCATTACACTAAAAAATTTATATTCTTGAATTTAGGATAGTGAGAGCTCTAATGAGTTTTCATTTTCTAAAAAAATTTGATTGGGAAGACCCTCTAAAAGTTATGGCATGGCATGAATTTGTCAGCTCAATGCCTTCACCAAATCTTGAGAGGCCAAGGCATAGGCTTGGTCTCACCAAGCCCGTCACATACCAAAATCTAAGGCACGCAAAAATAATCTTGCCTCATGTTGTAAGAAATGGGCACCTGTTATTTGAATTTAAAAAAATGGTTACCGATTTTAAGAAAACTAAAGGACGCCTGTAAAATCCCCTTTTATGAAATGGGTACCTATTTTTTACTTTTAAAAAATGATGGACAGTTTTTTTTAAAATGGGTGCCCATTTTTTAAATTTAGGGTTGGGTACTCGAGTCAAAAATGGGTGCCTATTTTTAAAAATTGGATACCCATTTCTAAGAGGTATAATTCTGCAGATTTGACTTCTACGAAATTGTGACCCAACTTTGTGCATTCACCATTGTATTAGATCACAACACTATCCAAGAGATAGAATTTATAAATCAATCAAGAACCATTAACTAATAGCTATCTTGCTATGGTTTATAATTTTTCTCGTTTCTACTATGTGTAGTTTGAGTATTCTCTCTCTTGGTGTGCATAACAAGTATAAAGCAAAGCCATATTGTGGTTTAAAAAATTAGTATCATATCATTGTTTAGTTTATGTAATAGTAGTCATAGTATTTTTACTAGTCTTATTTTATAACTTCTACCTTATTGTCATGTTAGTTAGCTCCTTTCCTAGACATTACTCAGCATGACTATTTGTAAGATTCTTAGTAGTGGGCTTCTAATTTTCTAGGGAGGACAATGTGAAAAAGAATTTTTTGTATCTCTTACCATCTAAAGAGTGCATTTTCCAATATAATTTTCACAAATCTTGGTTTGGCATCCTACTTGTCAAATTGCATAACCTCTTTAGAATCAACATTCTAGAGTCATTTTGAGTTATTTGTATCACTTGTTGGCTAAAGCATATTTTTTCCAATGTAATCCTAAAAAACCCTAATTTTACCTCATTCTTGTCTATTCTCTTAAAATATTTATGATCATCATGCCAAAGTGATTCTAGAGTCTTATCCTAATTTTCTCTTTGACCTATTCCAACATATGGAGTCTTCAACCAATTTTGATCTTTTGTATAATACTTTTTTGCCAAGCATAGATTATTGAAATATTTGATGAGTGAGTGGTTTCTCCGTGAGCTAGATGCCCACCTACCACTTTGACATGTTGTAGGTTCAATAGATAGAAACATTAAATGTAGGTAGGTGAGTTCAAATCTAAAAATGAGAGGGAAAACATTTTGCAGTAAGACAAAAGGAATAAATATGATTCATTCAATCAGACCAAAGAGTTAGAGTAGAGGAAAAGTGTAGAGCATAGAGTAGAGATAGAAAGATGATCATCATATCATAATCAGAGGTCAGAGAATAGAAGGTAGTTTTAGTAAGAAGACAAAGGTTGTAGCACCACGGGCCTTGATCTCTTTGTTCTGTGTGAGTTTGTATTGATTTTTCTTGTGAAGTAGAGATTGCTCCAAGTGTTATTGTATGCATTCAATCGTGTTGTAAGTTTAAGTTTAAAGTTTTATCAATTTGAATTTTTTGTGTTTTCTACTTGAAGCTAAATGTTCTCAGATTTTGTAATAGTTCTTTAACCTAGTTGAATAGAAAGAAAACAAGTAGGCATAAAAATCTTTGTCATCTCCTCACCATTCTTCATTGCATGGTATTTCATATTTGAGAATTTGATATTTAAAAGTTTCATCATTATCCTCTCTACATTTTAATAGTGGAAAAGTTTTGATAGTAAGTCCACAATTAACACACTCAGTTTACTCCTTAACTAAGCTCTTCCTCTGTCGACTCCGTTCACTCTTACCAAGTTCACTCAATTTCTTTTGTTGACCAAGCCCACTTTACATCTTTGCACTGAGGTCCACCTTACTACAGTGATTGAGCTCACTCAAGATATATTGTGTCAAGTTTCCCTTTCCCATCAAGCTCACTCAGCTCCTTCTTGTGTCGAGCTAACTTGACACCTTCTCTCTGCCACTCATCACCCTCTTGTGCCGAGAAAAATTGTCACTCAACATCTTCGGTTGCCAAGAAATTTCTTAAGTTTGTGATTTATTTTTCACATTGTATCAGATCTTTGAGGCCCCACATCCATAGTGAGTTAGGGAATTTTTCTGGGTTTATTTGACATGGCAGGAGATGTAGGAAAGATATGGTAGTAACCATCATTCTTTAATGGACAAAATTATGATACATGGGCAAAGAAGATGAAAACCATAATGGTAGCTAATGATTTGTGGGAGTTATTAATCAATGGACTAAATGATGTTATAGTTCTGGCATTTTTTTTTTCCCTCACAAACCCACATAAGACTTGGATGAAAGAGTCAAGGAGAAAGGATATGAAAGCATTAAGTTTGATTAAGGAAGCTATGATAGAGATAGCCTTTCTCAAGAGATCTAGAGTTTCTTGAAAAGCAGTCATGGGATGTCTCGGTTGATGTATCTTCAAGTACTTTAAGCAAAGTGCCAAGTATCATTGAGGAGGAGGAAGACATTGGTGATGAGTAGGATGATGGAGCAGCAAACATAGATAATTTCAGACAAAGACAAAAAAGCAAGTAATCCCTTACATGTCGAGTGATAGCTCCAAGCACTTTAAGGCAGCCCCAAGCTGGTATGCAAAATAGTAGCAGCAGCAACACTAAAAATTTAGATCCCACTCTCGCCTCCCTATTGTCAAGAAAGACTAAAATTCTAAGGGAGATATACCAATATGAAAGGTATGAGGAAGATTATGATGAGAGTATTAATTTTGCATTATTTCCTCATAGTGATCCAATTTACTTTGAAGAAACTACGAAGGAGGACAAATGGTGTAATGTCATAGATGAGGAAATAGATGCTATTGAAAGAAATGAGACATGGGATTTAACTAATTTTCCTCCCAATAAGAAGGTAATTTGAGTGAAATGGGTTTACAAGATAAAGGAAAAATAAATAGGCATAAGGCATGTTTAGTGGTCAAGGGGTACAAGCAGCAATATGGAAGAGATTATGATGAGACATATGCCCTGGTTGCAAGAATGGAAACTGTGTGTGTTGTCATAGTAATTGCAACCCAACACAAATCTAAGGTATATCAAATGGATGTGGGATCTAGCTTCTTGAATGGTGTATTGAAAGAAGAAGTTTATGTGGAGTATCCACCAATTTATGAGGTCCCAAGTGAAGAACACAAAGTGTATAGATTGAGGAGAGCTCTTTATGGGGTCAAGCAAGCACCATGGGCATGGAACAACATGATTAACTCATATTTTATAAAAAAATGGATTTAGCAAAAGCAATGGTGAGCCCAAACTCTACATCAAGATAGAAAATGGTAAATTGTTGATTGTTTTCTTGTATGTTGATGACTTAATCTTCACTAAAAATGATAATTTCCTAATTGGTGAGTTCAAAGAAGCCATGAAGAATGAATATGAAATGATAGATCTAGGTCTCTTGAAGTATTTTCTAGGCACAAAAGTAAAACAAATCTATCAATACATCTTCATTTCTCAAGAAAAATATGCAAGGCACATCTTGGAGAGATTCAAAATGTAGAATAGTAAGGTAGCCCCAATACCAATAGCGGAAGGTCTAAAATTGAGTAAGAAAGATTGCAACAAAAGTGTGAATCCAAAACTATACAAATGTATGGTTGGAATTTTGATGTATTTTACACCAACTTGGTCTAACATGATGCATGTAGTAAGTCAAATTTCCATATTTATGGAAACACTAAAGGATTCTCATTGGCAAGTGGGAAAGAGGATCTTAAGGTATGTGAATGGTACCAAGGGATTTGGGAATTTCTATATTGCAGATAATGATTTTAAGTTTTTTAGTTATACAAATAGTGATTGGGCTAGAAGTGTAGATGATAGGAAGAGCACTTCTAGATACATGTTCTATATGGTATCAGGTGCAATTTCATGGGCATCCAAGAAGCAACCTATTGTTTCTCAATCTATAGCAAAGGTTGAATACATAGTAGAGAATGCAACAACATGTCAAGCTATTTGGTTAACAAGGATCTTGATAGATTTGAATGAAAGGAAAGAGGATAGAACCACAATCTTTTATGAGAACATCTCCTCAATTTCACTATCTAAGAATCTAGTCTTCCATGAGAAAAGCAAGCACATTGAGAGTAGATATCGCTACATCAGAGAGTTGGTAGAGAATAGAGATATCAAGATGGAATTTTGTAAGTCTGAGAAGTAGTTAACAGATAGATTCAATAAGCATTTAGGAATTGAAACTTTTGTGCGCCTAAGAAGAAGTCTTGGTGTAGTTGATTAAAATCAGGTGTCATCCTTATTTTTGTTTGGCTCAAGACAAAGGGGGAGTATTGAAATAGTTGATGCATGAGTGGTTGCTCCTTGAGCCAAATGGCCACCTACCACTTTGACAACCTGTAGGTACAACAAATAGAAACATTAGATGTGGGTAGCTGAGTTCAAATCCAAAAATGAGAGGAAAAACATTTTGCAGTAAGACAAAAGGAATAAATATGATTTATTCGATTAGTCCAAAGAGTTAGAGTAGAGAAAAAGTATAGAGTAGAGAGTACAGATAGAAAGACAATTAGTATATTAGATCAGAGGTCAATGAATAGAAGAAATTTTAGAAAGAAGGAAGAGTTTGTAGTAGCATAGGTATTTTTCTCCTTGTTCTCTATGAGTTTGTATTGTTTGTGTTGACTTGCAACTCACTTGTCAATTTTAATTATGGGTATTGCTAATATTTTCTTTTTCTTGTCACTTTTTCATTGAGATCTTTCATTTAGTATTTATGTTATAAATCAATGTAGGAATGAAAGAAAAAATTAAGCTTGAAATATTTGAGTATTTTAAATTTAAAAATTAAACATTAATATATAATGTTTAAGAAATCCATCAATGCATATTATGTTGACAGGGAGAAGAAAGAAAATGAAATTACATCCAAAAGAAGAAATATCAGATATATTCAAAGAAGTAAAGTCTAAACATCACGATGAATGTGGAAAATTGATTTAGAAACTTTATTGAACAAATAGGATGATCAGGTATTGTTTAAATTTATATCAAAATTATTTTGGATTTGCTCCAATTCTTGAAAATATTCATAAGAATTCTAAGTCAAGAAACTCCTTTTTAGGTCATTGCATTCATCAATGAGATATTTTCCAAGGAATATGGTGAGCCATGATAATTCACTATTCTATCCATAGGTTACGAGGCATCAACAAAAATATATCCAATTTTATGTCTTTATTGTGATTGACAAGTTGGGGATATTTATAATCAGCCAATTAATGGATGGGATGTGCTAATACTAATAGTTGAATTGATCTGACATTTTCACTAATGATTTTGGAATATTCTAAGAAAATATTTGGATTTATTTTGGAAAGAGGATTCAAATATTAGTTTGCATGTTTTATTTAAAATTATGGGAGATATTAATCTAGAGTTGTTTTATTTATTCTAGAATTATACTATTTCATATAAATTTTATTTGTTGTTTATTTCAAATTTATAGTGTTTATCTTTAAATATTAATATTATTAAATAATTTAAGATAAAAAGTTTTCTATAAATAAATGTACAAGTCTTGCATGTATTGTTTTCATTGTGACTAGGCTTAGAGCATGGTTATCGTGTCTCATGGAAAACAAATATGTCTCTTGTAGTCTAGGCAATAAATAGACAAAGTTTCATAATGGGAGGTGGGAGACCTATTCATGGTGGTGCTAGGGTTAGTAGCTCAAGTAGTTCTAGAAGCTAGAAACCTATTCTTGGCTTCTCTAGTGATCCCTCAAAACCCCTAGTTATAGGCTCATTTGAGTTGGTGTCCGTGCCTCTTCCTTTGACTGAAGCAAAGAACACAACCTTTATAAGGGTTTGTTGCAGACGTGTGGCACACATGGGTTTGTTAGATGATGGTTGTCTTGCATTGTATGCAAGAGTGTGTTGTTAAATTTTTTCAAGATGTAGGCAGAGAAGATAGTTTGAAAAGGAGAATGTAACAATTTTTTTAAAGCATTTTGAATAGGTGCATGTTCATCAACCCTAGATGCTATGTTATGTTTCTATGGGTATTTTAATGACAATAACTCATCCTCCTCTGAGCTTGGGAAGAGGGCCAAAAACAATTTTGGGTTTGACTTTCAATCCATCAAAGAAAAAAGAAGGAAAGAGAATGGTGGTTTAGATCGAGTGATGTACATGTAAGAAATATGGAAGGCGAATAATGGGAGTGCTATTAACACTACATTTTGAGTTGCTTGCAGGAAAAGTTTTAGTTTCTACCTTAGAGAAGTTGAGGAAGAAGTGATTAAAAAATAAAAATTATTGCATGGAAATGGGTGATTGAAAGATTTAACATTTTCAGGCATTCCTTGGAGAGCGATACATGGTTGGATAAAAAAAATGTGAAGTCCTATTTTGGAGGGTAATGTTTAGATCTATTTGAGTGCACAAGGTTTCTTTGTTTTAAGTTTTGATAATGAGTTGGTCAAGAAGAAAATATTTTAAGAATCCATTTGGAGTTGGGAAAATATATGTTGCTAAAAGTATGGTATCTGACTTTTAACCCAACCATTGAATCTTTCAACAAGATTCCTTTGTGAATAAGACTTCTAAACCTTCCACTTAATTGTAGTTTGAGTCATGTCTTGGAGCCATATGGAAATACTTGGGTAAATTTATAAATACGGATGTAGGTTGTCAAATGTTTTTAACACTTTATGCTTTCTTGCATTTTGATTTAGGTTGATGTTATGAAGGCCCTCCTAGTCAAAGTGTCACTGCAACTAGTGGACTGTGAAGGAATCCCTTTTAGGTGCAGATGATGTTTCCAAAAAAAGCATGTGGTCACTAACTGCCCAAAGAAGAGTGTGACTAAACATGTGACTTGTTCTTGTTCATTTATTTATATTAAGTAAAATAATATTATGTTATTCTTGATTTTTTATTAGTAGAAGTTATTTTTTCTAGTGGTATTTTTATTTTGTCAATCAAGAAAATCTATAAATATTGCATGTGGGCATAGATGAGCACAAATCTTCCATTTACTTTTTTAACACTCCTAATTTTATTCAACATAGGATTGTTGGTATCTTGCAGTTTTAGGTAGGGTTGCTTCCTTTGACTTATCTTGGCATCCCTATTATTCTTTCTAGGTAGCCACATCTCTTCTAGAAAAATTTGATTACCAAGCTTCAAGATAAGGTAAATCATTGGACTCATAGATGGCTTTCTACTACCGCTCAGGTTACTCTTCTTCAATCTATTATCAATGCTCTTCCTACTTATAGAAGCATGGTTCAAGCTGCTCCTATTTACTTTCTCAAGGGGTTTGAAGCTCTTTCTCAAAAATTCCTTTGGAGTGGTAATTTGTGTAGCACTAAATGGAGCTTGATTAGCTGAGAGACTCTTTGTAGGCCTAAAAAGGAGGGTGGTCTTGGTCTTTGATCAACTCTCTTGAGTAGTCAAGCATTGGCTACTAAGCTTTATTAGCGATGTTTCTCTAGACAACATCAACTTTGGGCTTGTATTATCACCCATAAATATTTTTATGGTGTTGATCCTTGCTCTATTTCTACACTTCCTCTTGATGGTTGTGGTTCAATGGTCTAGCATACTCTAAAGACTGGCATTGTGTTAGTCAAGAGAGGTTTGTTCTGGATATGTAAGGGAGCTATTAAGGCTTTGTTTTGGTTAGATGCTTGGGATGGATTCCCATCCATATTATCCATGTAACCTCAACTTCAGACTCTGTGATTCTTTTCATGTTGCTAGATGGGATAAAGTGGCTCATTCAAAGACTCCTTATCAATTGGGACCTATTGTTGGTTACAGATGGAGGTAATTGGCATAGACATGGATCATCAGGAGCTTGCTCAGATTTTGGTCTCTAGAAAGTGTTCCTCTTTGCTAGGTCTAGATGTTTTAAGTTGGGGATGTAGCTTGTCTGGTAAATATCATGTCTCTACTGGGTATCAAGACATAACTAGACAATTATTTGGCAATTTTGAAGTCCCTTGGTGGAAGCAAGTTTGGAATAAAGTTTCTTGGTCCAAGTGCAATTTTTTCATGTGGCTAATTGCTCACAATTATTATCTTATGTGGGATAATCTTTGTAAATGTGGATTTCAGGGCTGCTTTTTATTGTGTTTTGTGTGGTAATGGGGAGGAGTCTATCTCCCACCTATTCTTCCATTGCTCCTTTTCTACTTGGCTATGGAAAATTTGGTAGAGTGCTTGGGGTTTCTCTTGCAAGCATGCTTCCTATTTTCTTGAGTTTTGGGCCCACTTGCGTAGTGCTCCCTCTGAGTCTTCTCTTCCCCATAGTGCTTGGATTTCTTGCCCATCATTCATACTATGGCATATTTGGTTTGAGAGGAATCATAAAATCTTCCAAGATGTTTGGCTTGGTTTTATGCATATTTGATGGAAGATCTCACATTCTCTTTAGGAAACTATTCAAGTGAAGTCTGTGCTAGATCGGGGTATGGATCTGATTGATCTTTTTAGATGTAATCGCCTCAATTTTCATCTTCAAGATGGAGTTGCAGCTCAAAGGTATCCAAGAGTGACTAGATAGCCTCGACATCAAAGGAAAGGTTAGGTGAATAAAGATGGGCACTAGAATCCTCCTCACCCCATGGAGTTCTAAAAATTAACACTGATGGTTTTTCCCATGGGAATCTAGGCCCTGCTGGTATTGGGGGAGTCACTCGTTGCAGTTCTAGTGATATTAAATTCTTTTTCTCAATACATAAGGGTGATTACCTTAACAATGTCATGGAGGCTCAGGCTATTCTATATATTGTGGAACAATTTTCTTGCAAGGATGACGCAAGATTATCTATGAGTTTAATTCCCAAGTGGTGGTGAACTTGCTTTCCTCACAGAACCTTAAGGATGTTAGTTGGTAGTTGACCACTGTTGTTAACTAGCTTGTTCTCTTTTGTACCTCTTTTGATTTAATTAGGTTTACTTACATTCCCCATGAATGGAATAGAGCTACTGATTGTTTAGCCAAAAGGGCTTCTAGAAATGCTTTAGGCTCTAAATTTATGGATAGGGGGTAACTTCCCTTTGAGATTGTGCAGGAATTTGATGAACTTGTTGCTTAGGATAGAGCTCCTTGTTGAGCTCTTTTGTTGTATTTTTTTAGTATTAATAAATTTCAACCCCTCTTTTTTACAATAAAGTTTGCACTTCTACATTTGGCCTACATTAATAGACATATGGAGATAATAAAGTAGTACTCTGATAAGAAAGATATATGCAGTGTTAAAAAACCTAATATGGATATCAATTAGAGTGTGTAGAAACTAGTTTATCAAGGTGCTATGAATGTTGAAGCTTAATCTTTACTTTGTGCATCATGGATGCCAATTCAAGTACAATTTACTCTTCATTTGTTGTATTCGTTGTATAATGATTTTGGGTTTCTATTATTAACTTTGTAATTTTGAAATAGGGTCATAGGATATAGAGGGAAATATATTAAGCCTCTGTCTAAGCTCTAGAGCATTACAAAAGATGCTCTATGTGTGGAGCTTCCTACCAGAAGTAGCTCTATTGTACCAAACATGGAGGTTTTCCAATTGTTCAGTTTTGCCATATTTTTTACAACTAGTAACCCTAATAATTCTAGGATCAAGTATAGCCCCTCAATGTTCTATCAATGTAAAAAGGTAAGCCAATTAGGATCATTATTATGCTTTCCTTTTATCATCCTTCACATAGTCATACGACTATGGAAATTTGATTGATCTTCAATAAGGTCAATATTTTTTAGGTTACCATGCTTGATTTTCTTAGGATGCCATGGTAAATGATTGAGTTAGTTTGTATTTGACAAGAAATGTTGGGGCCATAATTTGTGTCATTTAGATTACTCTACCTCAAGTTTAGGTTTGTCTCTGCATGCTCTGTAGTGGTGTATTTTGTGTAGTGAATTTGCATAGTTGAATTTTCCCAAGAGACCCTTTAGTTTTAGTTCTCTACCATTGCTATTTTCTTGGACAGCAATGTGAGCAGCTCTTCAAAGATTATATATATGCTACATTTTTCAATTGGACTTTTTGCCAATGTGAGGTAAGAATCTAGGAATAAGGGATTGAGATGAGTGGCTAGGATGGTATTCGGGGCAATGTTATTGTACTGGGGAGAGGTTAGCATGATTTTCTTAGCTTTTTTCACATCAATTTTATTTAAAGTGATTTGCAAGAAACCATCTTAGTGTAATATCAAATTTTTGGTTCTTGAAAAAATTTGAATGATGTGTGGTAGAGATGTTTTTTTCAAAAATCACTAATAGTTGGACACATTGTTGTTGATGAGACTTTTTCTACCTTGTCCCCTGCATGGTGAAAAAAAGCATTAGACTTGCTCATAGGACCATGGTATGATGTATTTAGTTTCACTGTACTCTGACCATGTGTGTTTTCAACTTTTTTTCTTCAAGCCCAATCATGTTGGAGTTATATTCAATGCTAGTTTGTATCAGGTTATAATTATTATCTTAATGTCTTTTGGCTTCAAGATGCGGTCTATTGTTGATGTGAACCATAATTCACTCTCACATGCTAAATAATCTTGTGGGAAGTCTTAAAAGTAAGGTTGTCCTTATAAAATAATTTCACTTCTCTATCCTCCTTAGTATTTATGTTTTTAAAGTTCCATGAATATTGTTAGTTTTGAGAGTTCATGTGCATCTCTCATGTAGTTTGACTGTTAGTTGTTATAGAATGAAGCACTCCCTTAAATTGAGCTTAGCTGAATCCTTTAGCCATCATTTTTTATGATCTCAAGTAAATGAGGTGAATGGACAGGGGGAAAGAGAATGAGAGGAATGAGAGTAATTTGTAAATACTAGAAACTCTAGAACTTAGTTAGACTTTTGTGACCTTGGGATCTCTTGGAATCTATTCCCCAAAAGATCAAGTTAACAATACACCTATTATGCATTCATTCACACAAAATGATAGGTAACAAGATTTAGGAAAATGTAGTCTTTGATGCTCACCACCATTTATCTTACAAGAAGGAGCTATACTTTTTGAAGGTACATTTAAGGATTCTCAAAATGTGATATATTTTAACATATGGAAGAAAATTTGGGTTGACATGAACATGAACAACACCAAACATTTGAATTATTAATTTAGTTTCTTGAATAATATATTCAAGGAAAATATATTATACAATAAAAAATGTGGTGCACTAAATGGGAACAAGTATAAATGATGAAGAGATTTTTATGAACTAGTGTATTGATTGGAGATATTGGCTTCATGCACTGACATTCTATGTAGATGTGAGATAAGCGGAATTGTCAAGGATTTCAAATGGAGAAATGGGCATGTCTCCTGTGTATAGTGAGTCTTGGCATATTTTCTCAAATATCATGCTATTTTCACCCTAATTGTTGCTTTTTTTGTGATTGGACTCCTCCCTTTTTTTTTCCATTTGCATTGGATCTCTGATATGGTCGTGGCCCTCTTCTTTTTTACTTAATGTTAGAGCATGTAAACTTTAACATGACCAATCAAGGGGACTAGTCAAGGAATCCAAAAGGGGAAATGTGTGTCTCTACACTCTATGGTGAGTCCTTGCATCTCTTCTCAAAGCTTTGCTCCCCTTCTAAGCTATTATTCTGATATTGATTTTGATTTTTCTCATATAGACAATGAGAGCAATCAAAAAAGTGGTGGAAATGATTATCATTCTGATGTCTTCAAATTTGTAATAGTTCTAAAGCATGAAACAATGAGATTTTACATGGTTCCTTAAAAAGACATGACTTAGAAATCACCATAGAAAGACATATATTCCAAATTTTGCTCTATCATATCAATTATAACATGAGTCCAACTATGCAGAAAGAAGTTCAAATAACACCATTTGGGAAAAGATACTTTAGTCACATTGATCAAAGAGTGATATGAGGGCTATACTAAAAATTAAAAAACATACTACATTTTATTAAGATAATAAAGTGGAAGTTCACCAAAAACAACATCATCCATCGATGAGATTGTATCATAGGGTGGCCAAACACTAAGTGTTAAAATCTCTAAACTAGTATTATTTCATAGTGAGTATGCATTGGTAACCATCCAAATATCTGTAATTTTTCATTTGCCTATAATTGAGTTAGGATTTTTGTGTAGCAACAATCTAATTAATTTGATTCCTTAGACTTTTTAAGGGATTGTAAGTTTTGTATTATTTTTCTTCTAGAGAACTTATCGTTCTCACATTTTTGGTCCCCACTCTTGGTGCAGCCTGGTATGGATGTTACTGGAATTGTTTCTATTTTTATCAAGGGTTGTCTTGGAGTAGTTTCATGAGCATGTGGTATAGAACCTACAAAGGTAATTGATATATTTCACGTAGGAGTTGTTCTAAATTTTTTTAATTGATGAATTAGATGGTATTATAATCATGTTTAAGATTTCTTAGGTGATATTGCTTCTTTTTTATTTATTTTTATATTTTACATATTTGGTCCCCACTCTTGGTGTAGCCTAGTTGATTGACTATTTTTTTGGTGATATTGCTTATATATATGCACACTAATATATATTTATGTATATATACAAGCATATACATACATATATAGACATACACAAGTATCATTGAAAATTTGGCTAGAAGGATCCATGAGGATGATATAGAGTTGTCAATTAAAAAAGCATATACTACTATAAAGAAGGAGAAACATAATACTTGGTTTTGGATATTTGGGCTTAGAAAATTGTCCAAGTGCTAAACTAGAAAACACTAAAAATATAAGAAAACATGGAGAAAAAGGTAAGGGAAAAAATATTACCCTTGGATTATTCACAAACCCTCTTTCCTAGTTTCTCGAATTTTAAGAAAAAAACATCATCCATGCAAGAGTACATGAATGATTTATATAAGTTATCCATGTGAATAGACAATCAAGAAGATGTTCAAAGGATGGTTACTAGATACGTAAATGGTCTAAACTTTTCTATTAAATATCAATTGAGCATGCATCATATTAATGGTATGGAGGAAGCCTACCAGCTATCTTTAAAAGCCAAAGAAATGAAGAATAGACACTATAATCCAAGAAATAGAGGAGAAAGAAGAGGTTCCTAAACACCATTTCGAGGAGGTTCTAATTATGACCGAGGAAAGTTATGCCAATTACTTGAAAGAAATATAGATAGTAGACGAGATCCTCCAAACTAGGAAAGAGAAAGGGGAATTTTAGAGAGGATGAGGTTATGGTAGTAGAAGAGACTAGGAAAACCAATAGAGGCCCTCCACATATTTCAAAAGTGGAGAAGAAGGACACAAAGCCTTTAAATTCTCCAACTATAGCATGATAGAAAGAAATCAAGCAATACAACCTAAAGTGAAATTAATTCATATAAAAGGGGAAGAGCAAGAATTTTCACTAGCTATGGGAGTAAGTCTCATGATGAGGTAATCAATGATCATTCTAGAAATGAATGAAATTCCTACAAAAAATTCTAATGATTCGTGTCTTTAGACCAACATCTTTAGAAGTAGATGCACCTCTAGTCGAAATGTATCTCAACTTATTGTTGAAGGGGGTAGTTGGGAGAATATGGTCTCTAGTGAAATGGTAGAGAAACTAAATTTACAATGTGAAAATAATCCTCATCTTTATTGTATTGCATTGTTTAAGAAATGAAATGAAGTAACTATAGATATAAGATGTAAGTTCAGTTACCATAGAACAATTCTATAAGGATGAGATATGGTGTGATGTTATCCATAAGAATTATTTTCATATATTTTTGGAAAGACCATGGAAGTATGATAGTAAGGTCATACATGATAGGAGGAAAAATACTTACACATTTTGGGAAGATGCACTAAAGTGATGTTGTGTTCTCACAATATACATCGCATTTTGAGTCACAAAATGGGGATTCCCCCTTCTTTTTAAAAGATACCTCTTAAAACACCTAGTTAGGTGCCTTGATTTATCATGATCTTCATCTAATTCTAGGTTAATCCATTGTACCTAGTCGAGAAATCTTGAGCAATATTAGAAGATTAAAAGACAAATTTTGTTTCTTCTAAGTGAAACTTGCACACAAGCACACTATGCATACTTTTGTATATGCACCAATTATGTTGCATGCACATTAATATCCAATTGAGGATGTGAACATGTGCGCCTACACAAGTGTACACTATAGGAGGTGCACACCATGAAAATCCCCAAATATAAATACACCACCACCCTTTATCATCCTGACTCGATCACTTTGTGCCTCTTAGAGTGTCGCACTTACACACCTATTTGAGTTCCACATCTTTGTGAGGTAAAATGCCAATAGGAGGTGTGTACACATGCATGTGCATGCCCTTGTCCATGCATGCATAGATAATAAACAACCCCAATACACACGAAAATATAAGTGTGCACATGCCTATGTGTTTTATGTATGCAACTATGAACATTTCCTTTACTGAATTCTTAAGCCCTCAAAAGTTCACATTATGCACCATGCACACATGTACTAGTGTGCTACATGTTCAAGGTTCACATGTGCATAGTATATATATAATTAGAAGATTTCAATCAAATTCTTCTATTTTTTTTAGTCTTCTATTTGTGTGAATCACATTTTAGGGTCGCCTTAAGTTTCCATCATCAAAAATATTGATTTTTCTCTTTCCTATAGATAAAACAACATTGTCTTCATCCTCTATGACCACAAAGATTGTTCCAAAACAAGTTTATTTAAAGTATCAAGGAGTACCATGGAAATCTTAGATTAGAGACAAGTACTCAGAAATTCAAGACATGAAATTGGGACATATTGACTCATACACCTTTTTTCTATTATGTAAAAATCCCCAAAAAAGGCTAGTTATGGTTTTGTCTTTGATTAGAAGTGAATTAGTAAATATATCTTCTCATCAAGTGTCAGTTTAATTATCAGAACTAATTACGATTCTTGAACACCATTATGTGCCAGAAGAGAAAGTAGTCAAGAGCATGACTGGGGAAATTTTTGCCAACATTATACCTCAAAGATTGAAAAGGTGTTTTATCTACCATGGGTGGATCAGTACCTCCAAATTACCTATGACACATGGTAGATAGATGGTACTGGGAACATGATTCAAAAGAAAAGGAGTTGGTACAAGGGAAGTACCTTATTGACAAGACAGCTTTGAATGGGATAAGTGGAAAGGTCAATATGACCTAAGGCTAGATGATAGATGGTATTGGATACACTATAGTTCTTCTTAGTAGATCCATGGGCTTCCTTGTAGCTTGTCACCTAAATAAATGGATGTTGCACTTTATAGAAACCTATAGAATGGGGAAGATGCTACTACACTCAACAAAAATCTTGATGAACATTTGATTACTATAAAGAATAAACCTCACTTCTCTATGACCTCCTATATAGTATATCTTATAGCACCAAGACTCATAGAATACCTAGGGTTGTATAGGAAAGGAAGCATGAATGATGCAAATTCCTAGTTGCACATAGTCTATCCTCATCTTGTGAAGAAGAAGGTCACCCTAAAGAGTCTTGAATATAGTGTGGTCAATGATGGGTTCATATTTTCCACCATTCAATTCATGGAAGGAGATTATGCCAAGAGGATGTCAGTAGAAGTAGTGGTGAGGATAACATAAATTTGGACTCATTTGATCCAATTTAATAAATTTTCTTATATCCAAGTAATTGGAACTCTCTTGTTCTTAAAGAATCTCCCAAGATACCCATTAGATAGATTACTACTATTTGACATAGCAAGACCATTGACCTCTACTTATCATAGGGTGAGGAAGTAACATAAGAAAATAGTGACTTGGCCAATCACCATTAGAGATTTTGAGGTCAAACAAAAGAAAGAAATTGCTACATTTCATTCCAAATAGGACCAATATCCTCTTGAGGATTATAATCACCTCACTTATAATTTGACAATATTGGAATGGTGCAATATCTAGTAGGAAAGAAGTTTATGTCTTGAATAATATTATAAGATCATTGGATGAACTCTGTAGATGACTATGATGTCTCAATTATCTAGACTATTGTAGAATGAGTCTATAGCTTGCTGAAAAGTTTCTTAACCTAGAGATCCCTCTTAAGGCATGGAACCAAGACACCCTTGATGTACTAGATCCCTTATACAATAGGGATATGATATATTAGAGGCCTATTATGAATGTAGAAATTGAGCAAGAAGAAAATGATAGTATTCAACATTAGAATTGATAGGTTATCAATTTAACAAGGGAATGGGTCAAAAAGCCTTTTCATCTAGACATAGACCCTCAAGCCTCAACTCTTGAAGCCATAAATTGACCTAAGAAGGGAAAAGGAACCAATATCACTATGCCTACCTACCCTATGAAGTCACTAGTATGGAAAGAAATGATACATCAGCATGAGTGGGAGGCAGATCACTTTTAGACCAAAAAAGGTAAAGAGAAATAAGAGAAAGATGGTCAATTAGGAAAGGGACAAAGAAGAAGAGGCTTAGATAGAGCTAGATACTCAAGAAGAAGAATCTAAAACTAAGCAAGAAGAGGCCCAACCAAAAAAAGAGGAAGTATTAGCACTAAAAGACCCTACAACAGATGCCTCCCATCAGTACCTTAAGCAACCATAACTGGTATAATGGTGGTAGGATAGAAGAGTAGGAGGTTTAAGAAAAAGAGCACTTCATCTTCACAAGTTCTCAAAATCATCCTCAAGGAAGAAGATGAGGAAGAAGGAGAGAAAATAAAATATATCACCTTAAATAAAATAACTAAATTGGATAGAGTCATGGAGGAAGAAAGGAGTTTGACTCAAACACTGCCTTCTACTCCTCAGGCCCTATTCACATTGATACCTTGAAAGAGGAACTATAGAAATGGATCAAAGAAATGGCAGGGAAAGGATTTGATGTTTTCAACATCTCAAATTTTGACTTTATGCTAGTAGGGATTGAAATAATAAGAGAGAATATACAGGATACTCCTCAAAAAGAGCCCATGGGAGAATATTTATATCAATTGCCTCCTTTACCGAAAGGGCCTCCTGGTATCTATCATCCACCATTAAAGGATATTTCATCGATGCCTCTTCAATTGAAGAAAGAATAATTCTCCCTACTTCCTTTGATAGCTTGAGGCTAAGAAGTAAGCCTTAGATGAACAAGAGTATGTTGAGTTACATACTATGAAATATCAAAAGAAGAATAGATTGTTGAAGAAAGGAAATAAGCTCTTCCATGACAAAGACTAAGACCTAAACCTATGCTGATATAGAAACTTAATCCAAAATCATTCCTCAACATGAGAAAACTCCAAAGAGAACTAGTAAGGGGAAAAGACTAACTTTAAAATTGATATATTTGGTACAATTTTTGTCTCCCATGGGAACAACATCATCATGGTTATAGAACGAGGTCTTATTCAAACAAATAAGAAAATTAGAGCTGATTGAGGAAGTGGGTATGGTGGAGTTGATTAAAGTGATTAAAACTCTTGAGCTACCCAAGAATGATGCTAAAACACTAGATTTCATCATGAAGAATCAAGACCAATATCTATTGGTGCATATTTCCATTTCATCGCCTCATACAAATGCAGAAGAAATGACTCCAAAGGACTATCAAATGAATGAAATAGTATTAGGAAAGCCCACTATGGATACAACAAAAAAATTAATCACCATGTAACTTAAACAAGTATTCTCACACCTAGATAAAGGTGAGTCAAAGCTTTTGGTTTTGAGGAAGAAAAATGAGCTACTAAGAGGATACTTGAATGAGATAGTGGGTCCCATAAACCGTGATCATTTGAAACTTAGTCTAGGAGAAACATTAGAGAGAAAAGACATGTGGAAAGCCTTAGGATAAATTGGATCAATTTTGGATGGTTGAAAAAGGTGGCATGATGGTTTTGATGATAGAAGAGTATAGATAATAGAAGTTAATTTAAACCTTCTACACAATATCTAGAATCATACTCACAAATTAGTTAAAATGATAAACTATTAAAATCTGTTTGAAAAGATCATTGCTGAAATAGATGATTGAAAGAAGGAGATTGCTGAAGTAGAGAATGTGTTTCAAGCATTGTTTTTTCATTAATGTCAAACATGTTATTTTTTGGTAATACAATTGCTTATAATATTCAAGTACTATTACTTAGTTGATTGATGAAGAGGATTTCATTAATAAGATGTAAAAATAGCACCTAGAGGAAAGGTTAAGTTATGGTTATGTAATGAAGTACAAGCATTGGTTAAGACAATGATGAAAATGATGTATTGATAATCTACATAAGGTTACAAAGGCTAGCTACACTTAGAAACTTTAGAAGATCAAGTTACACAAATACTATCTATAGAGCTTGACCGAGTTGATAGTAGGTGCTAGAAAAAGTTAGTACAAGCCAAGCAAAAATTAGTTGGAGCTATGTAAAAGAAAATTCTAGTGTGTTCTGAGTAAAATAGTTGATGTTGAGCAACACAGTATGTGCTAAGCATCGGTAAATAGTAGTTGATGTCGAGTGAACTCATAGTGATGCTGAGCAATGTTTTACTTGTGTGATTGAAAAATTAAAAGATTCACCAAATCTGAACTAACAAGTTTATTTTCTTGAAGTCCTCTAACAAGGCCTACTTTTAACAAGGTGATTGAAATCCCTTAATTGGGTCACAGATCTATTATTAAAAAGTCAAAGATTCACTAAATTTTAGCTAACAAGTTTGTTTTGTTGAAGTCTATGAACTAGGTGGAAGATAAGATTGATGAGCTAGTGCCATAGAATTTGAGGTAAACCATTTCTAGGTGAATCCAAATGGATTCTAGGAGAAGTTTCAAGAATAAAAATGGAATATGAGGTAGATACATTGTATCCTACCTAATCTATCCAAACCCTAAAATGGACGATAGAAAATGGAAAAGTATCTTAATTTCCTATTTATAGGAATTTTTGATCATTAAGCAAGAGAGAGAGAGATAGGAGAGAAGGTTAGAAAGACAAGGAAAGAAGAGAGGAAAGAAGGAAGACAAATTGTCAAGGACTCTACTTTGTCAAGTGACCAAATAGATGATTGCATTGGCATACTAAGCAAGAAGGCTTAAGGAGATATATGCTTGAAGGGTGAACAAGTTCTTAGAATTCAAAAGTATGAAAGCCAAGAAAAATTGAGGACTGAATAGTGATCTAAAATCTACAAGAGAAGTTGTAAGTTGTATTAGATCAAAGCTCTACTATTACTCTCTAACAATTGTATCAACTTAGAGTAAAATCCTATGTACTAATGTTGATTGAATAGTGATTCAAAAACCCTTTAACCAAGTGGCATTGCAAATGAATGCTCTAAAGTCCTCTAACAAGGCTCACTTTTAATAGGGTGATTGAAATCCGTTAACTGGGTCACATTTAATAGTGTGTGATGTAACCTTTAACAGGGTTGGCCTATCATAGGGCATCACTTTAGAAGAGTACTGGTAGTTTTCCCAAATTGAGTTTCCACAATAAGTCATTGTGTCAAGTGTGTTGATGAATCTTTATGTTTCATTTTTATATTGATGAAAGTTGATTTAACAGTAATCTACAAGTTTTAGTGATAAGCTTCGATGCATGTACAAATATGAATTTTTAATGGGTTCACTAAGCTAAGTGAGAAAGTTTTATTTGTACATCTAGACCTTGAATAACCAATTCACCCCCACTCACCCCAGTTATTCTAAATAATTCTAACATAAACCAAGATATTGGACTAATGGATAATGTATCTGCCTCGTCCAATTATTTATAAAAATCTATTAATGGGAGAATGTATTGAATGTTGATGGAGGTATATAAAACTAAAAAATTATATAAACTAGATGATTGGATTGAGAAATTTTCAGCAAGAATAAAGTTATGGAGATGTTGTATGAAGACATATAAGAAATAAGAAGTAAATCTTAAGAAAAATGTTTGGAAGTAGACAAATATTATAAAGCCACTAACCTAGAGATTTTTTAGCATGAGTCAAGAAATCAATTTTATTCAGTGCAGAGGGTTGTCCAACTTTTCAAAGCATTGTTTTAGGTTGCTTCATTTGAAGCTAATGTTGAATAAATTTTGAAGAGTGAAGAAAGATTGTTCAAATTAGATTCCAATCTAGAAGACTTTACGAATAAAAGGATACAAATAAGTAACTATCGCTAGGTGGTGTGCAATAAATATGAGTCATTAGACTTCTCAGAGGTTAAGGAAGTTATAGAGATAATTAAAAAACTCAATTAAAAACATCCACACATCATTTTGGTATAAAGGGACAAAAATCCCAATCCTGGAAATTAAGTTTTGACACTTAGCAGTTTGGTATTTTTGATCGTATCATAAGGTGCACTTTTTTAGAGGTGTTCTTTTCACAAGGTTTGCCAAATCAAGAGGTGCACCAATCATTTTGAAGATGAAGTAGTGCACCAAGAGCTAATTTCCAGTTACTACTTTTGAGAATTCCATGAATTAGAAACATGTTTTGACAGAATTCAACTTCAAGAAATAGTAGAGAAGGTCAAGCTTCTATATTTAGAAGTATTAGTGACTCCTACGTGATATCATTAATTCTCTCTTCTTATCTTCTTATCTCCTTCTTTCATTTATTTAAGTCGTGTAAAGGTTCATGTACTCATTAAATGATACAAACAAGGGTAAGACCTACTTGGCACCATTTAGAGAGTCAGTTTAGATGTAATCAGCTTTATTTTTATTATTTTTTAGCTAAGTGTTTGAATTAGAAGAGCTCTCACTCTTGACACAAAAAGAGGAGATAATTTCTATTAAATACATGGATGTAAGATGTATCCAAGGTTGATATTTTGATGCAATAATAAATATTATTGGTGCTCTCATTCTAAGTGTAGCAAATCTTGTTGGGGTATTGTATTTTTTGTGAATGCATGTTCATGAATGATAATGGAGCTATCTTTTAATTCTATTGTTTGCCTTATGTTAAAAAATTCCACAAAAGTGACAAAATGGAGAAAGTTTCACTATTGTTATTACATAGCATTTTTTCTTGTGTGAGCACACTTTCTATGGCCTTGCAATTTGATGAATTGTGAAATATCTTTCAATTTTAAGAAAATTTATCATTGATGATTACATCAGTGGAGTTGAGGAAGCATTTCTCCTAATTTTATTAGTTTCCTATGAGATCTATTTGATAATTTAATTCAAAAACATGTTAATTTGGCTTATGTCTATTAGAAATTTCTCTTTTAGTAATTTTATTTTAATCTCTTGTTACTTTGTCTTGATCATTTTCTTTTCAAAAATTTGGTCAAAAATTCATGTAGTTGGATTGATAAGAAATTCAATTTATTATAAAACAAAAAAAATAAAAAATATAGTATTTGTTGTTATGTTTTAGAAAAGTTGTACATAACTGGTAGATTCTAGAAAAGACCTCCTTGTGAACATTCACATTTATCTTATTTGAAATTACCCATAGGTTGAATAAAAGCCATCTAGAACCTTGGAGTTGGTCATTGATCGACTTTTTAAGAGAGAAATTTGAGAAAAAAATTTCCATTAGTATCATGCAAAATAATAGCTCAAAAAGTGATTCATCTAACACTTAAGGATGAAAAGAAGAATGAAACCATGTTGTTTGTCAAATAAGGTGTCAAAGAAATGGAAGTGATAGGATGATGTTATGCACTCATAGTAAAAGGATGAGAAGAACAAGAAAGCGTGGTGTTCATATTGAATTACCTGATAACTTGCCACAAAAAAGGGATATTCAACATCTTGTTGGCCTTATTCCTAGATAAACTCTGCCTAATCAAGAAACCTATTAGGATAAGTTCAGCAAGATGGTCTACAAAAAGGTGGGTATAAGTGGACACCTCTTTTTCTGAAATAAGGTAAATTTGAAATTGGATGATACATTTGAGGTTCATCCATTCTAAATGACAATATGCATAAAATATACAAATTGTATTTCTTTGAATATACTTTCCAAACTACTAGATTTTATACAAAATGGATAAGATTAGCTAGGTCAAAGGATGCACACACAAAAAATAGTTCCTAATTGTTTTAGAAAACATAACATAATTGTTTTAATGTGCAGCACAAAAGACACAGTTATATTTAGTATTTTGAGAATCCTATTGATAGGATAATAGGTAAGAGTTAAATCTAGAAATTTTGTAATTTTTTTAATTTTCTACAAAGTATTTTTTGTTATGATTTATTGTACTGAATACATCCTAAAATTTTGGTACATGTTCGTGTGCTGAGCATAACTTGCATCAAAATAATTGAAAATGGAAAAAAAAATTACAACTATAATGAATCAAGTGTAGAACAATAATATATAACTTTTATTTCAAATTTGTTTAAGTATATTAAAAGTTATTAACAAAATGGTAGACATATGTTTGTGAGGAATGTCAAGTCATTGGTAAAAGTAATTAAAGTTTGAACTATTAATATTGTCCAAAAATAGAAAAAAATACATGGTTAGAAAGCTAAGAAGATGTGTAATATTATGGTTATAATTTTAGAGATACCCACTTCACCATTAGAAAACAAGATGAGTGCAAAGACAAGAATTCATCTTAGAAGATGAAAAAATGTCTAAAGGAGAGAATATGGAGGTAAAACAATCTCCCAAGCCTTTGGGTCATTTCTATATGCTATAACCAAGATATAACCCAATTGGGTTTCTAGGAATCAAATAACCTAAGTGCTTTATGAAAATGAAAAATTGTATTCAAAACTTGATCGGGTTTTGAAGAAATAACAATAGGCTTTACTCCAAAAGGAATAACATTCACATACCGAGTCCAATTGACTTCATTCAAAATGAATTGGAAAGATATTAAAGAGATCTAAAAGTTAACGTAGATAAACCAATCCCATGTTATCAAAATTTATTTTCCATCAATTTAAATTAAGAATTTTCTAAGATGGGTAGCCATTATTTTCCGAATTTGTAATCAATAGGTAAATATGAATGCTAACATATTTTCAATTCCCTCTCTCTCTCTCAAACACATATACACTCACTCACTAAATAAATAAATAAATCATAATATATATCTCTTACTAACTCCTAACCTCTTGCATTCTTTAACTAACACCTAAGCTCTCTCTCTCTTTCTCATCCCTAATCTCTAACCACTTCTCTCTTTATGTGAAGTTCCCATTTCAAGGATCAAATTTCAAGGACAGAGAGGGGGGTGTTATGGATTAGGGGTCAAAGAGATATGCGTAAGGGGTCAAAAAGAGGTTATATATATATATACATATGTATATATACATATATATATATATGTATATATGTATATTGTACATACATATATATATGTATATATGTATATTGTACATACATATATATATGTATATATGTATATTGTATATATATATATATATATACATATACATATATATATATATGTATATGTATATACATATACATATATACATATATATATACATACATATATTATATATACATACATACATATATGTATGTATATATATGTATATATATAGCCAATACTGGCATGTTGTGATGGTTAAGTTGTTACGTTGTTATCATTACCATCAAGGTTCAAATCTCATGGGGATGAGGTCCCCCGTTTGTGGCCTCACTCGTTCATAGCTCCAGGTCAAAGTGTTTACCCTTCTTTAAAAATTAAAAAATGTATATATATATATATACATATACATATATGTATATATATATATACACATATATGTATATATATATATGTAAATATATATGTATGTATATATGTATATATATGTGTGTGTGTGTCTGTGTGTATGTATATATACATAAATATATATATATATATGTATATATATATGTGTATGCATATATATAGACACACACACACACATATATACAAATATATACATATATACACATATATACACATGTACAAATATATATACACGTATATATATACATATATATATACATAGTTATATATAGAGAGAGAGGGGGAGAGAGAGGGGGGGGCTTTGGGATTACTCAAAGAGAGAGATTACTTAATGGTAACAAGTTAGAGAGAGAGGGGTTAGGAGATAGTAAGAGATAATCTTAGGAGTTATTTAGTTAGTGAGTGAGTAAGTGTATGGATGTTTGAGAGAGAAATAATAAAAAATATGTTAGCATTTGTGTTTACCTATTGGTTACGCATTTGGAAAAAAATGACTACCTATTTTAGACTATTCTTAAAAGAAATTGCTGGAAACTATAATTTTTATGAAATGGGATTTATTTATCTACATCATGTTGTAGATCTGTTCAATATCTTTCCAATGCATTTTGAATAGAGTCAATCAGACTCTGAATATGAAAGTTATGGCTTCTGGAGTAAAGCCTATTTTTACTTCTTCAAAACATGATTGGATTTTGAACAACCTAATCAAGTTTTGAAGAGGTTTTTCATGTTTGAAACCTGATTGGGTTTAAAAAATTGTTCAAATTTTTTTAATGTATTTTAGCTAGGCTTGGTAACCAATCTTGACCACTTTTTGAAATGTTAAACAACCCAATTGGGTTATTCATAACCTACTCAAGTTATTAACATTTTTAGGATTTTCTTGTATGGTGTCCACTAAATTATAAACCATCTTGGTGCATACACTCATAAGTTCAATCCAACACAACATACATAGTTAAATAAAAAAGTAACAAAACTAGTGCAAAAATATTTGGTCAGAGAAAGCATGAGTCCATGTGCATTACCTATATTGTTGACTCCAAAGAAGGATGGAATGTTGGGCAATGTGTAAGGATAGTAAAAATAATAATAATATTACCTTTAAGTACTTGTTTCCTAATCCTTAGATAGAGGAGATAATCTCTAAATTAATGGGTTCTAAGTTCTTTGGAATAATTGATATTTGAAGTGGATATCACCAAATCTAAATTCGAGAGGGAAATGAATGGAAGACAACATTTAAGACAAGGGATGGTTTGTATGAATGGAGGGTTATGCCATTTGGACTTTATAATGCACCTAGTCCACTTATAAGGTTGATGAATGTTATGTTGCAGCCTTACATTGGTAAGGTTGTTATAGTTTATTTTTATGCTATCATTATCTATAGAAAAAGAAAAGAAGAACACTTACAACACCTAAAAATTATCATAAGTGTACTAAGGAAAGCAAAACTTTATGAAACTTTGAAGAAGTGTAGACTCATACAAACTAGTTTGACCATTTTGGGCTTTGCCATTTCTAAATATGGTGTTTAGATGGATTCAAAAAAGGTCAAGGCAATCCTTGAATGGGTTAGTCCTTCCGACATAGATGAGGTAAGAATCTTTCATGGATTGGAAACTTTATACTGAAAGTTTATTCAAAATTTTAGCAATATTGTAGTCCCCGTAATAGATTGTACCAAATGAAGGGAATTCACATGGACAATAGATGTTGAGTAGAGTTTCAAATTTTTGAAGACAAAGGTAATTGAAGCTCCTATATTGTGACTTCTAAATTTTGACAAATTTTTTGAAGTCGAGTGTGATACTTCTTATATTAAAATAGGTGTTGTTCTTAGCCAAGAAGGTAAGCCTATATATGTCTTTAGTGAAAAAAAAAAGAAGTGAGAAAGAATTATTTTACCTATGATTTGTAGTTTTATGCAATTGTTAAAGCACTAAGGCACTGGAGGTACTATCTAGTCCCATGAGGGTTTGTGTTATTTATTGATCATATTGTTCTAAAATATCTCAATGCACAAAAGAAGTTTAATAGCTGACATGTGAAGTGAGTATCTTTCTTAAAGGGATACACCTTTGTTTTGAAACATAAGTTTGGAAAAGAAAACTAGGTTGCTAATGCATTGAGATGATATGCTACATTATTAACCACCATGGAAACTAAAGTCACTACTTTTGATAGTATGTAAGGCTTTATATGAGATTGATGATGATTTCTAGGAAATTGTAGAATAGTTAAAGACGTCACTTTTTTTTTAAATAAGATTATACAAAAGGTGAGTATTTTATGGAGGATGGTTACCTCTTTAAAGGTAAACAACTATGTATGCTAGGTGGATCTATGCAAAAAAATATTATGAAGGTATTTTATAGTGGTGGAGTAGTCGGAAACCTTGCAAGAAAAAAGTAATAAACTTGGTTGAAGATAAGTATTATTGGCCTAGGATAAAGAGAGACATCACTAAATATGTCACAAGATGCAGATTTTTTCAAGTGGCTAAAGGACATTCATTGAATATAGGACTATACATGCCTTTACCAATACACACCGAACAATGGGATGATTTAAGTATGGATTTTGTATTGGGTCTTCCACACATTAAAGGAGGTAATGATTCTATTTTTTAATTTGATCAACTTTCTTAAAATGGTTCAATTTATTTCTTGTAAAAGGACCAATGATGCATGTAGGATATCTAAATTATTCTTCTTGGAAGTTGTCCATTTACATGGTCTTCCAAAGGCCATTACATATGATAGATATACTAAGTTCTTGAGTTATTTTTGGAGGACTCTCTAGAGGAGATTGGGAACCAAGTTACAATTTACTAGTTCCTATCATCCTCAAATAGATGGGATAATAGAGGTAGTCAATCAAAGCTTCAAAATTTGTTTACAGTACATTGTTGGTGAGAAGTCCAATTAGTGGGGCATAGCATTTTCTTGGTATAATTTTCCTATAATATTTTTTTTAACAAATCAATAAGGAAATTTTATTTTCAAATTGTTTGTGGTAGGAACCCTCAAAGTGATCTAGATCTTGTGTCATTGTCATTGGGAGAAATAATTAGTGATGATAAAGTAGCTTTTGTTGAACATGTTCACTAGCTCCAAAATTATTTTAGACAAAAATTATAGGACACTAATGCGAGCTACAAGATTGCTACATATTCTACTCAAAGAAAACAAATGTTTATTGACGGTTTAATTGAGGTGTGAATGGTTCCCTATGGACACATATCATAAATTGAAGTATGAAAAGATTGGGCCTTTCAAAAGATCAATTATAATGCGTATGCAATTATCTTACAAAAATATCTTGACATCTTTCTTGTATTTACTGTTTATTATTTATATGCATTCTATGGAGATTTTCTAGAGATAGATAATGTACAGGGAGTGGATTGGCCCCAATAAGAAGAGGGAAAATATTGTGTCAAAATTCTTAATAAGAAGACTACCTCCACACGGCATGGCCACCATAAAAAGAAATACTTGATATAGTAGGATGGGTTATGTTAAGTAGAGACTACATGGTTATCTAAGTAAGCAGAAACTGCAAAATAATTCGTAGATAGTCATTTATAGCGGTTGCATTTCTTTAAAGAAGGGAACAATGATTGATCAATTTCCAGGAGTCATAACTTTTGACTCGGACTTTTTTTTTCTCTCAATATTTTTAATTGGATTTATTAAGAGAATTTTTGTGGTTTGAAAATTTACACCTTCTCTATTGTGTTTTGAAAGGTTTATTTTTCAAATTTGGAAATATCTATTTAGGCCCCAAAAACTTTGTTTCCATAATATTTGTGCCTCTTTTAAAGTTTATTTTTAATAATTAATTCAAATGGGTATTTCAAAATTTGAATATTACTTGGCAGATCTAGTCATCATAGTTTAGTGAAGGTACAATCTTATTTTCATATTTCTAGGAGTTAATTTTGAAGGTTATTTGAAATCAAAAATTCTAAGATTAATAAAACTCTTCCAAACAAGGTAATTTTCAATTTTTTTGAATTGGGAGAGATTTTAGTTATTTAAGAAGTTATAGAATAGTGTAGAAAGGAGGATGGTGAGTGGAAAATATGTACGTTTTGAAATATGTGTATTATACCTATATTTTGCTATCTATTTTCTTTGTATAGAATGTATTATTATGAATAGATACTTGGATACTACACCAATTGTGCTAGTATTATGTTTAATTTTTATTTTAATCATATATGAAATTTTAAAGATTGTTTTTTATTAAGTAAAATAGGTTTTATAAGGATGTTGAAAGTTGAAAGTATTACAACATATTAAAAATAAATGTTTTCAATAAAGTCCAACTAAAATGAAACAGCTTAACAAAAGCCAACCATAAGACTAGCCCACAGCTAGTAACAAAAAACCAAAATAACTAGATCAAAAAAGAAACAACAACACTAGGAAAGAACATCAACCTAACTATCAATTGTATTTTTCAAAAGCCTACAAGAATTCTACAACTTCAATAATCTTCATGTTGTTCACGTCCTCCTTGTCCTAGTTCTGAGTATCCACCTGGTCTTGGTTCTGAGCATCCACTTGGTCCCTGGTCTCTTTTAGATAATCCTTAACCTACCCATTTCCCTAGTTGTCCTTCTTCAGAACTTCCGTACCAAAACTAGCACTATTCAGTGATTCACCCAGGCTATAAATATTTTCATTCAGGGTAGTCAAGGTGGCGATCACTTGAGTTGCAAGGTTGTGGTGGAAGAATGAAATTTTAAAGATTGTTAATGATATCCATAGTTGGGAAAAATTTGTGTTTAACACCAATTCACCCCCCTACCCCAAGTATTCTCTATTTCTAAGAATCCATATAAGAGCATAGTTACTTAGAGAACACCTAACAACTTGAGTAAGATCTCTATGGATATATTGAAGAACTTTATTCTATGTGTAACACTAATTCACCTCCCCTAATATATTCCAATCTTGAGGAATATATTGAAGAACTTTTGTTTTGTATAGATGAAAGAAACAAAATAAAGATTCAATTTAGAGATGCACAAGACTTCATTCAAAATTTAAAGGAGATGACTGAATAAAATAATTCCAAGAAAAAAGAGTCACGTGATTAGATCAAGGATATTAATGAAACTTCTAAGCTTAAGAAGGAGAATGGGATTCTAAAGCATGAACTTGAGATCACCAATCTTAAGATTAGTATGGTGGAAGGGGTGAGTGCATGAAGATGGTGAACAAAAAGGGGGGAATAAGTGGACACCTTATTTTCAAAATTGGGTAAGTATAAACATGGAAGAGACATTTGAGGTTCATCCACTCAAAATGAAAATATGTGTAAAATATATGAATTTTAGTGCTTTGAATATAATTTATAAACTACTAATTTTTTTACAAAATGGATAAGATTAGGTGGATCAAATCCTTTGCACACAAAAAATAGTTCCTGATTTTTTTAGAAAATGTAACATAGTTATTTTCGTGTCCAACACAAAAGAAATATTTATATTTAGTATTTTGCATAACCCTTTGGAGCAATGATAGTTAAGAGTCATATCTATAATTTACATTTTTTTTAAAATAATTTTTTTATGAATTATTGAACTAAATATATCCTAAACTTTTTGTACATGTTCATGTGTTGAGCATAACTTGCATCAAAATAATTGAAAATGGAAACATTTTTTAAAAATGTGTATAGAATCAAGTGTAGAACAATAGTATATAATTTATTTTGAATTTGGTTAAATGTATCAAAAGTTATCAAAAAAATGGTCGGCATGTGTTTGTGAGGAATGTCAAGGCATTGGTAAAAGTAATTAAAGTTTGTATTGTTAATATTGTCCAAAAACAGAAAAAATTATATGGTTAGAAAATTGAGAAGACATATAATATTATTCTAATAGTTTTGGAGATATCCACTTTGCCATTAGCAAACCTAATAAAGGAAAAGATGAGGATTCATCTTAGTAGATCAAAAAATGTCTAAAAGAAAAAAAATTGGAGGTAAAACGATCTCCCAAACCTTTGGGTTGTTTCCCCATGCTATCACTAAGTCATAACCTTATCAGGTTTCTAGGATTCAAATAACTCAACCAAGTTATGAAAATGGAAAAGTGCACTCAAAACTAGATTAGGTTATTGAAAACCCAATCAGGTTTTAAAGAAGTAAATTTTACTTTTTGAAAATCCAATTGGCTTTTCAAGAACTAAAAGTAGGCTTTACTCTGAAGGTCATAGCTTTCACATATGAAGTCTGATTGACTCCATTCAAACTGCATCAGAAAGATACTGAAGATATCTAAAAAATAATATAGATAAATCATTATTATTTCATTAAAATTTTATTTTCCATCAATTTTAATTAAGCATGACTATGCTAGGTTATTTTGGAAAATTCTAGATCGAGTGTCAATCGTAGATCACGTATGATCATATATTCACTATAATTTTCAAACTTTAGGAGTTTCATACATTTCTACTGAGTTTGACAAGGTATAAAAACAAGATATGATTTTTAAGGATGAGGTTTAACACCTAGGGCAAATGAGGATGGTAATAAATATTCCACTATGAGTTTGACAATGAATATTGGGCAGGAATCATTTTAAGTAGAATTCATGATAACAAGTTTTCTATTGGAGATCAAGTATTTGAGATAACTAGTAACCTAATAGATGAATTAATTTTTTTAAGAAACAAAGGTAAGATACCCATTAATGAGAAAAATACAAACAAAATTGTGGAAGGAAACATGAAGACCAAGTGGAATGGTAGAGGCATGATGTTGAGTCTGATTTAGAAAGATATTATGAGATTCATTAGTAAATTTATAGCTTAAAATATGAGTCCTAGCTCTAGAGAAGAATAAATCTCTATAAGCTTCATAAATGCATCATATAAAATGTATCTTGAGAAAGTAGAAGTTGTAATACCCCAAAATTGGCTCATTTCCATGATCACCAATTCTGGTCTATTTTGATTAATCCTAAGTCCTATGTCACTAGGCAATTCTTATTCTGCTACTTGCTACTTGACTTAATTGTCAAATGTAGAAAAACTAAATCTGCATTCATCATACTCTTTATTTAATTCCTAAAGTATTGATTCATATTAGTCACATTAAACCTACTAATTACAATTTAATTTAATTTAAAGTATTTATACTTTAATTAAATTAAATTGTCACCTAAGGCTAATGGACTAAGGAATTAAAAATATTTAGTTTCATAATTATGCTCACTTTAATTAATTGAATGTGATTATTCAATTAAATGAAAAAGGCATTTATGAGGTCATATCTCACTTTATTAAATTAAATAATATCTTCAAAATATTCTCTTAAGTTCCAAAATGGAAACTCTGAGTGAACTATCTCTCAAAAAGGAATTAAATCAGTTAACTCCTTATTTCACTCATGAAAAGCTCATTTAACTCTCCTTTCTTAAGGAAGTTTCCATTTTAACTGAATCTTGCTTCAATCCTGACCGTTGATTGAAATCAATCTCAACCGTTGATGGATTCCAAGAAAGTCTATTTGAGAGACACTCAGTTCCTCATTACAAAAGTTCAAAATGGAATAGTATTGAATTTTCTATCGAATTGCGTACTCATCTTATTTTCTAATTTCCACATTGCTATCATTTTAGATTCTCATCTAGCTTAATAATTCATACATTTAGCTTAATGAATTTTATTTCTTAGATTAATTGTGTATAGTTCATCTAGATTATGTCCATATCATATAGCATAATTGCATTCAAATCCTTCATTCTTAGAGGGTCTGGTTGCCCGCACCTCGATTCTGAGGATATTAACGGGCAAAATCCTTCTAGAAAGAAGGCAACATGTTAGTTTGTTAGATGATTTTCAGATGGACAATCCAATGTTCATTCTGGGATGAATCCTCATATAAAGACCATGTTGAAGTGTGTGTGTGAAGTGTAAGGCCACATTCCGCATATACATTTCTGGCGCCCACTGTGAGGCCCAAGAAAATCAATTTCTCTAGCCTCCTTTTCATTTTTTTGGATCATTTTCATGTTCTCTATCTGTATGATTCCATATAGGTTCTAAATCTTCATGCAAGACTAATCATTTTTGCATGAGGATTCTAAATCTTCGTGCAAAGATTCTCTACGTGTCATGCAAGAAAGTGCCTAAGCGTGCAAAACTTTGTGTGGCACCTATTTTGTTCATGCAGGCCATAAAAGAATTTTGCGTAGACCTATAAAATATTTTGTGCAACACTGTGCAAGATTTCATGCGAGATAGCGAAAGATTCCGCGCAAATCTGTACATCATTTCGCACGAGTCTATGTAAGATTTCGCGCGGGTCTATGAAAGATTTCACATGAAATTTTGCAACAGAAATACAAAAGACAATTTTTTCAATTTTTCGCATTGACTTTTGATGTTTTCATAGGTTTTAGCATTTTCTAAGATTTTTTATGGGTATAAAAAAGGAAAAAAGAAGTTAAATTTTAGTTTCCCATAGTTAAGCTTCCATTTTCACTAACATGTTTTCTCTGAAGAATCTTCATTTCAATTTTTTTGATTCCTTTTGTACCCTAATAGTTGTCTACAAGAAGTTTGATGAAGACTCCTTTACACAAACTTTCTTAAACATGGACTAACAGTTTGCTTGTAGGATGATTGCCAAAGATACGCTTGTCAAAGATCAAATTTAAAACCCATAAAATAGCGTGTCTGCTTTTCTTGTTTTTCAAACTAGTCTAATTAGGGGCTTGTGAACTTCCTAGGGTGCAAGACAGAAGAATAGGGGATTATGCTCTTCACCACTTGGAGGTCATGACCAAAGGTGAATCAGAAACCTAGACACTTTTGAAAGATGGCATTTTGAAGAAGGCAAGCAACTTGGTGGTTCTCCAACGTTTGTTCTCTTCTATGATAAGACAATGATTTCCTTTAAGGGAATCAAAATCTTTAAGGATGAATGAGTTTGGATTGATTAAGCCAAGTCGGTAATTAATTTGTCTTGCATGTTTGGGCAAGGAAATAAGGTAGAGGATTATGCTCTTTCCTCTTGAGGGAAATTAGGAACTCGGACCCTTAGATCTAAACCACCAGTCTGTGTCAATCCTTTAGAGGGCCTGCCGAAGTGATCCAACCTCCATGAATGACCCAAGTGAGCACACTCCTTTTGCCAAAGATTCTAACTCACTATAATTAAGATGCTTTGTAGAGAGAAAGACTCCAAAGCCAGATTAATTTCTTCCCCTTAATTCTTGATATCACATATCAAGGGAAAACTTTTTCTGTGCACTGGTCAGTGCCAGCCCCTGGCTTGTTAAGCAAGTAGTGTGCACTTTTAGATGCTAGTGTGGGCTGCAAGTCTCAACTCCACTTGTGGAGCCACCAGGAATTAATATGAATGGAAGCCAAGTAAAAATCTCTTAGTTAGAAGCTACCTGATTCACCTCCAAAAGGAGGCATAATCTTTGTGCAAGGAGGGGGAAGAATCTATCCTGTACAACTCACCGTAGGCATGCTACTGGTAGTTTGAGGGTAGTATACATGCTTGTCCCCTGCCACAAGGGCACTCATTCAGCGTATACTATTGAGTCCTTTGAATATACCAAAAAATGGGTACCCTCTAGTGGGTGACATGGCTGTGTGAGGTAAACGCATGCACATAAGATGTGGGACAAAGGTTTTTCCTTCTCTACCATTTTCTATTTCTAAGGATAAAGCGTGTTTTTTATTAAGTCCTAAACATGTCCAAACTTTTTCAAACAAATTGAAAGTTAAGACTCTCGTGTCCCTCTGAGTTGCTTTTCCCTTAGTTAGATTGTATTCGACTACTGCTTACTTCCCGTGTCTTGTTGAAAACACTTGCCTTGTTCAAAACCAAATGCTATTTAAACACTTGAAAATCAACCTTGCTATCTGTCTAAAATATACCAAATGAATCAACAATCTATCTAAAACTGTTTGAAATCTTCAAAGTCTTTTCAAAATCTAGTTCAGTTGTCAGTCCGGTTTCCATTTTTGCACATAGTTTGCAAACTTGTTTGTGAATACTTGATGTCCTACCACTTCTTCACGTAGCTTTGTCCAAGTTCTCCTGCAAATAGTTGCACATCTCCATGCGAGATCTTGCCTTAGATGTCCTTATTTTGTTGTTAACCTTGCACTACTTTGCGTGGCCTAGAGCAAATCCTCATGTGAAATCTTTATGCTATCCTGAGTCTTTGTATGGCCTTGTGTACTTTCTCATGCATCTCTCTGAGGATCTTCACATGAGATCTTGAGTCTGAACTATCAAGTTAGTCTATTAGAGCTATCTATGCTCTATACCTAGTCTATTTCTTGCATTGGTTTACTATTTGTCTTTCTAAAAATAGTCCCAAACAGTAGCATGCTACTTAACTAATGACTTGAGATCCATACTATAACTAGTCTTGTCTCTCAACTATCTTTTTCTTGTCCTTTAGTGCTTTTTTTACTCCATGTCATGATAGTCATAATCTTTGGTTGTTCTAGCCTTCAAATTAGACTATTCCTACCTTAGTATACTACATTGTTATCTTGCTTTTCTGAGACTACGTTCTAGTGTGATCCTTGTCTAAGCTTTTTCTTTTTATCATTGTCTATGACTGTGACAACTTGACTTATGTTCTAAAACTTGGTTGTCACTACTTGAAACATAGTACATCAAAATGGCTAACAACAAATGTGCTAAATCCAATATTCCTAGTGAGGAAGAAAAGCTACTTATTGAAAACATGAAGCAACAAATCCAATCAATGAGTGCTCAACTTCAAAAACTAAAGGAGGAAGATGAAAAATCATTGAACAAATTCTCCTTGAGAGAAAATTTCCCTTCCTTCTATGACAACCAAAAATCACATTCTTGTGATCTTGAATCCAAGATATCTGAGAACACTTCACAAATATTCAAGAAATCTAGGAATATCTTTGAAAACAAACCTTGGGAATTTAAACCATAGCGTGGTTTCACACCTTTGGGAAGATCTTATGAATCAACATTGGAAGAACTTCTTCAAAAGAAACTCATTGTATTACCTAAGGCCACTTTGGCAGGAGTTTCATTTATGAGTAACTATTGTGCCTATCATAGACATAATTTACATAAAACTTCAAGTTGTAAGGAGCTGAAAAACAAGATCCAAGATCTCTTTGATAATGGTAGAATTTGAAATTATAAGCTCTCATCTGGGTATGTGCAGGATCATGGTGTACCAAACTATGGCCTTAAGTGGCAGTGAAAAACCAGCAAATCAGGGTTATGTCAACTTGACACATAATTTTAAAGTGGTTCTGGACTTTATATCAAAAAGTTGTAAGAAAATAATCTATAGGAAATTGAATCTACTTTCTAAACTATAAGGCCTTATCTGGAGAAAAAATTATTTGATTGGTCAAGAGTTTGGATTTTAATGCAGTACTACAAAAAGTTTAGGGCAAAAATAAAAAGTAGGTGTATGTCTGAAAACCTTAATCATAATCAAATGATAATATTTTTAAATATAATTTTAGATATAAAAATTAGACTCATGCCTAGATGCGACGCATATTTTTGGAAATTTTTTTTCCAAATAAATAATTAATTATGAATTTTCTACTATACTATTTTCAGAATTAAAAAAGTCCTATGTCTGACCACCTTAACTAGTTCAAAAAAAATCAAAATTAAGTTTTTATTATTTATTTTTTATACTAGTCAAAGCATAGAATGTGACGCACCTTTTGGATTTCACAAATCTTATATGGTTTGAAAGTTATAGCTATTTTTCAACCAGTATGTCAATCAGCACTTTGTAGCTAACTCCATCAGAAAATAAGTAATAATTACTTAGTGAACTCGTAATTTGACAAAACTTACATTTATGAAAAGCTAAGAACATTCTTAAGAAACCATTTTCATTACATCAAATTTTGGTTAAAAAAAAGTCATCAGCTACATGCTTGAAGTAAAAAATACATAAAACATGCCAAAAACACATTTTTGGGATGTTTTAATGATGACCATATAAGGTTGGTATTGAAAGATATAGTAGGAATTATAAAGGTATTAATTGTTTTCGTTTAGTATCAGGATGGGTGGGAAAAAAGTGGGAATAGATTTTGAAATTCTTTGAGGCATTTCAGAACTACATATTTTTCAGATCGCCACTTTTTGGCACACCATGATCCTGCACATACCCATCTACTATAGATTCTACTCTCAAGAAGGATCAACATTGTAAAACCATGTCTAGCAACGGTTCAAATGCAACTTCTACTTTTTCCAACATGCCACCACCTTCTAAAGCATCTAAGCTTTCTAACATATCTCCACCAGAAAAATCATCTAATTCTTTTTCTATTGACTATGTGTACCCTCAAGGGTTGTCTCTAAAAGAAACCCAAGCTAATCTTGACTTGGCTATAAGCCTCTCCCATAATACTCAAACTAAAGATCCAAAATCTTCATTCATTGCTACTCCCATTATTCCCACTCCAACTAGCACTTCACTATCTCTTCAAGAGCCTATCATGAAAACTCCACATCCTACCTTGTCCTTAGAAGTGGATCCATGTCAAGAGGATTTCAAAAAATCTAAAGATCAAGATCAAGAACCCTCTCATATCCCTCAAGATGTCATCCCTCCATCTCAAGAACCATGTAGTCCTCCATCTCCCATATCATACCCCTCTACTAGGAAAGATCATGATATTCCTTCCACCATCCCTAAGGAGACTATTAAAGACCAAGAGAAGGATACTTTTCATCTAATAACTAAGATTCCTTTTGAAGAAAGTGTTCCCTCACCCTCTTGTTCTACCTCACTACATTCACTTCAAAACTATTATCAAGCTTTAGATACTCCTGTCAAAGTTATTGCTCCTATAATAGTTGTTCATAAATCTATTGATGGCTTTGGTCTTATTGCTCACTCTAACGATGTTGATATCCATACTCATGGTCCATTCACATCTTCTAAATCTATCCTTGGTCCCTACCCATATAAGCTAAAACCTTCAAGTCTTCCATCCATATTGGGACCTTATGTTCCTCTATCTCCTACTTCCACTCTTAGTCCATTACAAGTTCCTCCTAACCTACCCCAAGATCAACAAAGATACACATACTTGAACTCTTCACATTCACCTTTCCATCTAAACCAATCATATTGGCCTCATTCATCCATAAGTCTCAAGTCCTTTGGAAGCAATTTGGATGATGAACTCAAACACAAGTGCATGAATCCATCCTCAAAAGTTCACTATGTCTGTGCTAATTGACATGTGAATGTCAAGAAGGAAAAAACAAAAAAGAGACCACAAAGGTCAACTATTCAAAGAGCTCAACCAAAGAAATTATGGGTTCTTAAATTTGTTATTGAAGAAATGCATTCCAAATCATCTAATGAAAAATCAATAGCTAAATGGATTCCCAGGTCTCTTGTGAAGGACTTGAATATTGAAAACAAATCAAAGTTGACATTCAAGCTTCCAAAGGTTTCCACTCCATCTCCTTCCCAACATCTTCCTAAAAAGTTTTCAAAACCTTCTACTCCACCCCTCTCCAAAATGGCTTTCCTACCTCATATATCTAAGCCTCAATCTATTTCATCCCTATTTCCTCCATCATCCCACTACCCTCCAAGGTGTGTGTCAATGTTTATCTTGCCTAATATCTCATCCACCCTCATGAGATCCTCAAAATCTTATGCCTACTTGCCATCCTTGCTTGTTTTACTCTTCCAAAACCAACAACCTTATCCTCCATCTACCTCTCATTTTGCTATCATTTCCCTTCCATTACCTTATTAGCATCTTTGAGTGTACCTCACAATGGCCTTGGCTTATCATAATTTATCTTTCTTATAGGCATGTTATATAACTTGAGAAAAGCTTGAATTCTTTCCAAAAACTCTAAAAATCCAAAAAAAAAAAGAAAAAGAAAAAAGAAAAAAAGTGCCTTGGTGTAAACCTTGAAACAGGCACCTTGGTAGCAAAAGTAAAGAAAAATAAATCCATCCTATGGTGAAAACCACTTCTTTTTGAACTTTGGATAAGTACCATGAAGAAAACTTGGTAAACAAGCATCATGCATAATTCTTCCATCCATGACATCCTATCATGATCTTGCTTATCCTTCAGATGTCCTCATTCCTAAAGTTATTCACTCATAACCTCCATAACAAAATTTGTTGTCCTACCTAGTTAACTCTTTGGTCTTGACCAATGAAAGAAAGAAGAAAACTCAGTTCTTAGCAATCTCTTGACATGGTCATTTTTGTGGATTACTTACACGATACCCTTCATTATATCATGAGCTTATATTGTTATATCATTTTCCCTAGCTTAGGTAATCTTGTGAAGGCTTTCCTTGAGGGTAACATTCACTACTTCATACTCCTTACCTATCCATCTTTCCTTATCCACTCGATACTACATCTCATCCTACACCTTGCTAGACACTGGAACAAAATCAAGGTGATCCTTCTTGAGAGCTAGTCATCTCTAAAAAAATCTTTAAAAATTCGAAAAACGTCCTGAAAAAAATTGTTACCCTGGTGAAAACCTAGCAATAGGCACCTTGGTAACACCAAAAAATTGAAAAAATCAAAAATCAAAATCAAAATCAAAAAATCAAAAATACCAAAAAAATCAAAAAGAGAAAAATACAAAAAATCGAAGAAAAAAAAAGTGCCATTGGTGAAAACCTGAAAACAGGCATCATGGTAGCAAAAAAAAGAGGAGAAATCCTGCCAAGAAGGTGAAAACCTAGTAAACATGTGCCTCTTGTCCACTTTAAGAGCCTCCATCTCACATTAGATGGCCATGTGTACCTTGACTCCTTTTATTAGAATACATTAATAACATTGGCTCTTCTCTTTGTTTGTTGGAGTGAACTCTTCATGCTATAGTATATACTGATACTTGTCCTGTTAAGTGAACGTACGAGTCACTGTGAGTATATCTAGCACACTTATGTCTTAGGTTATGAATGCAAGGGTCATTGCGGATAGAATAATTACTTAATACTGAGCATAATATGTATCTCCCGTGTGTTTGGTGTGCCTGTCATGCAAGCAACATTCTCGTCATCCTAGCATTTATGCTTTGATGCTTATGTTAACTTGCTACATTAAAAGGCACAAATGTTTTGGTCATTCTAGCTTCTTGTGCCTTTAATGCTTACATTTAATCCTGAAAAAACTTATAACGTGTGTTCTATTCATATTCCCATGATTGCAATGTCAATGGGAATTGTATAACATACGAGCTTTGTTCTATGTCCAGTGATCATAAATTGTCGAGGCTTGGTAACCAGACCTAGGGTTGCATTTAACATTGTCTTGCATTGCATACTACACTTCCATAACCATGCGATTCAATTGCAAATCTACTTTCACCTTCTTTGATGAGGGATTGTTGATCTCTTCAAAGAATCATGTTCTTTCACGAACTGCATAAATGATTGATTAATCACCCTCTTGGCTACTTTGGTTTCCCTAAACCCATTTTTTGGGATCAAATTCAAAATCTGACACACTTAAGTGGATCAAAATGCATTTTAAAATTTTTTGTGCAATCTAAATTTTTATAATCCTTTATGATTCTTGGAATCTTTTCAACTCAAACATGGTCTTTTGGACCTTGAAATCACTTCAGATCAACTTTAAAGTTTCTTCATATCATTCTAATTTCTTCATATTTCTTCTGATCATTCTAATCTCTTTATATTTCTTTACATCATTCTGATCTCTTCATATTTTTTCAGAACATTCTGATCTCTCTTTATATTTCTTTAGATCATTCTGATCTCTTTATATTTCTTTAGATCATTCTAATCTCTTTATATTTCTTTAGATCTTTCTGATCTCTTCATATTTCTTCAGATCATTCTGATCTCTCTTTATATTTTGTAGTGCCTACCCCTAGATCGCATTTTTTTTTTCATTATCAACCTCTTTTGGGGCTAGTCTTATGTTATTGGTTAGCAGCATTCTTTTGAGATTATCAGATGTTGTGCTATGGATTAAGTTAATTATGTGATGAGATTACTTAGATTTTTCATTTCATGTATGCATGATGATCATTACATTGCTTTCAGTTATTGATGGTTATTAGCTATATGGTTTATTATTATATGTGCTTTCTTATGGATACTTACCCCATACTCGCATTTGTATAGTGTGCGTGTTTGGTTTGAGTGTTTGCTTTGGTATGGCGTGTCTGATGTGGTTAAAGAAGGGAGTTGTAGTCACCTGCTAGTCGGGATCTACATGATGCACCACTTCCTGCCATTGCCTGTTTAGTTTAATATATATTGTGCTTGTACATGCATAGTTTTTATGTAGGTTGCAGGTATCGGGTATCGACTTCCCTGAATTGCCAGGATGAGCGTACCCTATCACATTCTGTCAATGATAAGAGAGGAGAGATAAATTCTCATGTCCAAATCTCAACCCTTTAAGCCATTTGTTGTAACTGAAAAATTAGGACAAGTATCCGAGTTGAGTATCTTTCAAATATATTGGATGACATAATTCGTGATATAAACCCTTGGTTTGATTTTGTATGTATTTTGCCTATGATGGGTTTTCGTATTTTATCCTTATGAGTCTTTGATTTATTTTCTATTAATTAAGCCTAATTAAAAGATTTAATTAATGGTTTAATTAAATAAAAAATCAATATGATATTTTAATATTTATTTCATTTAATTAATTGGAAAATTAATTAAATATAATAATTAAATGTGAAGATAAAAGTTAAAATTTTAAATATGGAATGTGACAATATTTATTTTAATAATAATATATTTGGAGTTAATTTTTAAATAAATGACTAAATAATATTATTATTAAAGCTAAAAAATATTTTACCAATTAAATTTTGGAAAATAAAATTTAAAAGTGAAAAATATATTTAAAATTATTAAAAGATTCTAGATTTTATGTGATTAAAATATAAATATATTAAGATTGAAAAGTAGAATTATTAAAGTTAGTGCATGAGATTTAATAAATAAATAAATTTAATTGAAAAGGGTAAAGTAAATATTATATTAATTAATGTGCATTATTTTAATATTTGCTCACATAGGAGTTGGCAAATTCTTGGGAGTTGTCATGTAGACAACACTGGAGTTTGCACTCTAAGAATGCACAAGTTGTCTACACTTAGAAGTTAGCATTTTATTTGAGCACATGGTGTCTACAAACTTAAGACTCATCTAGAAGGTCGGAAAAGACTTATGCTTGGTTCTCATGCTTATCTTCTAGTTGTTTCTAGAGACACTCTAGATGCATCTTAGAGGCTTTTAAATAGAGGCTCTCCTAGTGTGTTTGGACAAGCTTAAATGAAAACTTAAATGGAAGCTTCAAGCTAAAAGCTTCAAAGCTTACATGCATTTTGAGAAGCTCATATTCTTTTACATGCTCATATATTTCTACATGCTTCTATGCTTCTTCTTGCACTTCTAGTCACGTAGGAATTTCGGTTGGCTTGGATGTTGGAGGAATTGCGTATGAGAAGAAAGAAAGGACTTTGTAAGGACTTCTAAGGCAAGGCAAATTAGCATCAGTGTCTAGGTGCACTCGTGATATTCACATATTCCCTTTGCACTCTTTCCCTTCCTATCTTCCTCGTGACTGTTATATGTGTCTGAAACTTCTCTATGATTGAATCTGTAATTTGAGATTAGAATCTAGATATGTATTTATTTGGTTACAAAAGAAATCAATAGAGAACTCATTAGAAAACCTTAGCTTCAATCTAAAAAAATAATTAGATCTGAATTGGGTTTGGGTTCGAATTTATATTGTGAAATTAGATAGACAAGATTTAAAATTAAAATAGAAATTCTAAGCTGAAAATTTGAATGGTTAGATGTAATATTTCTATCACATTATATTTTCAGATGTCTACGGACAAACCTATTAGATGGATGAATGGGTAAATTTAGAGAACAATTACCTTGTAGGAGAAATTCTTAATTCATCACAAACTGCCCTGTCGTTGCCCCTTGGATAGACCCGAACTCGGTCATTCATAAATTTTTATCGTGATCCAATTTATTCGATCTCTCCTGTCAGAATTGGCGCAACTTGGCCCTCTTCAACATATTTCAATTTCAGCCTGATCCAATGGTTCATTAGGGAGATATGGCTATTGTACTGAGACTATTTTATTCAAAGATAGATATTTCTCCGTTTCTCATAACCAAGAGTTCTTTATGCTTAAACTTCACAAAAATAATATATCAAAGCATAGAATGAATTAAAGATATTATTGCAATCTTTCCTTAGTATAATCTTATTTTTATGCATCAGTTTTATATGATTTATTAACTAATCTAATTTAATTAAGATTAGTTAATAGTAGCGAAAGTATAATTAATCTATTTATCAACCAACATAGGAGGTATTTATTTGAGATAATAATATTTGGTATTGGGGATTTATTATAGCTTGTTATTATTAAAATATTAATGTGAACATTGTTGAAGAGTGACAAATATGGTCATTACAGATTTATTTCCAATACAACTTGTTATTAAATAATAACGAGTCATTATTGAATTATTAATATTAGAGAATTTGGATTATGGTTGGCTTTTTAACTTACAAATTATAGTTAGTTATTAGTCAACTGATATTTATTGAAACATTGCCATGGCTATGTAATTATTAAATTAATTAGATTTAATTAAATTTAATTAATAATTAAGATATGTAATCAAGTTTTTAATTGATATGCTAATATTGATTCCTCTAGCAAAGTTGTGAAGTATGTATATCGAAGTTGACAAGTCGTACTCTCATGACTAGAATAATGACCTTAGATATTTTAATAGTTAGACTTAGTAATATTTAATTGAGAACTATTAGAATGTTAACAGGTCATGGATGGTGTACCTATGTTAATTGATTGATTAAATTGATCATTTTAATAACATTATAATCTTCTTATTCGAAGGCTGATAATTGGTTCTCTTATAAATAAATAATGATCCTGTGATTATGATGAAAAGTTGAAGTAACATTAAAGAAGAGTTATTCAATTAGAATATGGATCTAGTTAAATATAGAGGTCAATGTTGATCAGTTTAATGAGTAAAGTATTTACCCTTAAGCTATTCTTAGAATATTATTTAACTTAATAGAAGGATAATGCTATCGGGGGAACAAATGGGTTGACTTGTAGGTCAAATGATGAAACTTAGACACTTGAAGTATACTTGAAACGAAAACTGGAAAACTCTACACTTAACTCACCCATGTGATATTAGTAAACCGAAACATGTGTTTGCATCGTGTATTCTATATGCTTCTTGTTTTAAGTTTTTGTGTTGACTAGTGTTGACCAGTCCTAGGTTGTTACCAGAGGCTCGGGGGTTATGAGATGTGATGGCATCTTGATCTTATTTGGTCTGTATCTTTCTAAACCCAACCATGGTAATGTGATTGTATGCTCTATGAAATGTTTGTATTTGTTCATCAGTCTTCATGTGTGAAGCTGAGATGTCTGTGTATGAGACACTTGAGCTAATCATTTTTGAGTCATCGATCAATTATCCTTGGATTATTTTCTAGTTGCCATGATGGGACTGAAATGTGGATTAATTTTTTTATGATGTCATGTTGTGACATGTTTGACACAACCATTTTGGAGTCTTCAATCAGTATGATTTTGAGATATTCTTGGTTGCTTGTTGAGAACCAATGAATATTGTGATTTATCTTGAGATATATTTTGGTTATTGAGAACCAATTCATACTTATGATTATCAGTGATGCCTTCAGTTGCCAATAGAGAACTGTTGTGGTGATGATTTTCTATGGATTCTTTTCCAGATGCTCATGGAGAGTTGATGATTCTTATCTTGGAGATTTGATGATTCTTATTATGGATATTTGATGCTTTTATGCATATTTGATAATTTTATTATGGATTATCTTTTGTGATTTATGATTCCATGAGCTTAGGGTAGGTTATCTACTTGTCGTGTTGGGAAGTGGTTTGCAATGGGAGTCAAGGCCCTAAGTGGCTGCCAGGGTAACTCATTGTAAGTTTGGTTAATAAGTGATAACATTTACACATTAAATGGGGATTAAATGAACTTAAAAAGATAATTTTTTTGATGTTCTCACCCATGCCTTGAGCGCTTGTACAAGCTAGGATGGGAGTAGTGAGAATGCATGGCTGCAACCTTGCATTCCGTAGTATGCGTCGTCAATATGAGAGGATACTAGTGGCCGCATGAGATCAATATAGACCTGTGGAGTTTAGCTAACTGCTAGTGTAAATTGTATGTGATAAATGTGATGACACTCTCTCACTTGAAGAGTAGGTTTCTTACATGTCATTGTGTGCCTCTGAGAATTAGATGTCAATTTTGTGTGAATGGAACTTTTGAGTTAGTATACTTTTAGGATTCCTCAACTATTAGAGGTTTGTGCTTTGTGAATTGATATTCTATTTGGGACTTGAGATTATCTCCTCAGTATGGTGGGAGTGGACCACTTAGGTACCACGCGGTGAGGTGGTAGTGTTTTATCACTCTTATCATTTGAGATCCATCTGAGACACTGTGGCTAGAGCATTCTTGGTTGGTATTTATCTTCATTCTGTTCTTGGAGCATTATGATAGATGATATACCTTATGATGGATGTATTTATTGGTATGTTTCTTATATTGATGAATTGCATATGTTAGATGATGGTATCCTATGCTTCACTTTGCATGTTAGTAGGATGTTTTAGGAGTGACATTTTTACTATGGTAATATCGATGATCTCTTCGGTGCTTTGGAATGTTATGCACGGAGGGATGGCTGGGATCCACAATAGTCTAATGATGCTATTTATGGTTGGAAGGAACTGTGCACTTAGTTATTTATGTTGTGATATATAGTTATATTTTATGATGGATGTTTATATCTTTTGTGATGTTCTATCATGTATGATATGTGGTTTCATTTACTTTTATTGCATCATGGATTAGTATTGGATGATGATGTTGTAGATTATTTATATGGATGTTTATTCTTTTAAGCCATTTTTTTATCCTGTGATATGTATAGCGGATGATTGAGCAATCTAAAATGTAATTATGAAAGGACACTTGTATATGGTTTAAGAATGTTGGATGTATCATTTTTATTTCATAAAGATGTGATGTTAGATGAATAAGTTACGATTAGATGTGATTCAATGTTAAGGGATCTTTAAAGAATGCAATCTGTTAAGTATGTTATGTTTACTATCAGCTGGATGTTTCTATTGCTTTCACAAGTGTTGTGAATGGTTTATCTTTTATGTTTAAAAAAAAAAAAAAAAAAATTGTTTGGAAAACTTAGAGTAATTATTTTGATCCCTTGGCGAGGCATTACATTTGGTATCAAAGCCCAAGTTTCAACATTGGGAGCTCTAGGTATATTGGAATGCCATTAGTGACAACTAGTTGATCAAAATAAAAATTTTGAACTATCACGTGTATCTCTTTCAAACTGAAAACTTGAAACTAGGTGAACTGAAACATAACTTAAAATTGTTACTTGCATATTTTTCATGCTTCAACACTTAGCTTTCTTAACTAAAAATTCTTCCTAAACCTAAACGAGGGAAAAATTGAAAATTGAAACTTATTCTAGATGCAAAAACATGTATTTTTTTATCTATGTTGTAAGGTAGTAAACCTTTGTTTATCTTTGCGAGCATTAAGTTGCTCTTGTTTAGAATGTATTAAGGGATCTATTTTAGTAGTTGTTAAAGGAATGAATGTTGGATCGATATGGTTTTCAGTTTACCATTAAACCAAAATCATATTGCTCTAAGTGTGTTGTAATATTCCTAGTGGAATCATATCCCCCTATAGGGAGGAAAAGGGTTCAATGGGACCTGCAAAGTGAGTATCTTAGTTTTTCATTCTTGTAGGCTTCAAGGAGTAAGCCTAATCCCAGGGGAGGTGGATGTAGTGCCTACCCCTAGATCACATTTTTTTGTTGTCATTATCGAGCTCTTTTGGGGCTAGTCTTATGTTGTTGGTTAGCAGCATTCTTTTGAGATTATCAGATGTTGTGCTATGGATTCAGTTAATTATGTGATGAGATTACTTAGATTTTGCATTCCATGTATGCATGATGAGCATTACATTGCTTTCAGTTATTGATGGTTATTAGCTAGATGATTTTTTATCATATGTTCTTTCTTATGAATACTTACCCCATACTTGCATGTGTATGGTGTGCGTGTTTGCTTTTGTATGGTGTGTCTAATGTGCTTAGGGAAGGGAGTCGTAGTCACCTTCTAGTCGGGATCTACACGATGCACCACTTCCTCCCATTGCCTGTTTAGTTTAGTATATATTATGCTTGTACATGCATGGTTTTTACATAGGTTGCAAATACCGGGTATCGACTTCCCTGAATTGCCAGGATGAGCGTACCCTATCACATTATCTCAATGATAAGAGAGGGGAGATAAATTCTCAAGTCCAAATCCCAACCCTTTAAGTCATTTGTTCTAATTGAAAAATTATGACAAGTATCCGAGTTGAGTATCCTTTGAATATGTTGGATGACATAATTCGTGATATAAACCCTTGGTTTGATTTTGTATGTATTTTGGCTACGATGAATTTTCGTATTTTATCCTTATGAGTCTTTGATGTATTTTCTATTAATTAAGCCTAATTAAAAGATTTAATTAATGGTTTAATTAAATGACAAATTAATTTGATATTTTAATACTTATTTTATTTAATTAATTGAAAAATTAATTAAATAAAATAATTAAATGTGAAGATAAAAGTTAAAAGTCTAAATTTGGAATGTGACAATATTTATTTTAATAATAATATATTTGGAGTTCATTTTTAAATAAATGACTAAATAGTATTATTATTAAAGCTAATAAATATTTTAGCAATTAAGTTTTGAAAAATATATTTAAAATTATTAAAAGATTCTAGATTTCATGTGATTAAAATATAAATATATTAAGATTGAAAAGTAGAATTTTTAAAGTTAGTGCATGAGATTTAATAAATAAATAAATTAAATTAGAAAGAGTAAAGTAAATATTATATTAATTAATGTGCATTATTTTAATATTTTCTCACATAGGAGTTGGCAAATTCTCGGGAGTAGTCATGTAGACAACACTGGAGTTTGCACTCTAAGAATGCACAAGTTGTCTACACTTAGAAGTTAGCATTTTATTTGAGCACATGGTGTCTACAAGCTTAAGACTCATCTAGAAAGTTGCAGAAGACCCATGCTTGGTTGTCATGCTTATCTTCTAGTTGTTTCTAGAGACACTCTAGATGCATCTTAGAGGCCTTTAAATAGAGGCTTTCCTAGTGTGTTTGGACAAGCTTAAAAATGAAAGCTTCAAGCTACAAGCTTCAAAGCTTACATGCATTTTGAGAAGCTCATATACTTCTACATGCTCATATGTTTCTACATGCTTCTATGCTTCTTCTAGCACTTCTAGTCATGTAAGAATTTTGGTTGGCTTGGATCTTGAAGGAATTGCGTATGAGAAGAAAGAAAGGACTTGCTATGGACTTCTGAGGCATGGAAAATTAGCATCAGTGTCTAGGTGCACTCGTGATATTCACATATTCCCTTTGCACTCTTTCTCTTCCTATCTTCTTCGTGACTGTTATATGTGTCTGAAACTTCTCTATGATTGAATCTATAATTTGAAATTGGAATCTAGATATGTATTTATTTGGTTGCAAAAAAAATCAATAGAGAACTCATTAGAAAATCTTAGCTTCAATTTAAGAAAGAAATTAGATCTGAATCGAGTTTGGGTTCGAATTTATATTGTGAAATTAGATAGACAAGATTTGAAATTAAAATACAAATTCTAAGTTAAAAATTTGAATAGTTAGATGTAATCTTTCTATCAAATTATATTTTTAGATGTGCACGGACAAACCTATTAGATGGATGAATGGGTAAATTTAGAGAACAATTACCTTTTAGGAGAAATTCTTAATTCATCACAAACTGCCATGTCGTTGCCCCTTGAATAGACCCGAACTCAGTTATTCAAAATTTTTATCGTGATCAAATTTATTCGATCGCTCTACTCAGAATTGACGCAACTTGGCCCTCTCTAACATATTTCAGTTTTAGCCCGATCCAACGGTTCATTAGGAAGATATGGCTATCCTACTCAAATTATTTTATTCAAGAACAGATATTTCTCCATTTTCCAAAATCAAGAGCTTTTTATGCTTAAAATTCACAAAAATAATATATCAAAGCATAGAATGAATTAAAGATATTATTGCAATCTTCTCTTAGTATAATCTTAATTTTATGCATTAGTTTTATATGATTTATTAACTAATCTAATTTAATTAAGATTAGTTAATAGTAGAAGAAGTATAATTAATCTATTTATCAACCAACATAAGAGGTATTTATTTGAGAGAATAATATTTGGTATTCGGGATTTATTATAGCTTGTTATTATTAAAATATTAATGTGAACATTGTTGAAGAGTGATGGATGTGGTCATTATAGATTTATTTCCAATATAACTTGTTATTAAATAATAACGAGTCATTATTGGATTATTAATATTAGAGAATTTGGATTATGGTTGGCTTTTTAACTTACAAATTATAGTTAGTTATTACTCAACTGATATTTATTGAAATGTTACCATGGATATGTAATTATTAAATTAATTAGAGTTAATTAAATTTAATTAATAATTAATATATGTAATAAATTTTTTAATTGATATGCTAATATCGATTCCTCTAGCAAAGTTGTGAAGTATGTATATCAAAGTTGACAAGTCGTACTCTCATAACTAGAATAATGACCTTAGATATTTTAATAGTGAGACTTAGTAATATTTAATTGAGAACTATTAGAATTTTAATAGGTCATGGATGGTGTACTTATGTTAATTGATTGATTAAATTGATCATTTTAATAACGTTATAATTTTCTTATTTGAAGATTGATAATTGGTTCTCTTATAAATAAATAATGATCCTTTGATTATGATGTAAAGTTGAAGTAAGATTAAAGAAGAGTTATTCAATTAGAATATGGATCATAGTTAAATAAAGAGAACAATTTAATTAAAGGTCAATGATGATCAGTTTAATGAGTAAAGTATTTACCCTTAAGCTCTTCTTAGAATATTATTTAAATTAATGGAAGGATAATGCTATCGAGGGAACAAATGGGTTGACTTGTAGGTCAAATGATGAAACTTAGACACTTGAAGTATACTTGAAATGAAAATTGAAAAAATCTACACTTAACTCACCCATGTGATATTAGTAAACCGAAACATGTGTTTGCATCGTGTATTCTATATGCTTCTTGTTTTGGATTTTTAGGTTGACTAGTGTTGACCAATCCTAGGTTGTTACTAGAGGCTTGGCGGTTATGAGATGTGATGGCATGTTGATCTTATTTGGTCTCGATCTTTCTAAATCCAACCATGGTAATGTGATCATATGCTCTATGAAATGTTTGTATTTGTTCATTAGTCTTCATGTGTGAAGCTGAGATATATGTGTATGAGATACTTGAGCTAATCATTTTTGAGTCATCGATCAATTATCTTTGGATTATTTTTTAGTCGCCATGATGGGACTGAAATGTGGATTTTTTTTTGATGATGTCATGTTGTGACATGTTTGACTCAACCATTTTGGAGTCTTCGATCAGTATGATTTTGAGATATTCTTGGTTGCTTGTTGAGAACCAATGGATATTGTGATTTATCTTGAGATATATTTTGGTTATTAAGAACCAATTGATACTTATGATTATCAGTGATGCCTTCAGTTGCTAATAGAGAACTGTTGTGGTCATGATTTTCTATGGATTCTTTTCCACATGCTCATGGAGATTTGATGATTCTTATCTTAGAGATTTGATGATTCTTATTATGGATATTTGATCCTTTTATGCATATTTTATGATTTTATTATGGATTATCTTTTTTGATTTTGAGATTTATGATTCCATGAGCTTAGGGTAGTTTATCTACTTGTAGTGTCGGAAAGTGGCTTGCAATGGGGGTCGGGGCCCCAAGTGGCTGCAAGGGTAACTCATGGTAAGTTTGGTTAATAAGTGATAACATTTACACACTAAATGGGGATTAAATGAACCTAAAAAGATAATTATTTTGATGTTCCCGCCCATGCCTTGAGTGTTTATACCGGCTAGGATGGGAGTAGTGAGAATGCATGGTTGCGACCTTGCATTCCGTAGCATGCCTCGTCAGTATGGGAGGATACTAGTGGTCGCATGAGATCAGTATGATCCCATGGAGTTTAGCTAACTGCCAGAGTAACTTGTACGCGATAAATGCGATGACACTTTCTCGCTTGCAGAGTAGGTTTCCTACATGTCATTGTGTGCCTCTAAGAATTAGATGTCGGTTTTGTGTGAATGGAACTTTTGAGTTAGTGTACTTTTAGGATTCCTTGACTATTAGAGATTTATGCTTTGTGAATTGATATCCTGTTTGGGACTTGAGATTATCTCCTTAGCACGGTGGGAGTGGACCACTTAGGTACCATGCGATCGAGTGGTAGTGTTTTATCACTCTTATAATTTGAGATCCATCTGAGACACTGTGGCTAGAGAATTCTTGGTTGGTATTTATCTTCATTCTGTTGTTGGAGCATTATGATAGATGATATACCTTATGATGGATGTATTTATTGGTATATTTCTTATATTGATGAATTGCATATGTTAGATGATGGTATCCTATGCTTCACTTTGCATGTTAGTAGGATGTTTTAGGAGTGACATTCCTACTATGCTAATATCGATGATCTCTTTGGTGCTTTGAAATGTTATGCACGGAGGGATGGCTAGGATCTACGATGGTCTAATGATGCTATTTACAGTTGGGAGGAACCATGCACTTAGTTATTTATGTTGTGATATATGGTTATATTTTATGATGGATGTTTATATCTTTTGTGATGTTGTATCATGTATGATATGTGGTTTCATTTACTTTTGTTGCATCATGGATTAGTATTGGATGATGATGTTGTAGATTATTTATATGGATGTTTATTTTTTTAAGCCATTTTTTTACCCTGTAATATGTACAGTGGATGATTGAGCAATCTAAAATGTAATTATGAAAGGACACTTGCATATGGTTTACGAATGTTGGATGTATCATTGTTATTTCATAAAGATGTGATGTTAGATGAATAAGTTATGATTAGATGTGATTCAATGTTAAGGGATCTTTAAAGAATGTAATCTGTTAAGTATGTTATGTTTACTATCAGTTGGATGTTTCCATTGCTTTCGCAAGTATTGTGAATGGTTTATCTTTCATGTTTCAAAAAAAAAAAAAAAAAAAATTGTTTGTCAAACTTAGTGTAATTTTTTTGATCCCTTGGCAGAGCATTACATTTGGTATCAGAGCTCGAGTTTCAACATTGGGAGCTATGGGTATATTGGAATGCCATTAGTTTTAACTAGTTGATCAAAATGAAAACTTTGAACTATCATGTGTATCTCTTTCAAACTAAAAACTTTAAACTAGGTGAACTGAAACAGAACTTAAAATTGTTGCTTGCATATTTTTCATGCTTCAACACTTAGCTTTCTTAACTGAAAATTCTACGTAAACCTAAACAAGGAAAAAATTAAAAATTGAAACTTATTCTAGATGCAAAAACATGTATTTTTTATCTATGTTGTAAGGTAGTAAACCTTTGTTTATCTTTGCGAGCATTAAGTTGCTCTTGTTCAGAATGTATTAAGGGATCTATTTTAATAGTTGTTAAAGGAATGAATGTTGGATCGATATAGTTTTTAGTTTACTATTAAACTAGAATCATATTGCTCTAAGTGTGTTGTAATATTCTCCGTGGAATCATATCTCCTGTAGGGAGGAAAAGGGTTCAATGGGACCCGCAAAGTGAGTATCTTAGTTTTTCATTCTTTTAGGCTTTCAAGAGTAAGCCTAATCCCGGGGGGGTGGATGTAGTGCCTACCCCTAGATCACATTTTTTTGCTGTCATTATCGAGCTCTTTTGGTGCTAGTCTTATATTGTTTGTTAGCAGCATTCTTTGGAGATTATCAAATGTCGTGCTATGGATTCAGTTAATTATGTGATGAGATTACTTAGATTTTGCATTTCATGTATGCATGATGATCATTACATTGCTTTCAGTTATTAATTGTTATTAGCTAGATGGTTTATTATCATATGTGCTTTCTTATGAATACTTACCCCATACTTGCATGTGTATGGTGTGTGTGTTTTTTTTGCGTGTTTGCTTTTGTATGACATGTCTGATGTGGTTAAGGAAGGGAGTCGTAGTGACCTGCTAGTGGGGATCTACACGATGCACCACTTCTTGCCATTGCCTATTTAGTTTAGTATATATTGTGCTTGTACATGCATAGTTTTTATGCAGGTTGCAGGTACCGGGTATCGAGTTTTCTAAATTGCTAGGATGAGCGTACCCTATCACATTATCTCAATGATAAGAGAGAGTAGATAAATTCTCAAGTCCAAATCCCATCCCTTTAAGAAATTTTTTGTAATTGAAAAATTAGGACAAGTATCCGAGTTGAGTATCTTTCGAATATGTTGGATGACATAATTCATGATATAAACCCTTGGTTAGATTTTGTATGTATTTTGGCTATGACGGGTTTTTCGTATTTTATCCTTATGATTCTTTGATGTATTTTCTATTAATTAAGCTTAATTAAAAGATTTAATTAATGGTTTAATTAAATAGAAAATTAATATGATATTTTAATATTTATTTTATTTAATTAATTGAAAAATTAATTTAATAAAATAATTGAATGTGAAGATAAAAGTTAAAAGTTTAAATTTGGAATGTGACAATATTTATTTTAATAATAATATATTTGGAGTTCATTTTTAAATAAATGACTAAATAATATTATTATTAAAGCTAATAAATATTTTAGCAATTAAGTTTTGGAAAATAAAATTTAAAAGTGGAAAATATATTTAAAATTATTAAAAGATTCTAGATTTCATGTGATTAAAATATAAATATATTAATATTGAAAAGTGAAATTATTAAAGTTAGTGCATGAGATTTAATAAATAAATTAATCAAATTAAAAAGAGTAAAGTAAATATTATATTAATTAATGTGCATTATTTTAATATTTTCTCACATAGGAGTTGGCAAATTTTCGGAAGTTGTCATGTGGACAACACTAGAGTTTGCACTCTAAGAATGCACAAGTTGTCTACACTTAGAAGTTAGCATTTTATTTGAGCACATGGTTTCTACAAACTTAAGACTCATCTAGAAGGTTGGAGAAGACCCATGCTTGGTTGTCATGCTTATTTTCTAGTTGTTCCTAGAGACACTCTAGATGCATCTTAGAGGCCTTTAAATAGAGTCTCTCCTAGTGTGTTTGGACAAGCTTAAATGAAAGCTTAAATGGAAGCTTCAAGCTATAAGCTTCAAAGCTTACATGCATTTTGAGAAGCTCATATGCTTCTACATGCTCATATATTTCTACATGCTTCTATGCTTCTTCTAGCACTTCTAGTCACGTAAGAATTTCGGTTGAATTGGATCTTAGAAAAATTGCATATGAGAAGAAGGAAAGGACTTTCTATGGACTTCTGAGACATGGAAAATTAGCATCAGTGTCCAGGGGCACTCGTGATATTCACATATTTCCTTTGCACTCTTTCTCTTTCTGTCTCCTTCGTGACTATTATATGTGTCTGAAACTTCTCTATGATTGAATCTGTAATTTGAAATTGGAATCTAGATATGTATTTATTTGGTTGCAAAAGAAATCAATAGAGAACTCATTAGAAAATTTTAGCTTCAATTTAAGAAAGAAATTAGATCCGAATCAGGTTTGTGTTCGAATTTATATTGTGAAATTAGATAGACAAGATTTGAAATTAAAATAGAAATTCTAAGTTTAAAATTTGAATGGTTAGATGTAATCTATCTATCAAATTATATTTTCAGATGTGTATGGACAAACCTATTAGATGGATGAATGGGTAAATTTAGAGAACAATTACCTTTTAGGAAAAATTCTTAATTCATCACAAACTGCCCTGTCCCTGCCCTTTGGATAGAGCCGAACTCAGTCATTCATAACTTTTTATCATGAACGAATTTATTCGATCGCTCCAGTCAGAATTGGCACAACTTGGCCCTCTCCAACATATTTCAGTTTCAGCCTGATCCAACAGTTCATTTGAGAGATATGGCCGTCGTACTGAGATTGTTTTATTCAAGGACAAATATTTCTCCATTTTCCATAACCAAGATTTCTTTATGCTTAAATTTCACAAAAATAATATATCAAAGCATAGAATGAATTAAAGATATTATTGCAATCTTCTCTTAGTATAATCTTAATTTTATGCATTAGTTTTATATGATTTATTAACTAATCTAATTTAATTAAGATTATTTAATAGTAGAGAAAGTATAATTAATCTATTTATCAACCAACATAGCAGGTATTTATTTGAGATATTAATATTTGGTATTGGGGATTTATTATAGCTTGTTATTATTAAAATATTAATGTGAACATTGTTAAAGAGTGACGAATGTGATCATTATAGATTTATTTCCAATACAACTTGTTATTAAATAATAACGAGTCATTATTGAATTATTAATATTAGAGAATTTGGATTATGGTTGGCTTTTTAACTTACAAATTATAGTTAGTTATTAGTCAGCTGATATTTATTGAAACGTTGCCATGGATATGTAATTATTAAATTAATTAGAGTTAATTAAATTTAATTAATAATTAAGATATGTAATAAAGTTTTAAATTGATATGCTAATATCGATTCTTCTAGCAAAGTTGTGAAGTATGTATATCGAAGTTGACAAGTCGTACTCTCATGATTAGAATAATGACCTTAGATATTTTAATAGTGAGACTCAGTAATATTTAATTGAGAGCTATTAGAATGGTAATAGGTCATGGATGGTGTACCTATGTTAATTGATTGATTAAATTGACCATTTTAATAACGTTATAATCTTCTTATTCGAAGACTGATAATTGGTTCTCTTATAAATAAATAATGATCCTTTGATTATGATGAAAAGTTAAAGTAACATTAAAGAAGAGTTATTCAATTAGAATATGGATTGTAGTTAAATACAGAGAACAATTTAATTAAAGGTCAATGTTGATCAGTTTAATGACTAAAGTATTTACCCTTAAGTTATTCTTAGAATATTATTTAAATTAATGGAAGGATAATGCTATCGGGAGAACAAATGGGTTGACTTGTAGGTCAAATGATGAGACTTAGACACTTGAAGTATACTTGAAATGAAAACTGAAAAACTCTACACTTAACTCACCCATGTGATATTAGTAAACCAGAATATGCGTTTGCATCATGTATTCTATATGCTTCTTGTTTTGAGTTTTTGAGTTGATTAGTGTTGACTAGTCCTAAGTTGTTACCAGAGGCTCGGGGGTTATGAGATGTGATGGCATGTCAATCTTATTTTGTCTAGATCTTTCTAAACCCAACCATGGTAATGTGATCGTATGCTCTATGAAATGTTTGTATTTGTTCATCAGTCCTCATGTGTGAAGCTGAGATGTATGTGTATGAGACACTTGAGATAATCATTTTTGAGTCATCGATCAATTATCTTTGGATTATTTTTCAGTGGCCATGATGGGACTGAAATGTGGATTTATTTCTTGATGATGTCATGTTGTGACATGTTTGACTCAACGATTTTAGATTCTTCGATCAGTATGATTTTGAGATATTTTTGGTTGCTTGTTGAGAACCAATGGATATTGTGATTTATCTTGAGATATATTTTGGTTATTGAGAACCAATTCATACTTATGATTATCAGTGATGCCTTCAGTTGCCAATAGAGAACTATTGTGGTCATGATTTTCTATGGATGGTTTTCTAGATGCTCATGATGATTTGATGATTCTTATTATGGATATTTGATGCTTTTATGTATATTTGATGATTTTATTATGGATTAGCTTTTGTTATTTTGATATTTATGATTCCATGAACTTAGGGTAGGTTATCTACTTGTCGTGTCGGGAAGTGGCTTGCTATTAGGGTCGGGGCCCTAAGTGTCTACCAGGGTAATTCATTGTAAGTTTGGTTAATAAGTGATAACATTTACACACTAAATGGGGATTAAATGAACGTAAAAAGATAATTTTTTTGATATTCTCGCATGCCTTGAGTGCTTGTACAAGCTAGGATGGGAGTAGTGAGAATGCATGGTTGCGACCTTGCATTCTGTAGTATGCCTCGTCAGTATGAGAGGATACTAGTGACTGCATGAGATCAGTATGGACCCATGGAGTTTAGCTAACTGCCAGGATAACTTGTACGTGATAAATACGATGACACTTTCCCACTTGTAGAGTAGGTTTCCTACATCTCATTTTGAGCCTCTGAGAATTGATGTCGATTTTGTGTGAATGGAACTTTTGAGTTAGTATACTTTTAGGATTCCTCGACTATTAGAGATTTGTGCTTTGTGAATTGATATCCTGTTTGGGACTTGAGATTATCTCCTCTCCATGGTGGGAGTGGACCACTTAGGTACCACGCGGTCGAGTGGTAGTGTTTAATCACTCTTATCATTTGAGATCCATCTGAGACACCGTGGCTAGAGCATTCTTGGTTGGTATTTATCTTCATTCTATTTTTGGAGCATTATGATAGATGATATACCTTATGATGGATGTATTTATTGGTATGTTTCTTATATTGATGAATTTCATATGTTAGATGATGGTATCCTATGCTTCACTTTGCATGTTAGTAGAATGTTTTAGGAGTGACATTCCTACTATGATAATATCGATGATCTCTTTGGTGCTTTGGAATGTTATGCATGGAGGGATGGCTAGGATCTACAATGGTTTAATGATGCTATTTACGGTTGGGAGGAACCATGCACTTAGTTATTTATGTTGTGATATATGGTTATATTTTATGATGGATGTTTATATCTTTTGTGATGTTGTATCATGTGTGATATGTGGTTTTGTTTACTTTTATTACATCATGGATTAGTATTGGATGATGATGTTGTACTTTATTTATATGGATGTTTATTCTTTTAAGCCATTTTTTTACCCTGTGATATGTATAGTGGATGATTGAGCAATCTAAAATGTAATTATGAAAGGACACTTGTATATGGTTTAAGAATGTTTGATGTATCATTGTTATTTCATAAAGATGTGATGTTAGATGAATAAGTTATGATTAGATGTGATTCAATGTTAAGGGATCTTTAAAGAATGTAATCCGTTAAGTGTGTTATATTTACTATCAGTTGGATGTTGCTATTGCTTTCACAAGTGTTGTGAATGGTTTATCTTTTATGTTTAAAAAATAATAATAATAATTGTTTGGCAAACTTAGTGTAATTCTTTTGATCCCCTGGCGGGGCATTACATATTTCTTTAGATCGTTTTATTCTCTTTATATTTCTTCAGATCATTCTGATCTCTTTATATTTCTTTAGATCATTCTGATCTCTCTTTATATTACTTCAAATCATTCTGATCTCTCTTTATATTTGTTCAGATCATTCTGATCTCTTTATATTTCTTCGAATCATTCTAATCTCTTTATATTTCTTTAGATCATTGTGATCTCTTCTTTATTCTTCAGATCATTTTGATCTCTTCTACATTATGTTGAATCTCAAATTTTTTCTATATCTGATGATATGTATTGTTTCACATCATATTTCTAGTGTGTCATCTTTCGATTTCACTCCCAAAGGGGCAAGATGATTACATCATTGAATACTTATTGCTCGGGGCATCTCGTTCCCATCTTATGTCCTCATCATTCAGGGCATCTCACCACTAGGGGCATCTTGTTCCCTCTTTCTGGCATCTTTTCCATCTTGTCATCATTTGATTACAAGTATTGGGACAGTCTAAACCCTAACTCCTGAGGATCAAACTTCGTTCTGGGGATGATTCTACAACTCATGATTGGGCCTTGTTATCTTTTATCAATTTTAGGTATCGAGGTGTTCTATTTGGATCCTTGAAGGTTAAGCTCCATTCTTGAGATAATCTTCTAAATACTATCAATCTTAGGTATCTAGGTGTTCTATCTGGATCCTTGAAGGTTAAGCTCTATTATGGAGATAATATTCTAAATGCTTTCAATCTTAGGTATCTAGGTGTTCTATCTGGATCCTTGAAGGTTAAGCTCCATTCTGGAGATAATCTTCTAAATGCTTTCAATCTCAGGAATCTATGTGTTCTATCTGGATCCTTAAAGGTCAAGCTTCATTTTGGAGATAATCTTCTAAATGCTTTCATTCTCAGGTATCTAAGTGTTATGTCTGAATCCTTAAAGGTTAAGCTCCATTCTGGAGATAATCTTTTAAATGCTTATCAATTTTAGGTATCTAGATGTTCTGTTTGGATCCTTAAAGGTTAAGCTTCATTCTGGAGATAATATTTTAAATTCTTTCAATCTCAGGTATCTAGACATTCTATTTGGATCCTTAAAGGTTAAGCTCGGTTCTAGAGATAATCTTTTAAATGCTTTCAATCTCAAGTGTCTAGGTGTTCTATCTAGATCCTTAAAGGTTAAGCTCTGTTCTGGAGATAATCTTTTAAATGCTTTCAATCTCAAGTATCTAGGTGTTCTATCTGGATCCTTAAAGGTCAAACTTCATTCTGAAGAAACCTTTTAAATGGTTATCAATTATGGGTATCTAGGTATTCTACTTGGATTCCTTAGGATTAAGCTTTGTTCTAGAGATGGTCCTTAAAAGCTTATCAATTGGTCTTCGTATCATCAATTTTGGAACCAATCTCATTTCTTGATCCTTGCATCATGCTTTCTTATTTTCTTTGAATTGAATGTGCTACTCGCACATTCATTCAAAGAGGAAAAAAAATGTAATACCCCAAAATTGGCTCATTTCCATGATCACCAATTCTGGTCTATTTTGATCAATCCTAAGTCCTATGTCACTAGGAAATTCTTATTCTGCTACTCGCTACTTGACTTAATTATCAAATGCAGAAAACCTAAATCTACATTCATCATACTCTTTATTTAATTCCTAAAGTATTGATTCATATTAGTCACATTAAACCTACTTATTAAAATTTAATTTAATTTAAAGTATTTATACTTTAATTAAATTAAATTGTCACCTAAGGCTAATGTACTAAGGAATTAAAAATATTTAATTTAATAATTATGCTTACTTTATTTAATTGAATTTGATTATTCAATTAAATGAAAAAGGAATTTATGAGGTCATGTCTCACTTTATTAAATTCAATAATATCTTCAAAATCTTCTCTTCAGTTCCAAAATGGAAACTCTGAGTGAACTATCTCTCGAAAAGGAATTAAATCAGTTAACTTCTTATTTCACTCATGAAAAGCTTAGTTAACTCTCCTTTCTTAAGGAAGTTTCTATTTTAACTGAATCTTGCTTCAATCCTGACCGTTGATGGATTCTAGGAAAGTCTATTTAGGAGACCCTCAGTTCCTCATTAGAAAGGTTGAAAATTGGAATAGTATTGAATTTTTGTCGAATTGCATACTCATCTTATTTTCTAATTTCCACATTGCTATCATTTTAGATTCTCATCTAGCTTAATAATGCATACATTTAGCTTAATGACTTTTATTTCTTAGATTAACTACGTGCATTTCATCTAGATTACTTGCATATCATATAGCTTAACTGTATTCAAATATTTCATTCTTAGAGGGTCTAGTTTCCCGCACCTCAATTCTGAGGATATTAACAGGCAAAATTCTTCTAAATAGAAGGCAATAGGTCGGCTTGTTGGATGATTATTGGATGGACAATCCAATGTTCATTCCGAGATGAATCCTCATATAACAACCATGTTGAAGTGTGTGTGTGAAGTGTAAGGCCACATTCCGCATATACAGAAGTGAACTTATATGAGATATTGAAACAACATCTCTTTTATAAATTAGAAAGAATAAGGAAGAATAAGTATACAACATTCAGATTTAAATCTCTAATAACCTACCTAGTATTCCTTGTGATGAAGAGATTCGCTACTATACCAATATCAAATTGGAAGTTAGATAAGTTTACTTTGGAATTTATTAGTTATTATTACAAAAATTTAACAAAATATTTAATGACTAAAATTTTAAAAAACATGATTAAAATATTTCACATTGGGATGAGTGGAAGAGTAAGGATTCCTAAGTTAGTTCTAGTGATGTATAAGAAGTAGATATATTTCCTGCAAAAAACTAAAAATATTTGTATGGATGTGGTTATTCCTAAGGTTATGTTTTCTGACCATTTATGATATTAGGTTACAAATGTAGAAATTAATGAATATACCAAGAAATTATTGAAGGCAAATATTAATGATAAAAGTGAGAAATAGGAAACTATAGAAGAAATATTAGTTGACACAAAACATTTACAAATATCTAAAGCACAAAGAAGAAGGTAGAGAATATTGTGAAGAAAATTCATTAGGATACTAGGATAACAAAATAAGAATATGTGGAGGCAAAAAAATAGTTGTAGAAATGAAGGTAGGTCATCAAAGAAATTTCTTTCTAGCGTAACCTCTATCTATAGAACCTAGTAGTCCACCACTAAAAACAAATGCATGTACAACAACTACCCATACAACACCTATCAATGCAATACCTTCAATAATAGAAGCACGATCAACAAAAGAAGAAGATGTAACAATGAACAATGAGATGAGTATCCATATAGTTTCTATGAAGTCTAAAAATATCTCAACACCAATGAATTTAGCACAAGTTAAATAGGAAAAATGTGAAGACAAAAAGGAAAAAGTGAAACCAAAAAGATAAAAAAGAATTAAGGAAATGCCTAATTGACTAGGACCAAAGAAGAAACCAAAAGTATTGATGACATATGTTGGGATGAAGTCCACTAGAAAGAGAGATATAGAGACTCCACCAAAGATAATGAGAGGATAGATCAGTCCACCATTAGTTGAATCCCAAGACGAACCACAAATGCACCCAAAAACACATTCACAACCATAATAAGTAGAGAGCATTGAAAGGATAAGAAAGAGTTGGAAACTATAAATTGGAGGGATAAATAAAATGATAATTAAAGATGGAAACTTAACACATCTAAAAAATAATCATTTGTATGACCCATTGAAAAAGAGATAATTAGAGTATGTAGTTATAGATATACGATAGATTTCAAGCAACTATTGTACATATACATGGGAACATACTAGAGGAACTATACAATAGATTGATTGAAAAGAAGGTTAGGAATGAAAGAGGAGTATAAAAAATTTAGAGAAAAAGAAATTCAAAAGATTTGTAATATTTAACATGATAATAAAATTGAAGAAAAATTCAAGATTGAACCACTATTAACAAATGAGAAGATATATATTGATAACGTGTGAATAATATGAGCTTGTTAGAAAGAGAATAATCAATAGTTATAAAAGTAATGACAAAGAAATCTTCACCTGCAGTAGTAAAAGAGGAGATGTAAGATAATATAGGAAAATACACAAATTAGTATCCTAATGTGCAATATGATACCATGATAATTGAGGGAGACAAAATCACTATAGATGATAGTCAATATCCCTTTTCAAGTACTAAAAGTGAACCCTTTACAAATCAACAAGGGTATTAAGTTGGAAATTTGTGATAGACAACATATTTGACAATCTCATCTCTCAGGTAGAAGATGATAAAATAGAGAAAAAAAGAAACTATTTGTTTTCTCATATAGGAAACACCTATAGAACTATATTTAAGACCTAGTAGTAGTTGTTGGAAATATAAGAGGAGTAACTAAGAAGGGAGGGGTGAATTAGTTACCACAAAATTAATCCCAGGTCCCTTAGATGTCAATACAAATCAAAACCAAAATTCTTTTGAATCAAGTTTACTGATACAGCTTGGTTAACATAGAGGTGCTTGGTTAACAATAGTAATTTATTATCACCTAGAAAGCATTAAAATGTCAACTATAACTTGGTAAATACTAAACATACATATCTTAAGATATTAAATGTCATTATACTTAATTAACTCAGTTTCATACACATAAAGAAATTAGTGTGAACACAATAGACACCAAGATTTAAGATGGAAACCCAACTTGCAAAAAATACCAATTGCAACTAGTTACTATTTTTTACTCTTCTAAAGTGAGCCCTATTATGATCCAACCCTATTCAAGGTTACAAAACACACTAGTATGTGTGACCCTATTAAATTATTTAATCACATTCTTAGGAGTGGCATTGTTAGAGGTCTGTAGACACTTCAATCTATAAATGCCACCTTGTTAGAGTATTTACAAATAGTTGTTAAGCCAACTTTGTTGAGAGATTTATTTAACTACTACACTGGTTAGAGAGTAGAATTGACTTGACCTGATTGATGATGCAACTATCTTTCCTAATTTTAGATCTCAATTCTTACTTTACTACTCAATAATTCTTGATCAAATAAATCTTTGCAGAACAACAAGGATATTCTGCTTATCCTCCAATTTTCTTTTTATAAAAATCTTCTTATCTTCCACACATTCACAATTTTTCAATCCTCAACTTAGCCTTATATTTATATCATAAAATTATCAAGTTGTCTTGAATACAACTTTCTATAATTAATATTGATCCCTTCGGTCAGCTAGAACTAACAAATTAATTCATTAAGCTAAAATGCCAAAACAAAAAAATCCTTTGCTAGGAAACCCTACCCAATAAACACTAACAAAAAATAGATTTTCCTATGTTTACCAAGTGAACTTGGTTAACACTACATCTGGAATGGATATTCTTTGGTAACTAAGTGAGCTTAGTTAATACTAGTTCCATGCCAACATTACTTTATCTCTTGAGTTAACTCAATAGGCACTATCTTCTATTGATTCTCTTTGGTAACCGAGTGAGCTTGGTTAATACTCCTTACTTTTCATATTTCTTTTATCTCCCAAATGAACTCAATAGACACTATGATCACAAACTTGGTTTACACTATAATATTCAACAGATACTTAGAACTATCTTCATTTTCTGAGTGAGCTCAGAAGACACTGACTAGTGAATATATGATATTTTGGGTAATATCAAAGACATTATACAATTTATCAATTATTTTCAAATGTAGTATCATGAGTCAATAGTTTGACTTTACAAAAAATTGGTAAAACCTAATGTAGAAAGCAAGATTCAAAACTATTTCTTTCAAGAAGACTAGGAGAGAAGAAGAGAAGAAGGAAGAATAAAATAAAGACAAAGAGAAAGAAAAGAATGACCAAATGGATAGCTAGCCATCATAGCCACAAGATTAACAAAGGTAAAAAGTTGAGGAAAGTCAAATAGTAGTTGTTCTAGTAGCTGCTAAGATAGAAAATATAGCATCAACAAGTACTACAAGGTCACATGTTGAAGCACTATTTATAGGATTTCAACACGATGTTGTCAAAATGTTTGATGGTAACATGGATATTAAAAATTATATTGAATTAACTGAATTTTTAATTGGAAAGACAATAGAAGAATTTTATAAAATGAGTAAGAGTGCATTGAGCACAATTGAAATAATGACTAAGAAAATGTAGGACACCATTCAAATTTAGATCAATGAACTTCACATAGAAGAGAAAGCATTGAAAATTATTGAAGAATTTGACATGAAGTTCTCTATTCTACTGTAAATTGTAAGAGTGAAGGCTCAATCTACTTATGATGCTAAACTATTTTGTACTAATTGTGAAATGATATCACCATTTATCTATTATTTCTTGAAACTTGTATCAAGTTATTGATGAAATTCCTCTAAGAAGGAAAAGACTTATATGGAAATTTTTCCTTATCATTTGAGTATACACAAGGCATTCACAATGAGATAAAGGACAAGGAGACAAAGTTGAAAAGTATTGTTGCTAAACTAAAAGATCCAAATGTGGATATAATAGAATTAGATATAAGAATAGGAAATGTTCATGATTAACTTAGGTTAATGGAGTTATAAAAGAAGAGAATAATGGAAAAATATATATCACTATTAAGGAAACACATTAATTTGAAAATTGATCATCTATACATGAATCTTAAAGAATGCACTGGTGCAAAAGAATCTTATTGAAGATTAGGTTATTATAATAGAACTCTAATCTAAGTTGCATCTTATGGTTTATGTGCATTCATCAACATATGTGAGCCACCAAAGGACACATGGGAAAAGGAATTTACCATCTTTAAGAATAACTTGTGAGATTCCATGGAACTCATTAATTATTATGAAGCTCCAAGAAATGAAGGTAATATGATTTTGACATGTATATAAGTTTTGACTCATCTTTGGAATTGATGTCAGAGGGGGAGAGTATTGAGGAAGATTATTGTAATGAGATATAAGTAGGGTAAATTATATTATAAGATGGTATAAATTTTTGAAGATGATCCACAAACTTTAAAAATTTTACACGGCCCTAACTTTTAATATTTTTGTAACTTAGTCAATTTTCCTAGATGTTTCCATCAATGCGAAAGGGGAAGATTGTTTGTAAATTTGGCTAGGAGGATGGATGAAGATTATATAGAGTTTTAATTTATGGAAACATATTCATACTATGAAGAAGGAAAAACTTAATACTCCATTTTGCATACATGGACTTAGAAAATTGTCTAAATGTTATTACAAAAATATTGAATAATTAAGGTTTTTTATTAAGGGCACTTTACTGGAAGAAGTTGAGGCTATGTGTGTTTTAGGGGAGGTAGTGAACAATGCATAGAGAACCTTTTTAAAAGAGCTCAAGAAGAATCATTGTACAAATTGAGCTATGGACATTTTTCCAAGTATGTATGATGATGGGACGATTAGCGAAAATCATAGAGTAAAGGCATTTTGGTTATTGGATTAATTTGGTTTACAAAAAAAATGAATTAACAAGGTTTGGATGACATTCTAGATGTTAACCACCCTTAGAAAACTTAATTTCATGTTTTAAGAAATCTACAAGGTATTGAACGTTGAGAAGTTAAGCAGTTTGGTATAAAAGAAGACCCTTATTATTTTTAATAAGTGTGGCATTGTATTTCAATAGCATAACACTTAAATGAAAATTTTGTATGATAAGTATTTATGCAAACTTGATGATAGTACAGTATAGTACAAATGTATTATTAGTTTTGTCAATAGAGCTACAAAAGGGCAAATTAGATATTGAAAATATTAGCATTATCAAAAATTTTATGTATGCACACATTTGGTATAAAGATTGTATTATTGTATATGCATATTTTGGTACTAGGCTCAATGCTCTACTTTTATATTGTAATACCAAAACCTAATAGAGATAAGGCTTCTAACTACAAAGATTTCAACATAATGTTCAAGAAATAATGATGTGTTAGTTGTTCACCAATTTTGAATTATCAGTGAGGTTACCATTATTTAAAAAAATATTATTATTCCTTTTTAATTTATTTAACTAAATAGGTTTCTTAAATATAGTTAACATGGGTAAAGGTATCAATCATTTATGCATAGTATAATGGTAAATTAGTATGTCTCACTTTTAGGAAGTGTCAAGTTCAAATATCCTACAATGCAAGGTAGCACTATTTGTTTCAATATTTCTTTATTTCTTTATTTTACTCTTAATTTTTGTTTTGTTTATTTCATCTTGAGAACTAGTTTAGTATCATATGCATAAGTATTTTCACACACGTCTGCGCGCGCACACACACACCTAATTTTCTTAGGTGGAGGAATCCTCAAAATCCATCCAATCAAAAAAATCATCTTCTTATTTCTCTTCACCATAATCAAGTCTTTAGAAGACAAATCTCGTGCAACACAAGAACCTTGTGAAAACTGACTCACAATCAGTGATCTATCTACACAATCAAGAACATCTTGACAAAATTCACCCAACCCAAGGTCTTGGTGTAAACTGCCTCACATTCAGTGATCTTTCTACATGCTTAAGAACTCCTACTCTAATTTACCACTAATGGAGGGCGACACCATTCTTACCAACTCACAACTAAGATAGCAACAATATGGAGATAAAGAGATGACAAAATGCTTCATAAAGCATCCATTAATACTTGAAATTCATTACAATATTCTCCAAATGCAAAGAATCAAAATTCTTACAACATAAGAGAGCATCTACCTAATAACTTCCAACTACCTTATACACTAAGGGCTTTTACAAACACACACACACACACACACACACACACACACACACACACACACACACACACACACACACACACACACACACACACACACACACACACACACACACACACATGCAATTGTGTCAGTGCATGCACACATATATGAATACATGTATGTACATTAAATATAGTCATGTGAACATAATAAATTATTATTATAACATATAATTGATATTCTAGACCCTCCATAAATAACTAGCAAAGATAAGATTTAGAAATAAACATAGCTTGACATGAAATAATTAAGAATATAATTGAACATACTTAAACCTATAAGTGGGTGCTAACAAGAATATTTCTAAAAATAGGATAAGGAGACACTTCTAAATATTGCTCTATATCCAAACAAGGGTAACTAGTGTGAGTGTTAGTGTTATATCCATGACAACAACTTTTGAAGTTTTTTATAGGAAATCTCAAACCTATATAGACAAGTGGAGTCAATGCCTATTACTAAAATCATTGATATGAGAAAATTATGTTCATATTTATATACATAAATAATTATAGACAACGAAGGAGATTTGACATTGTATAAATCTCTCATATGAGCAACTACAATAGCTTCCCCTCGTCCTACAAATAATAAGATAATATCTATATAAAAACATAATTAGGTTAGTATTTTTAGCTTTAAATAATAATAACCATATAATGAAATGAAAATAAGAAAATCATTCTCATTAATAATATAGTCATGTGCATAAGTATACAATACTTAAAACCTTTTACATAATAAATAATCAAATAGTATTCAGAGTCATGTATAAACTAATATAGAGATGAAAAAAATATAAAAATGTCTCATCATCTTCTATAGCAAGAAAAACATAGAGTCCACAAAAATCAAACATATTAGTCCTATCAAATTATAAGTATAATGTCAATAAGATGGGATCCAAAATTGATCATCGGGAAATATTTAATAGTATCATATGAAAATCTATTTGTTCTATTAAAATTCCAAGTCAAAAATAGGGAGACAAGAGATAACTAGCATAAAAGTCTCATTAGTAGTTACATTCCTTTGATAAATTTCCATCCTTAAATCTCTCTAATCCTGTTTGAAAAATTTCATTGATGAAAGATTACCTCAATGCAATCTTTCCATATAATCAAGATTTTCCCCATTTTCATTCTACTTTAGTCCTTTGATTCTATCTTTCAATATTCACAGTACAAAGGATCAATTATCTTTCTTCCAACACCCATAATAGAGAGACCAAATATAGTTCCCTAAAGCTTTAAAATTCTCTGAGAAGAAAGGAATCCAATAAAATTAGTAACCCAAAAATTGTGTGGAATCAAGATGAGATTACAGTTGTAAGAATTTGGCTTAGGCTAGTATTCATCCAAGACCAAGGAAATCAAACACAAGCACAATAATAGACCAATAGAGAGAGAGAGAGAGACAAAGTATGATAAGAATGATGATAGATTCATATAATATGTCATACAGCCACATCAAGAGTACACTAGGAGTGCCTATATATAAAGGCCTTAGGAGAGCTTCTAGAATGCATAGAAGTCAGCATCATGATAAGTCATACAACCAGGCATGGGTTATCCTCTATTAAGCATGGAATTAAATGCAATGATGTGAGGATAAGCCTACAATAGTGTATCACACAAATCAGTGGTGTAGACAACATGTGCTAAATTATGAGTGTGGATAACTCTATTATCAACATGACAACTCAGTGAATGATGTATACTCCAGTGTTGTATACACCATGTGCATAATTAGAGTTGCATACTTCTATGAGAGTACATAAACTTCTAAGTGTTTCACCTAAATAAATAATAAAATAATACAAAATAATAAAATAATGCATTAACCTAAGTAAACTTAAGTAAGTGTAAATAGTAAATACTTATTTACACCAGCACCCCCCCCCCCCCCCCCCTTAAGTGCAACTTAGGGGAATTTCTTTAAGCTTACAAAATCTAGGATGCAGTGCATGATGGGTCCTAGCTACTAGGCCATGTTAGGTACCCATTTACATAATGATATGCAATCTCTCATAATGTGAAGAAAGAGGGAAAATGTGACGGAAAAAACCTTCCCCCAAAAAGAGAGATGAATAGGGATGTATGGATGGATGGAGTAATCAAGAAACCCTCATTACGACATACATCTAGTATATACATAAGATAATAATGAGAAGAGGAAGAGAGACAAGATAGGCTCCCTCGCCCCCCCCAAAAGAAGAATGCCTGCCAGTGACTTCTCTGATGAAGATGTTGATCCAAGACTGTAGAATGGTGTTCCTCCCCTTAGGAAGAAAAAATGCCAAGGGTACAAATGAGACACTTCTACTATGTGTGGAAAGAATCCTATGGATGAGTGATGTATCTAAAACTTTCTCAACTGACTAAAGAACTTGTCTCAAAGAACTATCTATCTCTACAACTACTAAAGAACCCTTTTACAATAGCTAATCATAAGTATCCACAATCACTTCAACCTATAATGATTTATCATGTAGAGAATGAAAAAGAGGTTTAGATGGAGCCCTCATGACAACTGAAGAAGGTGATTTTGCATCAAGAAGAAGAGGCAGATCATCAATACTATCCCCCAAATTTGTCACCAAAGCTAGACCTAGAAGACTGGATGTACCTTGTTGTGTTGGACCTATCACTCTAGTGATGTATGCATGTGGACTAAACTGATGTATTGACCTCTCACTAAAACTATCGATAGAACCCCACGTATCTAAATCTATTCAAGCACTATCACTGGTGTCATTATTAGTTTCCACTGTGTATGATCTGTAGAGAGGATTAGAGGACAAGCTTAGTGAACTTTCCTCAAAGTGTACATCCTTCTCCACAAAAATTTGATGGGTCTCTAGATCCAAGAGTCTATATGCCTTCACACTATCTTCATAACCAATGAAAGTATAGGGATGAGATGACAGTACCTTGCATCCCCTGGAAGATATCTTTTCCCATGTAGGATAACTAAAGACTTTGAATTGTGTCACAATAGGTTTTTTATCGCACTATGCCTCAAAAGGATTTTTTCCATCTAAGGTTAGATAAGGAGAATGATTAAGAATGTGAGTGGCACTAGAGATTGCTTTGACTTCTAATGATGGATCTAGAGACTTGGCTTGTATCGTGCAACTTGCCATAGATTTGAGAATGTCGATCCTCAAGGCTACAATATTTGTCTTATGTAGACTGAATGTTGTTGGATTTTAAAGACCAATGCCCTCAATTTTGCAAAAGTTTGTAAGTCTTCTATTCACATGAATGCTTCCATTGTCCATTCTGAGAACTTTGATGGCTTTTCTGGATTTCTTTTCTACATAAGTCTTGAAGGCTAGAAACTTGCCCAACACTTCATTCTTACTATGAAGAAAGTAGACTCAAGTGTATTTTGAAAATTCATTTAATGAAAGTAAGTATGTAGTGACCCTGGTTTAATGCAAAAGGACCTACTAATACCATGTGAACCATTTGTAGAACACCTGGTGCTCTTGAAGACTTCCCTTTCTATAACTTCCCCTCTAGATGCATATCCACTGAATCTATTGAACATTCACCATGGGAAAAGTTGATTTGGGATAGACCTTTGACCATTCTCTTTGTGCAAAGTTGTTGAAGATAGTGGAAGTCAAGATGACCATACCATTGATGCCATAACTGCACTGTTGAATTTGATTGAGATAACAAGGCCTTTTAAGGAGACTTGGGCACAAAATGGGAGAAAGAGTACAACTTTTTGTTATGATTCACTTTCCCCCCTACAACCAATGAGTCATCTTTAAGACTATGTACCTTTACTAAGTCTGGAAGGAACTCAACTCTATGTCCATCTCCAAGGTTAGTTATTTGGTATATTGAGATGAGATTTGAACTTAGGTTTGGAACTTAGAGAACATCTTGAAAGTCTCCATTTTCCATTTCTACATTTCCTTTTCCTTCAACTTCCATTTTGCTATCATTTCCCATGAAGATGTATGATACATTTGATTGCTTCATTGAAGAAAAATCCTCCTCTGAAGAACCCATGTCATATGAGGTTCCTGAGTCAAATATCCATTACTTTAAAGAGTTTGAATTTCCCATGAGTGCTTGCACGTTTCCCTTTGAATTAGAAGAAGAACTTTTATCCTTATAAGCATTAGGCTATGGAACATTATGTTTCTTTATGATGTTCGTCAACTCATCAATCTTTTTAAGATAACACTCATATTCTTCATGACCTGATTTCTTGCAATAGGCACACTTTTTCTTCTCCTTATTATTGCCCCCCTTCTTGTTTGAATTCAAGGAAGACTTTCCTTGTTGATTGGATTGTGGTGTTTTCTTTTCTACATCCTCTGATTTGCTTTTACATTTCTTCTTACCCTTTCCTTTATTTGAAGACTGTCTAGCTGAATTTTGAGAACCCTCATTTTTTGCCAACAATGCTTTTGACTGAGGTGATATGAGAATCCCCATAGATTTCAACTTATTTTCTTTAGTATCCAATAGATCAGCATATTCATCAAAAGTGACTTTCTTATAGGTAGACCCTAACATAGTCTTTGAGGTGTTAAAAGAAGATACAAAAGTGGAATACTCTGATGGCAATTTTTTATGTATGAGATAGATCAATCTATCATCTTTGATAGAACTCCCACAATCAGTAAGCTTTGTCCTTAGTTCATTCACCTTGGTGATGAAATTCTAAATTGAGTCATATGACTTAAGATCTAAGGAGAAAAGCTTATCTTCAATTTTGAAAACATCCTCTTTAGACACTTTACCATATAGGTTTTTGAGGGTATCCCAAGCTTCCTTGGATGTAGAACACTTCTTGATATTATACATGATCTTATCATCAACCCCCAAACATATATCACTTAGGGCTTTCCAATTCATTGATACCCAAGCTGAAATATCAAAACTGAAACCTTATTACCTATTGGTTTAGGAAGAGTACCATCTACATATTGAGAAACTCCATTATGCATTAAGTGATACCACATTTTGATGGACCATGTAGCATAGTTATGAGGAGTTAATTTAGGAAACTTAAAGTTGTCCATAATGCATAAAATGAAAGAAAAGTGCAAAAAATAGATAATGCAACACAAAGAGCACCCCCACTTCACTAAATCATGAATGCCCCCCAAAAAAGATGCTTTGGGAACTTTACCAATAGTAAGATTACAATGGGCCACTTGCCAATTTTTGGCCTTCATGGAGTTCTAATTTTGTTTTTTATAACCTCTTAATGGAGTACAAATCTGAAACGTTACAATGTGCTACAATTCTAAAGCATTACAAAGAAAAGAAAGGTCCTATTGTTGAAAGTGAAACTTTTGTCCATACAACCCTACAATCTGATAGTAGAACTAGAAAATATATGAAAATAATGTACTCTAAAAAAAAAGAAACCTATTTTTTACTCCAGATGTGCCCATACAGAGCATTTGAAGTTGTAAAAAGTAGGATTATGTAGGTACAATCACCAAAAAACACAAATTCTAACAAATCCATGTACCAAAACTTGAAAAAAGCTACACCACTAAAAAGTTTAGGAAATTCTACCCAATTTCAAAAAAAATTGCACCTAATTTGGAGTTCACATGTCTAAATTATGGCCTCCTAAAGTCATATTGTAAAATCAAAAATCAATCTAGAGAGAGGTTGCACTAGCAGAAGATGGGGTTAAATTTGACTATCTTATGATTGTTTTAGTAGTTCAAATTTGGCGAGGAATGATGGTCAGATGGTCATCAATTTTAGGCTGTTGAATTAATGATGTCAGCATCCTCCTGCATATAATGCTGTCAGTATCATGTCATAGTGACATCAGTGAATGATGTGTCTAATACAGAACTATACATAATCGTATAGATGGTGACAATGTGGTAGATCCGCGTAGGTGTATGGAGCTCACTCCATGGCTAACTATATAGTACGAATTGGTGATGTAGGCACCACATTTTGGGTGACTTCTCTATATAGCATGGAACTACATAGGTCCACATGTCTAGTGAAGAAGTGACCACGTATCTGATATTGTGATTGCCACGTGTCAATGAAGTAGCTGCATGGATGAAATAAGTCACACTATGTGTCTAGTGGATTCACCACAATAGTGGCTAGAACTTTTCAAATTTTGCTAGAATACTCAGAAGATTCATGGATGTCAGATGGTTATGCAGATGCCACCAGGATGTACATGTGATTGCCATTTTTTACCACTACCGCTAGAAATCACCTTTTGCAAGCTGGAATGCAAATTAATTGTCCCACATTCATGGGTAGTCAGACTCCCATGCACTTAAAATTAGACAAGCTGCATGTATCAAACCAAAAATGGGCCACTGGTGGATAGGAAGGTTGTCACTCCAGTGTGAGCCTCACTAGTTTGTTTTATCCAGTAAAATGGAGGTCTGATTTGCAATATGCTCCTGTATAGTGTATGACGAAATTTTGTAAAGGGGTATGGCCCTTAGATTTATTGAAGCTAAAAATTAAATAAAGAACCCACTAAATAAAATACCCTACAATAATAAATAATAATATTCTGAAATTGTAGAGCTGAGATCTCACAACCTAGTTCTACAAAAAATTGTGAAACTAAAAAATCTGAAAATACCAAAATTGGAAAATAAATTGCACTGAGAAAATTAATTCAAATATTAAAAAACAATTAAATAGATCTAAAAATGACCATACTCGAACAATGAATTGGGGCGGGGCCTTCAGGTTCTAATTTACAAAAAAAATTTGCCTCATGATCAACTTTCACCCACCATAGGCAAATTTATAGTTGATCTTCACCAAATTGACACAACGGTGAGGTCAGATTTGGCTTTAGATGCTCCTAATTTTTGTGAATTCTCTGGATTCAGGTCAAGGTGTTGAAGTATGAATGGTCTCAAATAGCTATGTGTAGAGAATCTCCCTGAGCATTGATACCATGTAAGAATTTGGCTTAGGAAAAAATTCTTCCAAGACCAAGGAACTCAAACAAAAGCACAACATTAGGGGGAGAGAGAGAGAGAGAGAGAGAGAGAGAGAGAGAGAGAGAGAGAGAGAGAGAGAGAGAGAGATTCATTCAATATGCCATATAGCCATATCAAGAGTATACTAGGAGTGCTTGTATATAAAGGCCTTAGGAGAGCTTCTAGAATGCATAGAACTTAGCATCATGATAAGTCATAAAACTAGGAACGTGTCCACCAGATATGGGTTATCCTCCATTAAGCATGGAATTAAGTGCAATGATATGAGGATAAGCCTACAATGGTGTATCATGCAAACCAGTGGTGTATACACCATGTGCTAAATTAGGAGTGCAGATAATTGTGTTGTCAACATGACAACTCAGTGAATGATGCATACTCCAGTGTTGTAGACACCATGTGTATAATCAAAGTTGTGTACTTCTATGAGAGTATACAAACTCCTAAGTGTCTCACCTAAATAAATAATAAAATAATGCAAAATAATAAAATAATGCATTAACCTAAGTAAACTTAAGTAAGTGTAAATAGTAAATATTTATTTACACCAACAATAGTAATAAATGAATTTTAATAATCCTTATTCATAAATCATCATAGTGTAAATAAATTTCATCTTTGGAAATGGTGACAATGGCTGCACACTTTTTGCATGAGTATGGTCATTCCCAAGATGGCCTTGGCATCATACCAAAAATCCAACTCAAATTTTGAGCTCATTTAATGTCCATCTTTAACTCCTTAATATTCCAACCAATCCACTACTATCTTAGTCTAATGATATCCATGTGATTAGTAAAGAGACTTTTTCAAATGTATTAATAATATTTTTTGAAAGGGATATCAAATTCAATATTGAAGATAGAGGAGAATGCTATAACTCTTTAGGCAATTGATTATAATCATAGAATCCCAATCAGTCACAACCTTCAAATAGTTAAAATTTCTATCAAGAAGAGGATCTTGATAAGCCCCCATAGCCTTGTCAAGTTGATTAGCTTGAGTACCCAAGGTTATTCATTTTCTATGTTTTTATTTTCTATTTTCTCCTTTTAATTTTAATATGTGAATTCATGAACTCTAGTTTGGCATCCTTAAGAAATGAGACATTAAAAAAATTGAGATTAATAACTATTTCTAGTAAGCTAAAACTTATTTCCACCAAATAAAAATATTTACACAACCTAAATTCAAAAGATAATCACCAAAGATATTTTTTAGCCTGAGGATCATAACACCATAAAGAATTTATGAAAATAAAATAGAACATAGAATACTATTTTTCTTAGTACCATCTAAATGATATTACATTATAATGTTAAACAATAGAAATAAAATTAAAAAAATATAAAACAAATAGTTTGAATTGACCAAAGAAACACCCATCAACTTCTTTCTATTATCTATAGAAGAGAAAATTAAATTAGTTATTGTTAAATTACATATCTTCCTATATATATAGGCACTTAAAAGGCTACTGACATTGGTAATTTTACATTCCAAAATAGTAGCTAGTCCCCTTGCACTCACTCATTAATTTAATTAGTGGTGGAACATACCAACAAAGTCACCAAACTTTAAGAGAGCCACATGATAATAATATCTAATGATGAAACATAGGTTTGAATCAATTTCTTTGAAAAATATAAATCTTATGTAAAAATTTATTATGAACATAATATAAATCATACTACTTTATATATTCTAATAAGTTAATTTCAATAAGACAGAAAATTCATTTATTTTCAGTTAGAGGAAAATATGGTAGTTATTTTGTCGATCAATAATTGTTGATGATTTTACTGTTATATAATTTTATTTTTTATTTTTATATTATTTTATATTCTTGGATGAACCACAAAGGAGCTTCTAAATGTTTTTCTTATACATACTACAAGCTCACAAAATATTGAATTCATAACAAACCCTAATATATCAAAGTGAAAAGATATATTTGTTGATTCAATTTTTTTTTCAATAATTGAAATGGAAGTGGGAAAAGAAGGAAAAAATCAAGTATCATTAATATTTGAATTATGTCTAATAGAGAATAAAATTTAATTATGTGAAATAGTTAGTAATAAAAAAAATTTACATACTCCATTTTTTTAAATAACTATTCAAAAAGAGTGGTCACTATTCTAATTTTTTGTTGTTTAATAATTATATTTAAATTTAAAACTGTTACAAGTTAAAGATAATAACATTTTCCTAATAGAAATTATATTCTTAAAATTATCACTCTAACAATATTATATTCAACCAAAATAAATTTTACTTTATTTAATAAAATCTAATAAATAATTTTATGCGACAACACTATAAAATCTCTTTACATTCATAAATAATGTGTTCTAATACAATCTCAAACATTTTTCTCTTTACGTTAAGAGAAGGATGTGATTCTTCTTTGACGTATACAAAGTACAGTAATGTAAGACCCTCTACAACATTTGTCATGTGGTACATTCTCATTTCCGTAATTTTTAAGCGTTAAAAACTAAGTGTATGTAATTTTGAGCATTCTGAAAACTACTATTTTCCAATCCCTCCAATACCTTTTCGTGACCTTGAAAACGCCTCCAATACCTTATTGTGACCTATTGTAACTAACACTCGCTCATGGTTTAGAGATTATATCGATATTACCAAATAGCTCCACAATATGTTCACATTGGTCATGTTTCAATTTGAGACGCACTAGTTATACTTTTGTAAAATAGTGATTATTGCAGATACCCACCGTCATTCACCATCAAGAAATCCCAATGGAGGACTTTTCAGGAAATGAAAGGGAATGTTTGGATAAATAGTTGATCTCAATGCCCTTAGGCTCTCTGTTCCCATTCATGAACAATATTAAAGGCGTGCGTACATACAAATATTCCCTTCAATATGACATGAATATACTACGAGCAATGTAGTATGCCAGATGACATGAATAAACTCTGAAAACTATAGTAATGACAAAACCTGAAAAATTCATTTATTACTATTTTATAATAGAATGACCCCTGGTAAAACAACCAATTCTTCGCATTTTTGTTTCCGTGACTTGTGTACTCCTGTAATTTATTTTTATCTTTAAAACCAGTAATGTTTGCACATATCTCCTTCATGAACAATGTTAGAAGCATGTGTGCGTACAAAGATTCATTCAAGATGCCATGCATAAAGGATGGACACTTAAACGATGAGAATGAATATTTTTGAATATTTGGGTAGCAGAGGCGTACCCTTCTTCTATTGCCAAGGATTAATTTTCTTGCACTGAATGGTATAGTCCTTCATTCAGAGTAACACATCGTATATGTTTGAACGGCATGCGAATAAGGGAGGATTCAAGCATCTCTGATGAGGATAAAAATAAATGTGTGCTTTGAATGGACTGAGAATATCTGTATGTAGACTATAGATGCCAACGTGGGAGAGGAGCAATAAATGCCATTTATTTGTACGAATATTTGTTCTAGGAAATTTAGTGATTATTGAATTTGAATGTTTTAAGCTAACCAAAGGTACCCGTGACCTAATTAAAATGCATTAATTAAAAACAAAAACAATTTCTTTTTTCTTTGAAGTGACATTCCGTTAAACTATATTATCTTTTGGGGGATTAAATTATTTTAGCAAACTACGAATAATGTGTCAATGAGATGGATTGTTTTTAAATATAAAAAGTAGTAAGAGGGTTAGGAACAACATACACTACCAATATTAGAAGTAACAAAACCTAGACATAGGATTGTTTAAGTAGGTCACCATAGCTATTTTTGTGATATGATATTTAGTAGCACTTAACATTTATGACTCTTTGTTTAAAATTAACCATTGACAATTAGTCAATAGTCAGTGTAATGAATAAATAACATGAAAATTTATTTCATCTAAACACACCACATTGGTGCATTGAAAACTTCTAAAAGTTCAACCATCCAAATAGTAATCTAACTCAAATCAATCAAAAGAGAGTATTCTTCTTAACTCTCCCACCATCACGACTATCTTATATCAAACAATTTTAGCAGTTATTAGTGATTTATTAAAAATACATCTTTTACTACATTCAACTTACAATGTACAAATAGGAGCTTTTTGAGATGAGTTTAATATGACAATTCAACCATTGACAACTATTTATCATGCAATTGAAATCTAATATAAATTTATTTTACAATATTTAATTATTATATCTAAATTCAATTGCACAGTATTGCAACAAGTCATGTGGTAACTAGTACTTGCCTTAAAATTGTTAGAATTAGTTGATTGCTAGTTAGATAATTTTGAAATAATTTGAATATATCTAATATAATTATAATTATAACCTAATAATATAATAAAATTAAATTAAATTTATTGCAATATTTTAAAATTTTAAAATAATTATATTATACACTAAAAATTATTTAACTTTTTAAAAAAATTGAAAAAATAATTAATCATTTTATTTAAAATTAAGTAATAATATATCTAAATGATTTAATTTAATATTATTATAATTTATAAAAAATACTACAACTAATTAACATATTTGTCAATATATTTATAATAAAATAAATTTAACTAAATTTTTTAACAACTAAATATTTATTAAATACTTATTACTATATTAGGAAATCAATGCACTTTAGATAGAAACTGCATGGTAGAATAAATGCAATATAGTTTAAAACAATTGTGCTAATATAAAACCTTAATATAAATTAAAAATTATGTATTTAAAGTTGAAAAAGTCTAATGTTGATGAGAAAATATTATAACTTTAAAACAATAGTTCCATAAACTGATACAATAGCACTTAGCCTTATATTTTACATTAATATCACTATCATAGAGTTGTTTGTGAAAAATTGAAAGATATAAAGAACAATTTTAGAAAGTTCTTATCTTATAGTTCTTATTAAGACATCATAATGAATACTTCTTACCAAGCTCTTCTTCTAACTAAAATATTAAATATAAATAATTAATAAAGAATAGAATTCACATTTCTTTAGAAGCTAGAGACATATGTAATTTTCATATTTTTATACATTATTGATTTTATGTTTTATTAGAATATAAATTGCTCAATTAATTTTTTTAAAAATATTGAAAGTATAATTATAATTGTAATTTTAAAAATATTGATTATACAATGTATAATAAATTTTTATTTAATTTAGAGAGTATGAATGTAAATAAATATAAATTAAAATTAAAGACAAAAATTTGTTTCTTAATATAAAATTGTAAAACTCTATAAAATTATGATTATAAAAAAAAATGATTAGTTGAATTCATAGCTTGTACTAATTGATTTTATTTTGTTAGGAACTATTTTAATAGGTGTTACATGGTAGCTTACATTTTCCTTTAAGTTATAATAGCTAATTAAGTAGAATAGTAAAGTTTTAAAAATGTCAATATTTAGTATAATTTTATTAATATTATAACATTTTCAATTTAATTTTACTTTAAAAATAATAATTTTCAATTTAGATAGATTATTTGAAAAATAATACTTTTAAATTTAAAAATATTAATAATTAAAATTAATTATTAATTTAGGATTTATAAATATAATGTTATTATTATAACTTAGTTGTATCTTCCTATATTAATATTTAATTCAAATTCAAATAATATTAAATATCTTTTATATGAATGTCAAAATATTTGTAAAGCAATGATATTTACTTTATATAAACCATTACTTATTTAGAAACATAATTATAAAGGACACCAAGTTATAATGAAATCTTTTTTCTTAATAATCATTTAATAATTGTACTACATTTTAATCTTAATCAAAAAGTGGTCATCCTTCATGTTATTCCTAATGACGCTTCCTTTTTGTTGTTGTCTTAAAGTGATGTTTGCCAAGAGCTAGGTGGTAACCTAGAAGTTGTATGTCTTTATTTAGTTGGTGATTTGATCATTCTTCTCTATTTGAAAATTATATTTCTCCCAACATTATATTTCATCCACATCTTAAAAGTTGAAGGAATCACAAAGTGGTACAAACATTGCTATGTATTATTAAAAGAGTTACCAAATGATTATGCGTGGAATGTAAACATTCAAGTAATAGAACTTTTGATAGATTGTAAGAAAAAAAAAGGTAAAATATCTCAAAATATTAATTCTATCCATATAATTTAATATTAATATAAAATTCATATGACAAGAAGTTCAACCATAAAAAAAAATATTATTAATCATTAAAAAAATAGATTATTGTAAGGCCTTGATTTAATTCATTGATTGTATACACTAGTATAAAATTAAAATAAATATTTAGAAACCAAAAATTATCTATTTCCATTCCTAGAATATTTGGTAGTGGTCCTTTGTGAAAATTCTTCTTATAAGACCCCAAAGAATTTTGAAAATTAAATATTTCACATTTTAACATTATGAAAATTAAATTCAAAAATTAAAAAGAAAAATATTGTAGAGATAGAAAGGATTAATCAGTAGTTATAGATATGTGATTCCAATGCCTGTGGCAAATAGTGGCCGGTACTAGTCAGTGTAGTACTAACATTGTTAGATTTTCTAATTATTTAAATAAATTAACATTGTTACATTTTATATAAACCAAACATATATTTTTATATTAGTTTTAGAAGGAAATATTTAAAGTTGATTATTTAGTTTGATAAATTATTATTTTTATTAAATTATTATGAAGAAATATTTATTAATAATTTATTATAATTTTAAAATGTAAATTTTATCGTAAGTATATTTTTTTATTCAAATTGTAGTAATGAAATCAATAAACATGGTTCGTTGTTTTTATATTAGTTTTTTAATTAACTATTTAAAATTTGTTTGAAATTTATTATTTAGTCTTATATATTATTACTTTTGATTAATTGATTGTTTACTTAATTTTAAAATCTAGATTTTATTTGAAGTGTGATATTTTATACAAATTATTATAGTAAGGTTAGGCTATGAGATAATTAATGTTTTAAAATATATATTTAGATGTTAATATAATTAAATTTTTATAATCTATAAGATTAGAATTACTTCATTTGTTTATAGCAAAAAAATTGGTTAAGAAAAAAGCAATATGGAGAACCCTCCTAAAAAGGCTCCTATAATATAACCCAATCATATATTTTCTAAGATATATAAAGTTAATAAACAAATTATAAAACTTTTGAAATGAAAATGGACAATTACAATAAGATTCGACATTAAAAAGCCAAGCAAAATCATCACACTTGAACTTTAAAACTATAACTGAAACTTTGAATCTTTGAAAAAAAAAAAGGAAAAAATAAAAATTGAATGTCTTCAACTTTGTATTATATACAAACATGACTAAATCTTTGAACAAAATACTTGATTTCTTCACTTTTACTCATCTACTTAATTTTTATTAAAAGAGCTAGAATATATAAAGATCATGAATTCATATAACACCAAATATACATGGCAACTCTATCTTAGACCATTATAATTTTTAGACAATGAGAATTCAAAAGCATTCATAATCAGTATGGAGATTTAAAAAGAATAATTAAAACATTCAATCATAGTAGATTGGAAGAAAAAATTCTACAATAAATATGCACAACCAAACGTTAAAATAACGTATGTCTTGTCCATGAGATGAGCTTATCTCTTAGCAAGATATAAGTGAAGAAGATTGGAGGGCTCATTTCCACTCATTAAATCCCGTCGTTTTGGAATCTCCCATTTTCTTGTTGTTCATCGACCGCAGTTTTTATAAACTCCCTTGTAAGGGTAGCGAAGATCAAAATGCTTCACATCATAGAAAATTTGAAAAAAGTGATCCCTGGTTTTTAAAATCAGAATTGGGTGAAAGATTTTATTGTATCTTGTATGAAAGAGGGAGATACGTCTAACATTATCTTTCATCCAACCTTATGGGAATTAAAGTTCTATGATGATATAATGATGTTGATGGCAGATTAATTTCAAGAATCTGATTAGAAATACAATATGCAATGTTAAATGGTAGGCCTCCCTAGTATTAAAGAGATAATTAATTAGAAATGATTGCATGTTTGTCCAGTAAATAAGGAATGATGAAGTTTTATGTTCAATAAATTCTAGAAAACGTCTATGTGATTAATGTTAATCAAGTTGGTCGTGTATCTTATCTCTAAACTTTATTTATTTTTTAACATATTAATACATGTCAAAAAATTTAGAATATTTACCCACCAAAACAAAGAATTGGTTGTGTGGATATGCTTGAAAACTTTGGGTCAGTTACATCAGGGATTTCTGGATATATTCAATATATGAATCTTGGGGAAGGTACGAACATTGGCGGCTGGATGAAAGGAGGGAATTAGAAGCAATATTATGAAGAGATTAATCTATAGTGGATAACACCAAGTTCTCTTTCAATGCATTTTTTAGATTTTATTCTTTAAAATTGATGCACTTTGTAAATAAAATGGTATTATTTAGTTGAATGAATGAACTAAATTATAAAGTCATTGTGTATGATGTTGGTTGTGTCTCAAAAGAATATAGTGTATGAAAAATTATGTGTACGAAAACTAGTGATAAACCACATCTTGCTAGAAACTTGAGCACTGCAGTCATTTACTACTAGTTCATAACATTATAGGATAGTTGGATGTTCAGCCATATTTCTTTATGAAACTTATGTGTGCAAAAACTAGTGATAGACCACATTTTGTTTGAAATTTGAGCACTGCAGTCATCTACTACTAGTTCAAAATACTATAGTATAGTTGATGTTTAGCCAGATTTCTTTATGAAACTTATGTGTGTGAAAACTAGTGATAGACCACATCTTGTTGGAAACTTGAGCACTGTAGTCATCTACTACTAGTTCAAAGCACTATAGGATAGTTGGATGTTTAGCCATATTTCATTATGATGGATTGTTTCCTTAGTGGGATTTAACACCTATTTGTACGAAACAAATATGTACAAAGATATAGCATATATGTGTGTGGTGAATAGTGCAAGAGCCCAAACGTGTTGATTACCATTATATTTATTACAAAGATTGTGGTGATGTTCTCTTATGTTGCAAGATTACTGTGTATTACTACCATAGTCTCATCTAGATAGTGCAATTCAATGTAAGTGTAGGGACTCAAAATTGCAAGAGGATTTGGGGTAACATTTTCTAAAACCTTGTAAAATTTTATTTCTATAGATTCTTTTTGTCCGATGATCATTCTAGGTCCAATCATGTGTTCAATGTGCAATTTTGTCCAGGTGTCGAATAGTGTTTGAAAGTCTACTTTGTAATTGAATAACTCGCACTCAATTAAGTGCCACGACTCTGCCACTTTGGGATGTTTAGTATGAATATCAAAGGAACTATGTTTATAATTTTGAGTCATTTCAATAAGTTATAATAGATTTTTCACTTCCTAAAGTTGATTGTTCATCTCTGTCATAATTATGTACTTTGTCTAGAACTCTAAGAAGCCCTATTTGACTGATCATAACATTAACCCCCTTGACCAAAATACTTCACCATTTCATTTAAAAGGTAAAATACTTCCTATCTTCTGAATTAGAACTTAAGAAGAGTATGTTTCACTATTATTCAAATGTGATACCAAATGTAATTTCTATGGTTTACTAGTAATCAAATGTGCTAGTCCTATTTGGGATGGTATAACTTTGAAACAATGATAAACAAGCCTAAACTATTTTTACTATTGTGTTGTATATTGAAAATACTACAATTGTGCCAATTTTCAAGTTTTCACCAATCCATTTGAACACTCTTCGAGGTTCATTCCTTTTGTAAAAAATTTGTTTTATAAGTGCACCTAGCTTTGTAATTCCCATAAGCCAACTTAAGAGATTTTTCAAATCAATTCATGGCCTGCTAGTAAAATTTGGACACTTTTATGAAAAGGTGAAAAATGAGTTCTAAAAGTTTAATCCATTATCAAATCTGATTTCAATTTGTGCAAGGGATCAATTAGAGAAGTTTTAGAGGTTTAGCTATTTAAGAACATTTTTTTTTTTCCTAGTCAGACGGACTTTGGGGCTTGGCTGATTTCATCAGCTTGCTAAGATGATGTATGGGGAGCTTTTGAAATATAATGACTCTGATCATTAAAATATCATTAAAGAAAACACACGCTATCAAAAAGAATTATTATCTACATATATATTCGTATAGCAATGATATATAAAATTAATTTTATCAGTTCTTATATTTTATACTCTAACTATCTTAATATAGATTTTTCTAAAATAAATTATGAGTACATGTGTTTCATTTAATCCTTTCAAAATTCAATAATAACTCAATCTTTTGTGATAAAGAAAATTAAGTTGAAAAGCACAATGGTGCAAACACTGCTCCCTTGCCACCAAGACATCTATAGTCTTCATAGAAATCTTGATAGCCCCATCGAATCACACGTGTATTTCTTAAGTGTTCATATCCTCATTAGGGATACTTGAATCTTTCCTAGCTGGCCTACCATTTACACACATGTCACGGGTTACTTGAATGAAGACCTATTTCATTCAACGCATGACTCAATTGATTCAAGTGGTAAAAGGGTAGTGGGTTCTTTTCTGAAACAAAATGATAAAAATTAGGATTCATGTCATACTTTTTTCATGTCAGCTTTAATGGAATCTTGGTACCTATACATACTTCTAACACTGTTCACGGAGGAGATATGTGAAAACATTACCGTTTCGAAAATTACAACAGAAAACACGGTAGTACACAAGTCAGATAAATATAAACACAACGAATTATTCGTGTTATAGGACTTGTCCTCTTATAAAATTGTGATACAATTATTTTTTACGGCAATGTCACTATTATAATCTTCTCAGATATTGTATAGTTTTGCGTTATTACAGCCTTCATACTTTACTTGTGTTGTATTCCATGTAACATTTGTACCTGCACACGCCTCTTAACATTGTTCATGAATGGAGGGAAGGCAAACAGCCTCCAGTGTGTTTGAATAAAGTATTCATCTAACTGTCCATCTTGTTTTGTAAAAAATAATTCGCTGGCTTTTTCTACGGTGAAGTATAATGTGTATTAATTGCAGGCAAGGAGATATCTCCAAACATCACTTTTTAAGTGTTATTAAAATACCGTGATTACTTAAGTTATAGTAATTGTTAATGGAGGAAATGACAATTACCAAAAATTTGTCGTGGATGTGGTAATACAAATATGAAATGTGTCTGATTATTAATGGTTAATGATATTGGAGGTATTGTGTGAGTTTTTCCTTTTTTATGAAAAATTCTATTCTATTAATAATTTAATATACTGGTTATAAATTTACAAAACCAAAATAATACAGTTCAAGCAATTGCATTTATGTTATTCAAATCTTTTAACATTGTGGTTGCATAGACAATGAGGTCCCCTTGTTAGCTGGAGCATTTGACTGTACAACTAACGGGTATGGTATCATGTGTGAAGGAGATTATTGTATTGCCTCTTGATTTCCCCAATTGGGTGGCTTCGGTGTTAGCCAGTTTTTGAGGTCATTTTCGAAGTCATCATTTTGTTTCTCCAATAGGGAAATTCATAGCTATGTAGGGAAAGGAATGTCTAAGACCTAACTATGAATTTCACTATTGACGAAGCAAAATGGCTAAATAGGAAATGACTTCAATGCCTGTGACTGGGGCCAGAGCTACCCAGTAGGAGAAACCAAGAGTCAGACATGATACCTTATCTGTTAATTGGACAATGACGAAGATTGAAGCTGTCTAAATGCCCGCAAAAAGTTGCCCTTTCAGAACTCTTCATTTTTTGTTCTAACTCTGATTATTTCATATTTCCGTAGCTCATTGCGACAACAATTATGTAGAATTCTTTCTGTTCTGTTATTCTCAGCTTAAGATGTTATTTGGTTTTCCTGTGGTCATTTTATAGGAATTTTGAAGACGCAATAACCACAAGATATTTGTTTATTGTTGCACTTGTTGATGGATTGTAACCTCTCGCAAATCAGCAGTCTTTGAGAAACTGTTCTTTTCAGTTCCATTGAATATCAATCTCTTTTTATTTTCGTCAAATTGAATGTTTCGCTTTCTGGCTTCGCGTTTGTCTTTCTCCAGTAATTGTTTCAAATTAAATAGGAAACTAATGTAGATGAGTGAGCTGTTTCAAGAAATAGTGTTACACAAAAAGTGTGAAAATTGTTGTATGCAAGCACAACCTTCTACATAGATCTATTTTGGATTTATTCTCACATTCATGGCAGATTTAAACCAGTCAGTTTTATGTATACTTACAGGTGTCGATAATTTAAACTTCAGCTGAAACTACCTCTCTTTTACCGATTATCGTTAGTTCAAGTGAGCTGCCCTTTACTAAAATAATGAAATTGGTATTATTACTAGATCCAAAAATCTAAAGTTATAAACATAACCAATTACTATCCACTTCATTGGAGTAATTTGGAGGAGAATTGCATTTCTTGTTATTGTTGTTTGAAATGAAAATTAGATTTAATGAATTTGTATTATTATAAGTTATAGATAAACAAATAAATTAAAATCAACAAAAATTATGTAATTCGTTTGTACCTAACAGGTCATTTGGCAATGTTTGAGATGAATCATTTTCCAATACCAAACTTTCATCTTTATCATGCAATGATTTACAGATGGGGCAATTAGTGTATTTTGATGAATGGTAGTTTGCACAAGTCAAGCCATGATGGTTTTCCATTTTAAAGACGCCTGTTCTAGGCAGTTTCCTGTCCGCGGCCTTTTATCTTTTTTGTGTGTTCTCAATTGTTTTATAAAACCATTTACTAAATACGCTATTGTTATTGACGTATCAAGGGATTCCTAAGATATAATGAATTTTGAATGTTTTCATCAGCCTGTTCGTTTCACTGTCAAAGATTTCGTGGGCCTTTCTTTACAGGATCAGGTGTCTATGTTCAAATCCGGGTCTTCTGCTGTTTGTAACTTCATTTTTACTGGGGTATTGGGTAGGGACTAATGATGGAAAACTTCAGTCTGGATTTGATGCAATTCAAGTTTTTGGGTTCTCATTTGTAGATCAAATTGTATACATTGGGTTTTATAGTCTGATGAATCTATAGAGCTATTTGAACTCCGTTTCAAGATCTGATTGCATACAGATTGTCCTATAATCTCACAATTTTCTATTGTTTAATGAATAGGCTTTTAAAGAGATTTATGTTTGTTGTATAGTTTGGATTGATGATTCTTATGTCAGCTTTTTTAATTTCAAAATAAAAGGTTCTGATAATTAATGCTCTCTTCAAGACGTTTCATTTATATTTCTATATCTCGCGGGTGTCTTCGAGCTCTCAGTTATTTTTAGTTCAGGGTTCCTGAGTGGACTGGACATGCTCCTTATGGTTAATAGCTGTGCTCACATTCTACCTCTCTTTGGACTTGTTTCCGATTTAATGTCTATCTCAACAGTTCATGTTTTGAACTTGTTTCCGATTTAATGTCTATCGCACCAGTTCGAGTTGCTTGGATGAGGTCTTTTCTGCAATTTTGACAAAAAGAGGGGTAAAAATTTATTAAGACAGAAAGGAATACAACAAGGAGAGCTCAACTAGGAGCTCGATTCCGAGCAACAAGATCATCAAATTCTTGCACCATCTCAAAGGACTGTTGCCTCCTATCTCTAATATTCCAACCCGGATCATGACTAGAAGCCCATTTGGCTAAACAATCAGCAGTTCTATTCCATTCACGAGGAATATACGTGAACCTAATGAACTGAAAAGAGGAAGAAAAGAAAAGAATCTGCTTAACAATAGTGGCCAGCTGCCAACTAACATCCTCAAGCTCTTGCGAAGAAAGCATGTTCACCACCACCTGTGAATCAGACTCACAGATAATCTTACTCTATCCCCACAAGCAACACTGTTCCACAGCATATAAAATAGCCTGAGCTTCCATGAGATTGTTAGTATAATCACCCTTATGAACTGAGAAGAAAAATTGAACATCCCCAGAACTACAACGAGCCACTCCGCCAATACTAGCCGGACCAGGATTCCCACGGGAAGAACCATCAGTGTTAATTTTCAGAACTCCACAGGGAGGAGGAGTCCAGTGCCCATCCTAATTAACCCGACCCTTCCTCTGATGGTGAAGCTGCCTGGACATAGAAGGAAACCTATGAGCTGCAGCCCCATCTTGCAGATGAAAATTGAGGCGATTACAGATAGCAAGATCAACCGGATCCATACCACCATCAAGCTCACACTTCACAAGAATAGTTTCCTGAAGAGAATGTGATATTTTCCACCAGAGATGCAAAACACCAAGCCGAACATCTTGGAATATGCGATGATTCCTCTCCAACCAGATATGCCAAAGCATGAAAGATGGGCTAGCAATCCAAGCAGCATGGAGAGAAGAAGACTTGGAGGGAGCACTACCCAAGCAGGCCCATAACTCAGGCAAAGAGGAAGCATGCCGACAAGAGCAACCCCAAGCGCTCCACCAAAGGTGCCATATCTGAGTAGAATAGGAGCAATGGAAGAACAGATGGGAGACAGACTCCTCTCCATTACCACACAAAACACAATAAGAGGGGCCCTGAAATCCACGTTTACAAAGATTATCCCAGGTAAGACAACGGTTGTGAGCCACTAGCCACATGAGAAAATTGCACTTGGACCAAGAAACTTTATTCCAAACTTGCTTCCACCAAGGGACCTCAGCATCCCCAAATAATTGTCTAGTTATCTCCTGATACCCAACAGAGACATGATATTTACCAGACAAGGTACCGCCCCAAGCCAAAACATCTAGACCAAGCAAAGAAGAACACTCTCTAGAGGCCAGAATTTGAGAAAGCTCCTGACGATCCATGTCTATACCTCCAGGAGGCCAATCAGAAGAATGCTTCCATCTGTAACCAACAACAGGTCCCAATTGATAAGGAGTCTTGTAATGAGCCACTTTATCCCATCCAGCGGCAAGAAAAGAGTCACAAAGAGGCTGAAGATGAGGGTATATGGATAAAATGGAACGAAATCCATCCCAAGCATCAGACCAAAACAAATCCTGAGAACCACATCTTTTTTGCAATTTTATTATATTATCAAAATTCTATTATTTCTCAGTGGGTTGGGCTTTAGTATAAGGAATGGGTTTTTATACTCAAAATTGTTCTCTACTTATTGGGTTTTTTTTTGGTATTAGCTCTGGCAAGTTCAATGGTTCGAGTCTGGTACAATCTGTTATTTTTATGTCTAACATCTTTTTAGTATTTGTGGAGGGGTTAAATACTACTAGAAACATTTTCATTAACTCATTAATAAAAACCTTACTCTTTCTATCAATTAATTCAATATTATTATTTTCAACAAATTTCAAAATGTAAATGCTAATTTTTAAAATTATAAAATCATAAAACTTATTTATCTTTATAAATAAATTTTGATGGAAAGATGACAAAATTTTAAGATGCACCACTATGACATTTATAGAAATTTCAAAAAACTTTCTTCTTTTTAATCATATTTATAATTATTTATCAAATATTAATAAGTATGAGACATTATACAATTTATTACTATTAATATTTCTAATGTATTTCAAAAATATTTCTTATATTTCTTAAATCATTGTATATTTTTTTTTTTATCATTTTAGAAGCAGTTATTCAGGACATTTTTAATTTAATGTTTTTAAAAAGAAGAAAAATAATATTATAATAATATTTATTTATTTTATTATAATCTTATATTTCTATTTTGTTAGTAATAAATCTTTCTCCACCTTATTTCATATTAAAAAAACCTAAAGTTGACTTTATTCTTAATTAACTTAAATTAAATTATTATTTTATTTATTTTATTAAATGAGAATTTAACTTAAAATCTATATATCTTTATTAAATTTAAATTATAAAATTTCAAATAGAATTAAAAATATCATAAGGCTACAAGTTATATAATTTTTTAATTTTTACTTTATTATATAAATTGGACAACTACATATAATAAAAATACAAACAGTTAGATTATTAATAAATTATATTGAAAAATACTAACATTATTTATAAACTTAATAATAATTATAATTAATTTAATGAATGATTTTTTGACTATATTATAATTAAAATAACATATATATAGAGATAGTTATAATTACAAATATAAAAGGTTTATATTAAATAATTATCTTTTATATTAAAAACTTCTACTAAAATTCTATGTATATAATTATTTAAATTTTAACTATTTTTTTTCTTTTTAAAAAAGGGGGTAAAAATTTATTCAACCATATACAAAGTAATGTGAAAAGCTATAGACCAAAAAATTCCAAAAACAACCATGACAACAATTAAATCCTATCACTTTCCACTAACTACTCTAAAGTCCCAAGATGGTCAGTAGGAAGTCTATCCTTTCCTACAATATCTAAACCAACTCCATTCTTTGATGTCCATTTTTCCAAAACATCAGTCACTCCATTCCATTCCCTAGAAATGTGACAAATAGAGATCTAACCCACATGATTACTTAGATACAAAGTCTCTCTAACAAGAGAGGCTAATTACTAGTTAACATCATCCACATTTTGGTTATTTATTGTATCCACAACAATCTGAGAATTTGACTCACATATAATCTTCTTCCATCCTAAAGAACATCTCCACTCAATAGTTGACTTAATAGCAAGTGCTTTCATCAGATTATTAGAGTACTCATCTTTATAAATAGAGAAAAGAATGACAACTTCACCATCCTTACCTCTGCCTATGCCTCTACTACATGCCTACCCAAGATTCCCATGGGAAGAGCCATCAATATTAATTTGTAGGATACTAGTTGAGGGTGGTTCCACCTCCCATCTCTACAACCCTTTCTCTTGAGTCAATAAGATATCTTATTGTCTGTGCAACCCATTCCCTTGTCCACTAGTCACAAATTCCTCACTATACTATAATCTCGAGGGTCAATATGTTTGGACATATCACACTTGGCATATATAGTTTCCTAGAGTCTCCTCAAACTCATTTGCCACAATTTGGTCACTCTCAAAATTGAGTTGCAAAAACTCCTACAATTCTTCTCCAACCAAAGATTCTATTTAACTAAAGTAGGTCCAATAACCCATGCGACCTAAAGAAAAGTGATTTTCATAGAGGGTGCTTTCCCAAAAATCAATGAGGGATGCAACATGGATGCAACCATGATGCCATGACTCCCACCACTTATACCAGATTTCTCTAGAGAAGGGGCAAAGAAAAAATAAGTGAGATACACTCTCTCTATCATGCATACAAAGGGAACAATGAGAAGGCCCTTGAAATCCTCTCTTTTGAAGGTTGTCCTAGGTAATATATTTCTTTTGAGCAACCAAACATAAGAAAAAATTATACTTAGGCCAAGAAAATCTATTCTAGATCTTCTCTCACTAGGGAACTTCAACTAATCCATGCCATTTTTTTATCTAGACAAGCATAACCTTGGGAAAAACTGAACATTCTTTTGAGTAACCAACTGTAAGAAAAAATTACACTTAAGCCAAGAAATAATATTCCAAATCTTATTTCACTAGGGAACTTCAACTAATCCATGCCATTTTTTTATCTAGACAAGCATAACCTTGGGAAAAAATGAACTTTTCTTTAGGATTCAGACCCTAGGAAAGCATATCCTTGTCTCTAGTAGAATTACAAAGCCTACCCAAGAGGAGGTTAGAAATCTTAGCTTGAATCTCCAAGAAACTACCTAAAGGCCACTTATATCGGGTCCTTCTAGTAGATCACATCCATTGATCCATGCCTTCTAACAGTCTTAAAGTGTGCCACCTTAGTTCACTCTATATCCTTTAAAATATGGCAATGAGCCTAAAGATTGGGATGGCTAGAGAGAATGGGAGGATGGCCATCCCAAGAATCTTGCCAAAAAAAAGCACATGATCTCCCATTACATATCCAAAAAAGGCCATTCTTAATAAGATGTGCTCCCTTTTTTAGAGTATCCCAAGTAAAATAACCTTTCCTAGATAGATCTAGTCTTGGCATATCTTGACAATCCACTTGAAGAAATTAATTTTGGGAAAGAATCTTGACCCAACCATTATCCTAATTATTCCACCACCTTCCATATAACTTAGTAGCCAAAGTTTTGACAACAAGAGCCATACACCTGAGAGCTAGACCCCTACCAAACTTTGGCAAGAAAATAGTTTCCCAATTGACTAAATTCGACTTCAAAGAGATAAGGTTACCTAATCAAATTAATTGTTGAGATAAGGCATCAAATCAATTTATAATACCAGCATGGGGAGTCTGCATAAAAAACCTATAGATGGGAAGATCCTAAATCACTATCTTAAGGAGATTAACTCTCCCAATAGAAGAGAGCCACCTATAAGTCTTATGGCTAACCCCTCTTCATAATTTATCCAAAATGTTTTTCCAATAAGCCTTTAGTTGAGCTCCAAGAGCTAAGAGGACTCAAAGATACATCAAAGGTGGAGAGCCAATCTAATATCTGAGAAACCTAGCAATCCTATTTTGGATAGGTTGTGAAGTATTTAAGAAATAGATGGAGAACTTATCTTCATTGATTTTATGCCCAGAAGCTTTCAGGTAGGTGTGTAAAACCCTTCTAAAATTTCTTGACTAATTAATTATAGTTAAGCCCATCAATCCAGTGTCATCCATAAATAGGAGATGAGAATATGATGGGAGATTATTATTCTATTTCTACCCATGGGAAAGCCCTTGTTCAACCTCAAATTTCTCCTTGTTAGAAGAGAATTTTTTTGAAAAATGTATTGAGAGATGAAAATTGTTGATTTTGGTTGAGTTGAAATTTGAGTCATCATAAAAGAGAAAATATAGATATAAAGCCAATTTTTATTGTTGACAATTCTAGCTATATATGTTATCTATAACATAGTCTGAGATCAAAAGGAAATAAGTTTATTTCCATTTTTTTTTTGGGTGGGAACTAGACCCCTAATTTTCAATGTTTTTAAGTAGCTAAAAAATCATCTATAAAAATTAGGAAAATATATCAATTCTTATTCAAAATAATTATTGAAAATTATAATCCTAAAATTCATCCATTTCTACACATTTAATTAGTTTACTTCATTTTCAAATTCATAAGAAGAATACCAATTTTATATTATTGAAGGTGAACAATCATACTTTTGTTAGCCTTTTTCTTTACAAAAGGGTGACAGAAGTTTGTGCTTTTACCCTTGCCCCTTATTCATCCTCTATGTATACCTCATGTATCTCATCCGTTCCCACTTCTCTCCCAAAAATGTCCTCTATCCTCTTAAACTTCTCTTTCTCACACTTCCCCTTTATTTTTTTCAATAATATCTCCCATATATCCCCTTATAATTATGATCCCTCTCTCCTTCCAAACCCTCCCTCACACCTTTCCTTCCACAATCAATATCTCTTTTTCTTCAAACCTTTGTTTATTATTTTTCTCTATCTATCTCATCTCTATCATCACCCCTCTTAGTATTAATTATCATTTATCCCTACCTTATACCTCTACCCCTCTCTCTTCGCCTATCAACATCTCTATCTACTTTGATCCTTAATTTTTTTTATCTCATCTTTCTACATCTTTCCTTTCTCTCTACATCATCTCTCCATCCTCTTATATCTTAACTTATCCCTTTCTCCCTCCCCCTTGCCAAAATATCTTCCTCCTAACAAACATATTGATCTACATCATGCAAATCACCACTCCATTCTCTCTCATAAAAAAATAGACATATCAATATCTTTGTCTATTCTAATATGTAAATAGTTTGATCTTGAATCTATTTTTCACCTCTCTCCCTATCCCCTATCCCCTGCATCCCCTTCTTCATCTCCTCTCAACAATATTTAACTTAATCACCATCACTAATGTACATTATCATAGTTTGGCCTATTTTAAGTCACCAATTTGCCTCTCTAAACTATGAAAAAGAACAATGTGAATTAGGCATATTTCAAGTGGCCAAATTGGTGCCTTGAATGTAATGTGTTGGACTCAATAAAATTTCAAGATCAAATAATTATTTGTCCAATAAGAAACATCTTTCATTAAGTATGTTGGAGGAATGACGAGGGTTTCATTATCATTAGTTCTTGAAGGATAACCATTTTTATTGTTTTAACTTCTAACTCACCCCAACATAAAAAGAATCTAGCAGTCGAATATTAATACTTGAAGAATATGTAGGAAATGTCCTACCAGTAGTTGCCAAGCTATTGAATACCCTATGATCCTCCATCCCCATAGAGCATGAGAAATTGGTAGCCTAAAAAAGAAACCATCACACCACCAAACAAATGTTGAAAGACGATGGCAAGAATAACATTCACCTGAATAATACTGCCCGCAAATGAAAATTCCACACTCTTTTATATTATAATTTTAACATTTATAAAGGTATAGGTGAGATTCTAACTTTAATTCATTATACATGTAGAGGATCCTAATTATACATGTAGATGATCGCATGTACTTTAGAATTTCATTTTGAAGGGAAAAAAACAATATACTTTTTATATTGGTAAATATTTTGCATAACATAAAAAGTGGTATATTAGAAATAAATTTTAATATTGTATGTCTTCCTTTCTTTTCGCTTTTAGCTTTACTAAATACTAAATATTTTTAATTATGTTAAAATTTTATAAAAGCTTATGATATATTATCATTTAGAATAATATTTATTGTTTAAGTTGATAGCTTAATCATCTTTTCAATTACTAAATGTTACATTGTTTATTAATTGGATTGGTAGATTTTAATGACATTATCTTTAAGAGACTTTTTACTATTTTGTTCATGTTTTCAATGAACGTTGTACTAAATCTAAAGGAGATATTTTATTACAAATTAAATCCTAAACATGTACATTCTTTCATCTAAAACATATAATGATTAAATTGAGAGTGTGTTTACTCTTGCTAAGTAAATTTAAATTTTTTAATCATGTGAATTATAGTGAGGACAATACCACATACTTAATGAACATTAAAATATTTTTTCCATTTAACAACAATTTAACTTTTTTTAATATTCCTTGTGAAAACAGGAAAAAATGTAAACTCACATTTTCAAAATTAGTTTTAAAATAAGAAAGATAGTATTTTAAAAACATGATTAAAATATAGAACAAAAATGTATTAAAAAAATTATTATTGCAAATGATAGCACAATTGAAGTGAACGCATGCCATGTGTTACTCCATGTGTATCCAGGCATTTCATATCTTTTATATGGAGATGCTTGAATCCTCTTGATTTCAACGCCATTTCCACATAAGCTTTGAGGTAGTAGAATGAAGAACTATTTCATGCAACTCATAAATTGATCCATGCAAGCGGTACAAGGGGTGCTTCTAGCATAGCTTATTCATGTTATTCTTGAACGAAATCTTTGTACACATTCGTGCCTATCAAATTGTCCATGACGGATGTGTGAACAACAACAAATTACCGTCACATAATGCATGGAATATGTGTACCTAAACATGACTTTGACACTGTTCATGAATCGAACCAGCTATTTGAGGATAGTATAGACAACCATGAGGATAGTGTACACAACTATCTTAATACTAATTTGAACATAATTAATATGATAATTAAACATAGTTGTACATATTATCATAGTTGTAGGATATTTAATTTGTACACAACTATGGATAATTATGCTGAGAGGCGTTCTATACAATGGCAGCACAAATGCCCAGCACGGGAATATGCCAAGATTCCTGTCAACAAAAAAGAATTAGGAGCAGTTACAAACTTCCAAATTAAATATTAAAAAATAATTCCCCAAATAATAGCTGGCCGAAATAATAGGGAGCCAAATGGAGGCCGAAATAATAGATGGCCAACATAAAAGACAATAAAAAATATTTCCGAAATAATAACTGGCAAAGAAGATGCCAAATGAAACCCGAAATAATAGGGTCCGAAATAATAGGCTCCTATAAATTTTAATAAATTACATATATTCTTTTTTAAAATATGAAATAAAAATACAAAATTAATTTTTTTTAAAGTGAAATTTTTTTTTAAAAAAAATTAAAAATTTAAAAAAAGGTTTTAAAAAAAGTTTGAAAAAAAATTTAAAAAAAAATTTTTAAAAAATTAAAATAAAAATAAAAATTAAAAAAGAAATTTTAAAAAATGAAAAAACAAAAAAAAAAAACGTTATGTGAACGTGGTCGCAGCGTGCGGCAGTAACAGCCGCTGCTGTCAGCGACAGTTACTGTCGGCACTGACATACATGTCAGTGCCGACAGTAACTGCCGCTGACAGCAGTGGCAGCAGCGGCAGTTACTGTCGCACGCTGTGTAAGTATGGGGTGGCGGGGGTGGTGGCCCGTCACCTCATTTAAATTTTTAAAATTTTTTTTTTGAAATGAAACGCATGCGAATCTAATTATTAAAACATTTTTTAATTTAAAAAATTATTATCAACGACAATGTGTAGCGATGTGTACACATTTCATATGTGTATTTTTAAAAAATTTAATTTTTTAATGTTAATTTGAATTTCGAATTTGAGTGGAGTAGTGGAAATTGAAAAGTTTTTTTAGTGGAAATTGAAGAGTTTCTTAATGTGAGATGAAGAGTTTTTTCTGTGGGAGATGAAGAGTTCTTTGTCTCATTATAAAACACTCATCTCCTCTCATTTTTCTTGTCATTTGTAAAAGAATACATTTGCAGAAGACAAGTTTTCAGTAAAGCTTCATTGTTTTTGTTGAGAGAAGAAAAGAGGGAGATAAATCATTTGGAAAAGCATTCTACATTTGAAGATCACCAAGTAGATCAAAAAGCTAAGTAAGTTTTTTATTTATTTTTTGTTTATATTAAGTTTTATTTTGCATTTTGATTTAATGTTAATTTGAATTTCGAATTTGAGTGGAGTAGTGAAAATTGAAAGGTTTTTTTAGTGGAAATTGAAGAGTTTCTTAATGGGAGATGAAGAGTTTTTTTCGTGGGAGATGAAGAGTTCTCTGTCTCATTATAAAACACTCATCTCCTCTCATTTTTCTCGTCATTTGTAAAAGAATACATTTGCAGAAGACAAGTTTTCAGTAAAGCTTCATTGTTTTTGTTGAGAGAAGAAAAGAGGGAGATAAATCATTTGGAAAAGCATTCTACATTTGAAGATCACCAAGTAGATCAAAAAGCTAAGTAAGTTTTTTATTTATTTTTTGTTTATACTAAGTTTTATTTCGCATTTTGATTATTATCCGCATTAAGAATTGTAGTTACACTATTTACATTTAGTTGTAAGTTATTTTTAAAATTAGATTTCTTAGCTTTTACATCGTTGTATTCAAATTTACATTTGCATGTTTCATGCATAATTTATATATAGTTGCATGTTATATATTTAGATATGATTTGTGTAGATTATTGTTTTTTCATATTTTTCAATGTTTTTTATAGATTAATGTTGTATTTTGTTTTCTATAATATTTCATATGGATGGCAATGCCGCCATATCAATATTTTTTAAAAATAGTGATTTATAAATTTAATGATTACTATTTTCATTTACAAAAGTAGTTTGATTTATAATATTTTTTTAATTAAGAATAATATATTGATTTATATTAATATTCTGAGTTAGATTACTATTTCGATCAAAATAATTTTGTAATCAACATTTAGATTATAATTAATTCTTAGCTGTGTTTTCTGGGTAGATTGTGTTAATTGTTACATATTATAATTAATATATTTACATTGTTGATTATAATTAACTGTTACATATTAATATCTGAAAAATGGATGGCAATGCCGCCATATTTCCAATATTTAATAAAAGTACCCATTTATTTAATTTTAAATATGAAAAATCAAATTTAGACTTTTAATTTTGTTATTTGAAAATTAGAGTAACCATATGTTTATTTTAATTAATGATTATTTTTATATGCAATTTTAAAATAATAATTATTAACTTTTAAGCATCAATCTTTTAAAAGTGGAAGGCAATGCCGCCATTTTTTAAAATATTATAATACTAAGCAATTTATTATAATATTAATTATATTTGAAAAAATATTTGTAATGTTTTCATTAAGATTAGTATATTGATTTAGAGTACTTGAATTAGATTACTATTTCAATTATAATAATTTTGTAATTTACATTTAGATTAAATTTAATCTTTGTATATTAATATTTGAAAACTGGATGGCAATGCCGCCATTTTTCAAATATTTTATTAAAGTGCCAATTTATTCATTTTTAAATTAAAAAATCAAATTTACACTTTTAATTTAGCTGATTGAAAAGTACAGTAGCCATATATTTATTTTAAGCTATGCTGATTTTTTATATGCAATTTTAAAAGAATAAATAGTAAGTTTTACCCATCAATCTTTGAAAAGTGGAAGGCAATGCCGCCATTCTTTAAATATTATAATACTAATTTAGCTGATTGAAAAGTACAGTAGCCATATATTTATTTTAAGCTATGCTTATTTTTTATATGCAATTTTAATAGAATAAATAGTAAGTTTTACCCATCAATCTTTGAAAAGTGGAAGGCAATGCCGCCATTCTTTAAATATTATAATACTAAGCAATCTATCATAATTTTTTTAATGTATTCTCTTATTTATTGTTCATACTTTCTTCATTTATTCTTAATTAATATATTTTTCAGCAATCTTTTATATGGTTTGTATGGAAAATTATTTAGTGTCATGAAAAATATAGCTTAATTCACTAATATTTGTTTTTTACTAGCTATGGTGAGACCTAGGTTAAATTTTGAATCAGAGGAGGCAAGAAGAGAATACCAAAGGCAATATCAAAGAGAATATCGTAGAGAATACCGTAGACGTCAACAACAACAACAACAACAAATAGAAAATGAAACAGAACATCAAAGAATAACATTTAATCAAGGAAATGGGCAAAGTTGTGGTAGAAGAAGGTCTGAAGTGTCAGTTGCACAACTAGAAAATGATGAAAGAGAGAACAGAAATGTACAGAGAAATAATCGTCAACGTACTTCTCAGAGGGTCCTTCCAGATACACAAAGGTGTCGAGTCCAACATGTTGAAGTGCAAGTGACATACCTGAACATCCTATACATGCAAATAATCAACTAAATGTTCAGTATGAAGGGTCTCCATCTATAGAACGTGTCCCAGAAACACCACAACATGAAAGTCAAATCCATGCGAATGATGAATTAGAAGGTGATATAGAAAACATTCCCAATCCAAATGGTATGCTTCAATCTGAATTTAGAAGATTCAAAATGCAGTTTAGATATCAGATAGATAGTTTGAAAACACCAAAGATGTGTTATGTTTGTCAGGAGTCATATGCAGGAATGAAAGTATATCGCACCAGTGAGGGTCCAATATGTAATAGGTGTCATCAAGAGACAGGAATTCATAGGTTTTCATCTTCAAATAATATGGATCCAGGATGTCAACCACCAGAGCTTGCAAATTTAACTCAAGTTGAAGAAATGCTCATTGCACGTGCAAACCCTATATTGCAAGTTACACATGCAATTGGAGGTCAGTATAAGTATAAAGGACATACCATTAGTTTTCCTCAGCATGTTGAACAATTATCAAAATTCTTGCCACACACAATTGATCATTTACCAATCATCATTGTTCGAAGAAGGGATCAACGTGGTACAGGATATAACTTTACTGTGAATAGGGATCGTGTTTATAGAGCATTGAAATACAAAGTTGAAAATGATAAATTTTATGCAGATGTCAGGATAGATGAAAGTGCTCTTAATGACTTGCCTTCAAATAGGGATGAGAATATTTTTCATACATTAAAGACAGTGCACATGGAGTTTGATTCTGATGCAAATGAAGTTGTATTCCTAGGTCCTCTCATGGAGACAGATGAAGGTAATATAATTGAGCACACAAACTCTATGGCTTCAAGGCCACCTAATGCTCAAAGGGAAATGGAATTAATTCATGCTTGGGTTAATAATCCTGATGCAATTCCATCTGCTTTAATTGAGTGGCCATCTATGGGTGCATCACCTATCAATGAGTATGTCACATCTGGGTTGTTGGATATGGCTTTCCCAACATTGTTTCCAGATGGAAGTTGTGATTGGTTAGAGCCTAGAATGAAGCGGGTATACTTGCATGAATTTGTAAAGCATTTGATCAAATATAGGGATCATCGCTTTGGAAAACATCCAAGGTTTAGGTATTTTGTGCAAAACATGGTAATGAGACATTGCGCACAAAGTTCAGCATCTGTTTTTGCAAAAAGGAGCTTTCAGGAAATGCCAATAACTATTCATGAATTGCGTGAACATATGGAAAATATGCCTCGCAATAATCTTGCAGATAGGCTGATGCGATTTGGAACAAGTCTAAGAGGAACAAGATCATATTGGGAAAAATGTAAAGCAGAATTAACTGACTTGCTTGACCAGCTTGGCACACCTACAATTTTCTTCACATTAAGTGCAGTGGATATGCAATGGCCTGATTTACATGCACTAATGCCTGGTACAGCACCTACTAATCCACAAGAGGCTTAAAGATGGAGAAGGCAGAATATCATCGACTATCCGCATATTGTCACTTATTACATGCACTTAAGGAATACAATTTTCAGGAAAGAAATACTTGAAAAAGGTATGAAAGTAAAGGACTTCTGGTGTAGATATGAGTGGAAACATCGTGGTTCACCTCATGTTCACGGCTTCTTATGGCTCGAAGGGGCACCAAATATGGACACTATTAATTGGTCAAATGAGGATGAACGAAAATGTGTTGAGAGATATTTTGATTCCATTATTCATGCTTGGAATCCTAGACATGATCCACATCAAAGAAACATAAATGTAAGTTTCATATTATAAATGAGTTAAATATTAATATGTGTTTCTCACCTCTATCCAATAGAATAATCTATGAATTATCATTTATAGGTCTTCCAGAATTTTGGTGAACATCCATGCCTGAAGCATACAATGCAACTAGCTGAGATGGATATAGACCAGGATTATGAACAGATACTCAATTGTGTTGAGAGACACACTATTTGTAAGGAGGAAGCACGCCTTCGTAAAAAAAGAGGAAGAATGGTTTGCAGGTTAATCAAATTCAAAAAAAATTTATGTTTAAATTTTCTATTTCACATTTTTTAACAAGTTGGGTTAACTACATATGTATTCACCAATGTTTCAGGTATAATGCTCCTTGGCAATTAAATTTGGAGGGATCAAAGTTATATACTGATGCAGAATCAGGTGAGAAAAAATTTGAACCAGCAAGAAATGATGACAGAGTTAATACACACAACCGATACATACTGCAATTGTGGAGGGCTAATGTTGATTGGCAACCTGTCCTTTCAAGACATGCAGTTATCAAATATATTGCAAAGTATGCAGCAAAAGCAGAGAGAAGCTCTGAAACATATCAACAAATGTTGATGCGTCTTTCAAATCTTGAAAATCCTAATGATTTAGCATCACGGGCATATAGAAAGCTTTTAACAGAGACAGTTATAGAAAGAGATATTGGAGCTCAAGAAACATGCCATATGTTATTAGAACTTCCATTGGTGGAGTGTAGTAGAAAGTTTGTCAATCTAAATGTCTCATGTGAAGTTTTCAAACCTGTGGTAATCAATGATGATAGAAATGAGGAAGAAATCACAAAATCTTTTGTTGATGGTTATAAAACAAGACCACTTTGTATGGAATGTATCAGTTTGATTGATGCAGCAAGGTCCTGGTTATATAATCCTAAAAGAAGAGGAGATAATAAATGGGGGCCAAGAAAGAAAGCAGCTGTTGTTAGAGTTTTTCCTAGGTATTTTTCTATTCCTCCACGAGATTCTGATAAGTGGGTGAACTTTTGTTTGTCTGAGTTGTTACTATACAAACCTTTTCGTAATGTTGAGAGAGACATTGGTCATGATGATGATACTATAGTAGCAAATTGGGACTCCCTCAATTATAATCCTTGGCATGTCCAAAGGCAAGAACATGCACAAAATAATGAACCTTCAACTGATTCAGAGACAGAAGATAATGGAGCCATTCAGGAAAATACTACAGAACATGAGTGGGAAATAATATCTAGGTTACATCGTGGTCAACATATGCCAGTTTCAGAAATTGACATGTTGGGGAGAAGAGATATTGATAGAAATACAAATTGGTGTAGTGGATATCAAAGTGAAGAGGAGACAATCCGAGCAATAAATTTCATACCTGAAATGAAAAAGCATGGATTTATTATGTATGATGACATTCCACAGTGTATCAACTTTACAACTCTTAGTCACAAGCAACAAAAGGCAGTCAACATTATTCTGACACACTACCATTGCAATCAAGTGGGAAATCCTTTGTTTATGATAATTCAAGGAACACCAGGAACGGGAAAGTCTTATCTAATTGGTGCCATCAATCAATCTTTTCAAATGGCATCCATGACAAATCCTTCTCCTCTTCTATTGCTTGCACCAACTGGAGTTGCAGCTTTCAATATAGGAGCATCTACCATTCATTCAAAGTTGCGAATTCCAATTGCAGATTTTGCTGAACTACAAGGGACAAGACTTACAAGCTTTCAACAAGAGATGGAAAATATCAAATATATTTTGATTGATGAAATGAGCTTCATTGGCCAAAACATGCTGGAAAATATAGATAGTCGACTTCGACAAGCCTTCCCACATAAAGCAGACATAAGCTTTGGAGGTATCCCTTTCTGTACATCACATGTTGTTATTAATGTCTTCTAATTCTTATTAAGATTGGTCATATACAATGCATATCTTTTGATTTTACTTTATATATGTAACAAAAAATTTTGCAACTATCTTTCAGGTGTATCTATTATTTTAGTTGGTGATTTGGGGCAATTACCTCCTGTTAATGATAGACCAGCATATGATAGCAATAGGCGGGCAAAGTTATTATGGCAGGAATTCAAGACAGTGGTTACACTAGATAGAGTATTTAGGCAAGATGGAGAAAATAGCCAACAACAAAGATTTCGTCAGCTTCTCACAAATGTGAGAGATGCGAATCCACAAATAGATGACTGGAACTTGCTTATGACACGAACACCTATAAGATTAGATGTTGCAAGCAATGATGAGTTTGATAGGGCAGTGCATTTATTCTCTACAAATGACAATGTTCGTAACCATAACATGAGGATGTTGTATTCTTTAAGACATCCAGTCGCACGTAGCCTTGCAACCAAGTCAAGGAATGGTAATGGAAATGAAGATTTATCAAGCGATGAACTTGATACAGAGTTATTGATTAGTAACAATGCAAGAGTAATGTTGACTACAAATCTATGGATAGAAGTTGGTCTTGTCAATGGATCATTGGGATATATCAGAAATATTGTTTACAAACCAGGAACTGCTCCACCTGAGCCACCATCATATGTTACAGTTGAATTTGACAATTACTCTGGAGTACCATTTGATGATCACCATCCAAACGTAATACCAATAGCACCATTGCAAAGGGGTAGGACCTTCCAACTACCATTAAGGTTGGCATGGGCATTGACTATTCACAAATCTCAAGGGCTAACTCTTTCAAAAGCCACAATTGACATAGGTCCAAGAGAAAGACCAGGATTGACATTTGTGGGGATATCTCATGTTAAGTCACTGGAAGGTTTGAGGATAATCCCACCCTTTACATACGACCGTTATGAGAAAATGAAAAGTGGGAAACAACTTTCAAAGAGAAAAGTAGAAGAATGTAGACTGAGAAGTCTTGAAAATCATTGATTTTTTGAAACATATTATTTAATAATAAAGATTTATTTGTTCTACTACATTATGTGATCATCATCATCAACTATTATGTTGTTATTCTTATTATGCACATTGATAGTTCATATTCCACAGTTAATGAAAAGTATAATTTGATATGCTCAATGTCACATGATAACCTTTTTAGTTGCACATTTTAATGCTTGCAAGTACCATTACGCTAAAATTTTATTATACTAATTCTCTAATTTGTAAATTTAACTATGATCATCAATTGGGTCCACAAATTAAGTTTATAATATTATTTCAAATTATAAAGGCATTCTTCAATTCAAATAAATCATAATGTTTGTGCTTCATTACTTTCAACCAATACATTGCTACTCAATATTTGAAATCTATGTTTGTCTATTCTTCACTATCCATGAATGGTCATAATATTACCATGTTTCAATACCCAAACTTTCATTACAAATTTTAATACAATTTGGTTTTGTATTCATTTTCTCCACAATTGATTGTACTAAGTGACATGTTCTATTTTTTTAAAGACCATTACTGATATAAAATATTTATCCCTCTCATTAAGTATACATTTGTTCTATTTTTTTAAATTGGTGATAATGCTTTCTAAATTGTTTTCCATGTTTTTTTTTAGGCATGGAAGCCTCTGATAGAGAGTCAAGCATTGTTGACATGAGCCCAACTTCTTCAGTGGACTCAAATCATTTTTATGAGACAGAGTTTCAGAAGTGTGCACGAATAATTAAACAGTGTTGTACAACTATGGTAAAAGCTCTTGATAATGCAGCTTTATCTATTGATCATGTACAAGAGATAGAGATAATGGAGATGGAAGATGTTGCAAAATATGTACGCAACACATCTACAAAAGTAGATGCATTTCCATCCATGATGAAAGAGGTCTATGATGATCATATTACGAACAAAGGCCATAATACAATTTTAATCTCTAAACATTATGTGATGTACTTACATCATTATGGAGAACTATATACATGGTCCATATGATGATTTCACAATTTTTAGTATTTCACTTATTACTTTATCTAGAGAATTGTACTAGGAGATGTTGTTCTGCTTTCATCTATGTATCGAAAAAATAAATAAACAATTTAACTTCTTAGCTCAAATTCTTCTCAACTATACTTGCAAATATTTCAAATCTTTTTCCTTGACCTTTGTGTTTGTATTATTAAAGCTTTAACATGAGATATATCATTTATATGTTGATCATTAAATTATGTATAAAATTGATGTTTTATATCTAACTATTAATCCACTCTAAAGTAGAATATTCATTTTATACTCATTTTAAGTGCAATCATTACCTCAATAACATTTAGTAGTCCTTCATTGTACACTATTCATGCTAAACATAACAAATTATGTATAAAATTGATGTTTTATATCTAAATATTAATCCACTCTAAAGTAGAATATTCATTTTATACTCATTTTAAGTGCAATCATTACCTCAATAACATTTAGGAGTCCTTCATTGTACACTATTCATGCTAAACATAACAAATTATGTATAAAATTGATGTTTTGTATCTAACGATTAATCCACTCTAAAGTAGAATATTCATTTTATACTCATTTTAAGTGCAATCATTACCTCAATAACATTTAGTAGTCCTTCATTGTACACTATTCATGCTAAACATAATTAACATTAATAAATTGTCTATTTATAAATGCAACTATTAAAGTTATAAAACTACATAAGGAACATTGTAATCCTTATATTGCTCTATTATGGTAAGAGGCATGTCTAAGGAGAACAAGCTACTCTCCTAAATGTAACTTTAAACATAACACCAATCGTAATTCTAACCGTCGTCCTACTTTTCCACTAGCCCTAATTCTAATGCTTTTTCTACCCCTAACTCAAACTATAAGCCTAATTTCAACTTAGCATTTAACCCTAACTCATATTTTAACCCTAACCCTAACCCTTACCCTGACCCTAACCCTTTCTCTACCCATATGTTTAATTCTAACCCTAACCCTACCCCTACCTGTAACACTAATATTAATTGTACCATTAACCATTGTCCTACTTTTTGTCTAACCTAATCCTAACTCTAATTTTGACTCTAACGCTAACTCATACTCTAACCATCAACTGAAACCTAACCTTGACCTTAACCTTATCTATAACCCTAACCCTAACCCTAACCCTAACCTTAACTCTAATACTAAAACTAACCCTAACCCTACCCCTGCCCCTAACTCTAACTCTAAATATAACTCTATCATAACTATAATATAGCCCTAACCCTAACCCTAACTTTATGCTAACTGAAATTATAACCCTAACTCAAACCCATACCTTAACCTTAACCCTCATGTAACTATATATATATCGCTAACTCAATATATAAACCTAACCCTAACCATAACCCATAATCTAACCCTTTCTCTACCCCTTTGTCTAACTCCACCCATAATCATAATCGTAACCCTATTGCACCCATAACTCTAACTATGAATCTAACTCTACCATAATTTTACTTTAATATTAACCCTACCTCTAACCCTAAATCTATCCTTAAACTTGACTTAAAACTCTAACCTTAACCCTAACTCTAACATTAATCCTAATTCAAACCCTACTTGTAATATTAAATCTATTTCTAACTCTAACCCTAACCCTAATTGTAATTCTAACCCAAACTCTAATTGTAACTCTATCTCTAACTATAACCCTAACTCTAACTATAACCCTAACTCTAACCCTAAGTCAAACTCATGCTCTAACCCGTAACGTGACCCTATCCTCAACCATAACCCTAACCCTAATACTAACCCTTTCTCTACCCCTATCTATTACCCTAACCCTAACCCTAGCTCTAATCCTAACCTTAACCGTAACTCTAAGCCTATCACTAACCTTAACCTTACTCCTACCCCTACCTCTAACTGTAAATTGAACTTTACCATATCTACACTTTAACCCTAATCCTAACCCTAACTCTGACCTTGACCCTAACTCAAACCCTTACGCTAACTTTGACGTTAATGCTACCTCTATATATAACACTATCTCTATATAAACATAACCCTAACAACAACCTTATGCCTAACCCTTTCTCTATCTCTAACCCTAACCCTAACCCTGATTGTAACCTTACCCCTACCTCTAATTGCAGCCTTGAATCTAACTCTACCATAATTGGACTTTAACCCTAACAATTATTTTAACTCCAACCCTAACCCTAACCATGACTATAACCCTACCCCTACCTCTAATTGTAGGCCTAAATCTAACTCTACCATAAATGGACTTTAACTCTAACCCTAACAATTATTTTAACCCTAAAGCTAACCCTAACTCTAACCCTTTCTATACACCTATCTCTAACCCTGACCCTAACTCTAATTCTAACCCTAACACTAACCCTAAACCTTACCCCAACCATACCCATAACTCTAACCCAAACTCTAACTCTAACTATAAATCTAACTCTACCATAATTAGACTCTAATCCTAACTGTATCCCTTACTTTAATCTTCACTAAAACCCTCACAATAACTCTATCCTTAACCCCAACTGAAAACTCTAACCCTAACCTTAACCCTTACTTTAATGTTCACTAAAATCCTAACCCTAACTCTAAACCTTTCTATACACCTATCTCTAACCCTGACCCTAACTCTAATTCTAACCCTAACACTAACCCTAAACCTTACCCCAACCATACCCAGAACTCTAACCCTAACTCTAACTCTAACTATAAATCTAACTTTACCATAATTAGACTCCAATCCTAACTGTATCCCTTAGTTTACTCTTGACTAAAACCCTAACCCTAACTCTATCCTTAACCCAACTCAAAACTCTAACCCTAACCTTAACCCTTACTTTAATCTTCACTAAAATCCTAACCCTAACTCTAACCTCAACCTCGATTCAAAACTCTAACCCAAACCTTAACCCTTACTTAAATCTTCACTAAAAACCTAACCCTTATTTTAACTCTAATTCTAACTCTACCTCAACCCTAACTCTAATTCTAACCCTAAACCTAACAATAATACTAACCTAAACCCTAATTCTTACCATTGTTCTTTCCCTAACCCTAACACTAACACACTCTAATTCTAAACCTAACCCTAACTCTAACCCTAAGAATAGTTGTAATCCTAAAATAGCCCTTGCCCTAGCCCTAACCCTAACCGTAACTCTAATTGTAACTCTAATCCTAATCTAACTCTACCTCTAATTATAACCCTAACCCTAACCCTAAGTCTATTTAAAATCCTAACCCTAACCCTAATCCTAACTCTATTTAAAATCCTAACCCTAACCCTAACAATAACCCTAACCCTAACCCTATATCTAACCCTAACCCTAACCCTAACTCTACTCTTCAATATAACAATTTACCTAACAATATCCTTAAAATTAAACTCAATTAAACTAATAAGGATTTTAAAAAAAATGTTCAATAATTTTATACTACTACTATTTTATAGTAAGTTTATACAACTATATTTAAAAAGAAATAAAAAAATCACTACTAACCTTATAAAAAATAGAAAAAGTTAAAATTACTTTTTTGGTTGCGCCGCGACTGCCACTAGCTATATATACCTCTATATATATTACGCCGAGAGTAATCGTTCTCGAGGCGCCTATTTTTATTTTCATTAATCCCAACTTCGATTAGAATAAACTTGGGATTAAATAAAAATAGGCGCCTCGAGAACGATTACTCTCGGCGTAATATATATAGAGGTATATATAGCTAGTTATCGTATTAATTATAGTACTAATTAATGATTTTTAAGTTGGTAATACTAATGCACATTATCACAGTCTGGCCTATTTCAAGTCGTCAATTTGCCTCACTAAACTATGAAAAAGCACAATGTAAATTAGGCATATTGGCCGAGTTGGCGCCTGGAATGTAACGTGTTGCTCATTTCAATGCCTGCGTGTCCTGGTGCATTTGCGCTCTTGATGAAGGGCACATTTTTTCACTTATTATTCTTTTATGACAAGCCATCTTAACCATATAAAATTTGTGCTCCAGTAATGTGATCATAGAATATTTTATTTTGTTGTGGTATAATTTGAAACTTGATTAGAAAAGAGAAAATTGTCATTAAATATAATGGAATTTGAATAAAAGTATCTAGGAAATAATTTTATATTAGTAATTATTTGAAATTATTTTATTTTGGAGAAAATATTCTATTATTATTTTATTGTTTTAATCTTATATAATATATAATAATTGAAATCTTTTAAAATGCTTAATTTGAAATTAGATTTCTGTATTTTTATATTGTTAGTCTATTTCAGGACAAAAATTTGTTTAATCATTAAAAATCAATTTTAATAATATGGTCTTTATTCCTTCTTTTCACTTTAATATATACTTATTTCAAAATTTTCATAAGATATTATAAACAAATTATTTTGATATAAAGTGGACTAAGATTTTGGTTGAATTCAATGATTATACACTTTTTTTTTTAATATTTAGTTTTGAAACAGCTACAACTAAATTAATATACAAAAAAGTGTCGTGGCATGTACTTCTTGTAAAGTTTTTATTAGCCTCATGGCTCTTCTTTTTTCATAAAAAGACTCCGAATCCATGCAACACAAATTTTCATTGTAATTGTTATTTTTAAAAATTTTGAACTCAAATTTTCCCTGTAATGTATTGGGTCTTACAGACGGGGAAGTTAAAATACTACCGAAGGGGTCATGGAGATTGGGCTGGAGAGCTGGAAAGTTTTGGAGAAAGGATTGCATTCTAAATTAATTATATTTCTTGTAAAAATTTTGCATTTTAAATTAACTATATACAGGTTTTTATCAACTCACTTTCTGTAACACGAACTTTAATGACTCTAAGATTGAATGAAATCATTTCATATTATTTGTTCAATAAACATTATTTTACCATTTAGCATATATTTGTATGTTTATATATATAAGCATGTCCATATAGATATATTAATGTGTCACTGCCGTCAACACTATTACCAGTGTATTGTGCATTACAACCTAAGCACAGTGGCATTTCTGCATTTCAGTAACTGAAGCTTACTCCTTTCTTGTGAGAAATATTAAAAAAAGTTTAAATTCACAATCCTAAATAATGCTCGGCAAAAATTATTACGGAGCACTAAAAAATTTGCTCAGCACTTTAATAAACCGAGTGGCAAGAGAGTGCTGAGTGAGCTCGATAGATGAAGAACAACTCGGTGGCCACTAGATGCCGAGTGAACTTAGTAGCCACTGCAGGGTAGAGCTCAGTAGTGTGATTACCGAGTGAGCTCGAGAGAGGAGCCCGGAAGAAGAAAATGCTGAGTGAGCTTGGCAATAATTGAAAAGTTAAAACTCAAATAAAGAGCAAACCGAGTGGCAGACTTCCAACGTGAATAATATCACAATTAAAACCAGAGAACCCAAACCTTAAATATATTCAACAATAAACTTCACAAATGGAATTTATAGAAGAAAAATAATGGATTCACATATGCCTGCTTGCTTACTATTTAACTTTGATTCAAACTATTACAAAATTTGGGAGCATTGGGCTTCAACCAGAAAACCCTAAAATAACCCTAAACTAGTAAAACTTGAACTTCAATACTTCAAAAACTTTTAAACTTGCAATTCTAATGGCTGCATACAATAATGCCTAGAGCAATCACTACTTCAACAGGTCGAATCAAACAAACAATAAACTTACAGAATGACCAGAGAAGAAACTTCCTTGTCTCTGCAGGCATGAAATAAACTTCCTTGTTTCTGCACTCTGGCGACTGGATCTGGTGCTCACTTCTCTTCTCTCTGCAACTTTTGAGCTCTTCAACTTCTACTTCTGTCTGCCTGTCTCACGAATGAATGAATAAAACATTCTTTTTGTCTTGCAAAATGTTTTCTCCCTCATTCCTGAATTTGAAAACTCACCCACCCCTAATAAATTTCCTGAACATTCAGGGGTGGTTGGTAGGCATTTGGCTCCAGGAACAAACAGCCATTTCATTTAATATTCCAACATTTCTTGCTTACGGATTTTGTATGAATGCCATTAGAATTTTTTTACTTAAGCCTGTTAAAACACTTTTTTCAGAATGCCATTGGAACGTTAAAAGCAAGAAAAACTGCCTGAAACAGCATTACGATTAAATCCATAATGTATTCCATTCAAGCATTTTCAAATTTACATCTTTTGAACACGTTGAGGTAGTCGTAACCAGTGACGAACTCATAGGATTGACAATGCTTATTCCAGTATTGATTGACCATTTAGTCAAAATATTTTTGGGTGAATGCCCCTTTGATTTGCTTTAATAATTTGAGGCAACGATTATCTGGAACGAGACTTAGAATACATGATTTACGAGTGATAGGCGTTTGAATATTCAAGGAAGTTAGTGCAGGAAAGAAGTTAAAAACGAATGGTCTTCTAAAACCACGTTCTAAAGATTTAACCAGTCAATGGGATTCGAGCAAACGCCACCGCCTTTGATATTTTAAGTCGAAGCTTTGAATTCGAAATTTTGACTTCAACCTCATCTGACATTAGACAGTCACAGTCGGTACAAGTTAATCTTCAACAAAATAGTATCAAAGATAAAATAAAAAACTTTTTTATTTTTCGAATTCACTAAATTTGTATGAATTTTTTCCAATTTTTTTTGTTATTTTCAACTACAAACTATGCAGATAATGAAGATCAAACAAAGAAATTTTCAAAAAAATCCATAATGTTTTCGAGCTTTTGAAAACTGGTTAACTGTACATTTTTGTTGAACAATACCCGCTTCCCGGTCTATACAAGCTAATCTTCAACAAAAAAGTATCAAAGACAAAACAAAGTCAAACTTTTAAAAAAAATTCCAATTTTTTATTGTTTTTGACTACAAACTATACAGATAATGAAAATCAAACACATCTATATACATTTTTGTGGGAGAACACCCACGTACATCACAATCACTACAACTTGTATACCATCAAGTTATCACAGTCAATTCATAACTCAAAACTCGCGGCTACATTTGAATTTGAATTTCAAATCAGTGTCCCCCGTCAAGGCCACTCATGATAGATTTGTCGGGCTCTGATGGTTTTTCTTTTTGTATTGTTGCATACAAATAGAAAGATTCATTAGCCTTAGAAGCCATTTGAGGCTACGATCTCTAATGGTTAAATACAACGCCTTGGACAAAACATTGACAGAGAAAGAAGGCAAAGCTGAGATATTTAGGCATTTTGAGAAGGAACGATTGAAAAATCTGCACAACGACACCGATGGCTTGTTCTACAGATGATTTTACTTGACTTCATAATGAAAACCCGTTTTGCATTAGGAAAGGTAGATTTAATTGCAAGATCAAATGAGAAGGTGCACATTTAATGTTTCCTTATACATTGGTGGATTGAAGATGTTCAGTTTAATATATAAATCAAACATCATCACTAAAATTGCACTCTTTGAAGAATGAAAACGCAGATTAGAAGTGAAGATTACATTTGGATTAATGATTCTTTTGGACTTGTTTCCCTCCTCGTGCTCCCCTACCTCACTAAAATTTTGAATCGGTACTTATTGAACGGCTTACAATAGTCATCTTCTTCGACGATCTACTTGGAGCCTTTGTAATTATGCCCTTGTGGATTATATACCATCTTAAATTATTGTATGGGTTGCATATCATTTTATCTAGGTCTATTGTCTCATCAAAAATTCCTGTTTCTGCTAAGTTGCTCATTTGTAATGTGGACAACTTTCTTTGTAAAATAACTCTCTCGTGCAATAATACAAAGGATCAATACTAATCCAAATCACATCAAACTTTTGGTACTAGCCTTTCTATTTTTCCTAAAAGGTTTTGTTATGTTTAACAAAAATATAATATTGGTTGAGATAGTAACTATAAATAAGAGGTTTTCTTAAATGAGTGGATTGGTGAAATTTTGCAAAAGTAATTCAATGAAAGAATGTGATACACATTAATGTATCATTTCACATGTCCTATTAATCTTGTATATTCTGCAGATTTATTTATCTTATAAATTATGTTTCATAAGGTTATATATGGTCTTATAGTCTAGTCAAAAGGATTCAATATTTGAATGTATTCTAATGATTATAATAGTAATTTCAGATTTAATATTCACATTTTTCATCTAATACAATCTATTTGTTGTCGTATCTATTTTTCCTTGGGTCACACCAATAGTTGTGTTTTTAATGTTTTTATTACTATGACACTATTTGAAATGTATTTTAGTTGTGAAAAAACAATCTTGTGATGCTACATAAATTGGACCATGACATTGAACTTTTTGGTTAGCCATTTGATCACCTTTCTTAGGGCAGTTGTAAGAATTTGGTATAGCTTTGATACCATGTAAGAATTTTCCTTAGGGCAAAGATTCAATGCCAAGATCAAGGAGCTCAGTAGATAGCACAAGAGAGACAAATAGTGATCAAATGAAAATCTCAATAATGATCAAGATGATAATGGATATCAGATGATTGGATATGAGATAATTAGATGAATACATCATGGAAGTGCATATATATAAAGGAAACTAGAATGACTAGAAGTCAGCAAAGAGATAAGGATTACAACTCAACACATCTCCACCAAAGGTGGATTATCCTCCATTGAGCACATGAGTTTGTGTGATGATAAGAGTATAAGTTTACATAGGTGTATCTCATAAAGAGATGTTGTAGACACCATGTGCTCTAATAAGTTGTTAAATCCTATGTTGTCAACAAGACAACTCGTATGACTATGCATATTCCTAGGTGTCTACATGATAACTAATATAAAAATTCATTATTCTAAGTAAATTTTAGTAAATTATAATAATAATTAATTATTTACACTAATACCCTCACTTATGTGCAACATAGGGGAATGCACTTAAGCTCACAAAGCTAAACGCTAGATGCAATGTGGGTTTCGACTATTAGGCCATGCTAGGTACCCATGTACAAATGTAATGTTCTACATACAATGTTATGCAATCTCTCTAAAAATGGAGAAAGAGGAAAAATCTCATGTGAAAAACCTCCTCCAAAAAGAGAGATGAAGTAGTATACGATGCATGTAAGGATGGAGTAATCAAGACCCTCCATACATCATGCATGTACAAGCATATATCTCCCATAAGAAAAAAAAAACATAATGGTATCCCCCCATATTGAATAATCTCTTGCAAGGATGTCATGAAGAGAAAAAAAGTATTCAATGCCTACAGACAACATTTCTCACTTTAGGAAGAAGATACACCAAGTATAGGTGCAAGTATACTTCCTATTGCAGATAGGAAGATGGATGAGGAATCCATATGTAGTATGCTTTGGATGTTGCCTTTGAAGTCCGCTCATATGTTGAAAAGTCCTTGATGAATGTAGATGGCACAAGCCAATCTGGTGGATGCCCAAAAGAAGGTGGCAAACAAGGTAATATGTCCATGTATGAAAGTGAATCAAACTCTAAAGACAAGGAATCATCCTTATAGGAAGATATGGGAAGAGAAGAAATGTAGCCTCCCCTCAATGATGAATGCAAACTCATGAAAGAAGGTCCTTGATGAATGAAGAAGTTGCACCATAAAAATTGAAATATGTTCCTCCTTTTAGGAAGAAGTAGTACCATAGGTGTAGTAGAGAATGCTCCCCAACTAGTAGGAAGAATCCTCAAAAGATATGATGTCTGAGGAGACTAGAATACAATTTGCAAAGATTGATATGTCTCCTTTCAAGTAAAAGAGTCTTGCTCCAACTGCTCAAAGGAAGTGTTCACAATCATGTCAATCTCAAAAGAAAGATCAAGTGGTTGACAGTTAGAGTGTTCCCTCGCAACAAGTGAAGAAGAATTCTCCTCAACAAAGAGAAGATGGATTTCATCAATAATGTCTCCCACATCTTCAATGTAAGACTCCACAAAAACACTCCAATTTCTAGAAGGAAGTCATCTCATGAAGCTAAAATAGGAAGACATGGTGTTTCCTTCTACACTGAATCAAGAGCACCTATAGCTAGAACTAGATCAGTAGAAGCAACATGAGCATTAGGAGGTATGATCTCAACTAGAGTGACTAGAGGTAGAATGTCCTCTAGTAATGGAGGGACTCGTGGACCTCCATATGCTTCCCAAAGACACATCCAAAGATCATGAGGACTATTTGCCTTGCTAAGAGGAGAAAAAGATTCTTTACTCACACTATTATACATAAAGCAAAGAAGAAGAGAAAGATGTCCCCAATTAGTATTAGGTGGAAATATCTTCGAATATAGATAAGGAAACACTTATGTTCTCTTAGATGATCAATCATCAAAGCACTCCATTTCTGATAGTTCCTTTTTGTCAATTTGAATCTTGAACCAAAGTGACACTTTTGCAATGACTAATCCATGAGATCAAATATTGTATGCACCCCCAAAATGCAAAAAGGAAATCAAAGAAACCCTACCTAATGCATGATTTGGCACTTTATATTTAGTGTGATTACAATGGCCACTTGCCAATTTAGGGCATAATTGGACTTTTGATTTTGTTGGTTACAACAACAAATATGAAGCTATATTAGACTCAACAAGAATAGGCACAAGACCTCTCAAGTATCTAATTAATTATAAGTGCCAATAGGCCAAAATGAGATCAAAATTTGAAAGTACTATGTCTACTTAGAATTACTCCAAACTAATAGCAGTTCTAGAAAGTACACAAAAAATCATGCACTCTAAAAAAAAATAGCACCTGAATATGTGTCTAGAGGATCCTGAACTAAGCCGTTGAAGTTCCAAAAATTGGGATTTGTAATTTGCAGAAAAAATTAGGAATATATATCTCAAACATCCTACACCAATGTATAGATCATGAAATTATACCCTAAAACAAAACAAAAAAATTACTCAAAAAAAGGAGTACATATGAGGGTGATATCACTGTTTTAAAATCACCTCTATAATTATTTTTCCTAAATTGGCACTATCGCACCTCCAAAAATCAAATGACTCTAGATTTCACCTTAGATGTTTGATTTTGATGAAACAAAAGTTAATTTTGG